>JARFOC010000909.1:59156-127611 GCA_031763485.1 Osmoderma eremita | reverse complement strand
GTAAAAACACTACATCATTATACAATGTTTGGATTTGAAGTCCTTTAACATTTGGTAGGTGTATGAAAACTTTCGTGGCTCACTGTATGTTATAGAGCAACTAATAAATATTGAATAAATAGATTTTATTGCCTTTTACTTTGAAGTGCAAATACAAACTAATGTATTAAGGAATTGCTTATGTCTTCTTGGCAACCAATGAGTAATGACAATTGCTCGACGCGTTCTATGAGATGATTCATTCTTAACAGGGCCGGTCGCAGGTGTAAGCGTACATTTGCGCATCGCACTGGCTAAAGGTGCGTTTTCACGGTTCGATCTAAATCCAGCAATGATTGAATCGAAAGCAAACTGAATATGTAAATCAATTTTCTAGATGAACGTTTGACGAATAATTCGATTCAATCATAGCCAAAACACTCTGTATTTGCCGAACGATTGTCGCCCAATGCAGAACGAGCGAACATAGTTGAGTGTGTAAGCAACCAAAGCAGTATTCAACTTCACGTCTGTTTTGTGACTCGATAGAATATGAGGGTACATACATTTTAAGAGGCTTATTCTACGTCAAAAACCTTATGTATTTCTTCACCAGCACCAACTCCTGGTGCACCTCTGTGAATCATCTGAAACTAGCAGGAGTGACCAATGCGATATCTTAGGTGAAGCTTTCAAAAGTATTTATATACACGGTGACGGATTAGTGTGGTAGAGCTCGATATATCCGTTATTATAGAAGATATCAAAAAAAGTTATTTACGAAAACTGTAGACAGTCTTAAACTTGACATTTTAAAATTATTTTCATATATGTACTGTGATTTTTCCTTGACTAACTTGTTATATTAAAATAATTTCAAAAAATCTCACTGTAAAAATACTTTAAAATATCTTACAAATTAATGACTTTGGGTATTGAGAGTGCTTAATAAATATGAAAGTAACTAAACTATTCTTTCATGTTAAGATATAAAATACAGGCGATCCCTTTAAAATAATTGAGAACTTAATGTATTTGAGTTTTCACTCGCCCTGTATTCAGTTTTGATAATTTTGAAAAAATGTCACTTTATAAAAATACACTGAGAAAACAAGTTTACAATAATTTTTATTAGGAATATTATTAAAATCAAATATAATTTCATATATAACCCTAATATACCATTTTTCTAAGGTAAATATAATTTTGTATTAAACTATTGTGTGATATAAATTGTACGTTATTTATGATATTTGAATATGCGAAGACACTGAATTAACAATATTTCTTACTAGAAAAAATATATTTAAATTAAAAAATAATCCTTGCAACTTTAATTTGTGATTTATTAAGTCTAAATAAAATAAACGCTCTTTTCCTCATAACACAATAAAAACTACCAAAAACAAATTTGGCCTTGTTTGTTTGAAACGCATGTTTGTAACACGTGCAACATAAGGGAGGGGTGCCAGGGGATAATACAATTGGTGTATTCACAGTCCATTATCGTAAGTATAGACGCTAAATATATTTTTTTTATTTATGTTTAATATATTATAGTCCTGTCCTCTATTTTAATAAATAATATGTTATACTCCAATATATTTATATTTGATTTTACAATATATTTCTCTGAGTGTAGGCCAATATAAAAAACCTATGCTTGTAATAGAAACATTTCAGACTGTCATTTGAAGTATACAAGACCTCGAACAGTGATTTGCACATAAAATTGACCATAACTAATGAAACATGCAATGCATTAAAATTGTATATTGGGCCTGTGAGGGATGAGCTTAATATAAATCTGAAATAATATATAGCGTGTTCCATTTAAGAAGACGTATGTTTGATTCACTCTGGTGATATGGAACAGCCTGTTTACCATTTTCGTAAATAACTTTTTTTGATATCTTATATGATAACCGATACATCGAGCTTTGCCACACTAATGCGTCACCCTATATAACCCAGAATGTTATAAATTTTTGAATAACTGTCTTTTCTGTTACAATTATTGTATATTGCCTTTTCAGAAGTGTTAGTTTTTTACTTCACACGATATTTAAAATATAGTTGCTTTATAGTTCCTGAAGATTTTTGTCCCTCTATATAATCTTGCAAACTCTCATATATTGCACCAAGAACTTCTAACAGAAAGGGCTTTATTGGACACTTCGGAACTCCATACAGAACTAAAGAAACGAATAGTTGTCGCGGATAGCTAAGAATCGAAGAGCTATTTGTAGCTTCAGTTGTAATGTTAGTGCTTCTCTCATGTTTGTATAAAGTATTTTTTTGTACAAGATATTCGAATTGTGTCCTAGTCATTCTTAAATGATAGTTTTTCGTATATTCCCTAATTAACTATTCCAGGAGACGATTTCATATGCTAACAGCATTCCTACGCAAAATCTATGATGGTGTCTGCCGGCGTTGCTTATTTCTCTTTATTTTTATAATTTTTTTTTCTGAACGCACAACCAACTTATGCAAAATATAAATTGACACTGTCTTGTAAGAGTAATCCCCTTTAAACCAGAGTAAGATCGTCTGGCAACAATTTCTCTAGAAAATCTGGATTTTCTGTAACAAACTAATCATTGGCACGGTACCAAAATGCTTGTGATATAAATCATCTTAAAATACATTAAGTATTTTAAGGTGTTGTATTGTTTGTAATGAAAATACGCATTTGGATTTCGGTAAAAGAGTAATTTATCTCCTACACTCGTAGCAATGTTATGTGTGACGTCACACGCCGGTGGTCTAAACTAGGGTTTAACGGGCAAAATATGCAGCACGAGCCTTTCCCGATACAATGCGATACGTTGTAATGGGGCGAGTTAGCTCGGAATTCCCGAGATAGCTTGGTCGGCCATACACCGTAGGCGAAATGAATGTATACATATTATACATACGTCTGGCGTATTGCTTTTTACTTGAGAGAACGATCTGACAGGAATACTTTTCCTTTATTTATATTTTTCTTTTATTTGCTTGTATTGGTTCTTAAATTAGGAGGATGCTCTTTTTGTGAGATAGGTGATAAAGATTAAAAAAGGCATTGTTTACTTCGTTTTTATTGCTGGTTATATAACATAGTGTGTTTCATACTTTTGTCAACCTATACTCTGAATCTGCACAAATAGAAACATTATTTTGCCAAATTATTGTTAACACATTTAATATAGCATATTTTAAACTTTTGTCATTCAATTCATATAGCTTCTCATTATTTTTCTATAATAAAGCTTATTTATTTACTATACTAATTTTATTTTATAATTAAAAAGACCAAGAGGGATATTTAAAGATCTATATCAGTTTTAAAATCTAGAAAAATAACAAAATATAGGGACTTCAAACGCCGTGCATTCGACAAAACATCACGCACATCTGTGTACATTTAAATGTGTCGATACAGACTTCGATGCATTATCTCCCAGAGGTCTCGATAGAGACAGTATGGCGTCACTCCAATGTATCGAGGCCTCGTAAGCTAGCTTGTGTGAAACCCTAGTCTAACTGAACGCTGAAAAGTTTTTATAGGTTATTCCGCCACCTATGCATACACAGAATTCACTGACATCGCAAAACAACTATAGACAGTGTTCACAATTTTCGAAGATCAATCTTAAGATTCTTTCCGGATGATATGAAAGAACAAGAATTTCACACACAGACTTGGATCAGTTCTCACCTCACCTCTGAGATAAGGAATGATCCGATACTGTGTGTTTACTATATTGCCCCACAGTCCTATTTTTGAGAAACGTACTTTGGAATTTTGAAGATCTCACTGTCTATTGCATGTGTTCCTTAATTCATTGTCAAGACTTACAAATTCTGAATGGATACGAAAAAGAATGTGTCAAATGACTAGTCACCCTTATCTCTTATACGTATTTCAAATTTTTTTTTATCATTCGTCTTTTTATATCTATTAATTTATTGAGTTTCATTAGTGAATATGCAAGTTCATATTATTATTTATATTAACAAATGAAATATTGTTACATGAATACATCTGCGTTCATATATCAAATTATCCCGTTTCAAATACATTGTATCAGATCACTTCTCACCTCACAATAGATTGATTTAATAGGGACAAGTGTTTCGAAAATACGTAGATTGCCATCGTCAACCACCGTACACCACAATGCACGTATTTTCCCGAAACACGTGCCCCGAATTAATCGATTTATTGTAAGGTGAGGAGTGATCCAATACAGTGTACTTACTATACTGCCCACAGTTCTTGCAAACTTTACTGATCAAATACTTGTAATAAATTCGTAATTGAACATTCATTTACGTAGTATTGAAGAAACATTATTATATTAAATTATATTATTAGAGTTATTATGAATTCATTATTTTCCTTGGAAATAAGCAATCGCAAGAACCACGTTTAAGCGATTGTAAAATTTCTAAATCGTCTTTTGTAAAGGCCCATATGTCTTGACGGAGTATGTATTTATTATTACAAACAGACGTTGATTGTTTGGCCGGCTTCCAGCCTAATTATTTTACGTATATATCGTCCAGAAATCCTCGTAAAATGACACACATAATGTAGGTTACTTCTTAATACATGTGGTAATAATTTAACAGCTTATCCCGCGCTTTGCGTGGTATACCGTACTTTGAAGTTGAGTCAGTCAGCCGCCTTAATGTAATAATCAGCGAAATAATTAAAGGAAACGTACGGTAACATTAATCCCTTATGTATTCGATGTTTATAGAAAGTAAATCCATTGATACGTTGTGCGTTTGTCAGTACGTATTATGTTGAATTAAGTATTAATGATCTTAAAGTCTGTTTGTAGTTTAACTATGCATTAATGTTATTTGTTATTTGTACACAATTTTAAAAGCTGGGTGCAGTTTTCTCCCATTCGATTTTATGTAGCTTAGTAAATACGTCAGTTATATTGTAGGGATTTTAAAGATTTATAACTAAACAAAGATGGACTTCGAATCGTCGCAATAAAATATGCTAGGATTAAAAATCTTTTACTAACAAAACCACTATTGATTTTTTTCCCTGGAAGATTCCTCATCCCTCTTTCCTGATCACAAAAGGTGTTCTCTTTGTATTGTACCCTCATTGAACTATTCTATGGCTCAAGTGCATTCTCTTTACCGACTCGTTATGGTCATAACTGCAATGATATTTTACGAGCATTTACAGTTTTTCAGAATTCTTTTCTCTTATTGGACACCTAGCTAAATCTCTAGTAGTGGTTGGCCTTCTTCGTACATAGTTCAGCTTGTAATTTGGAATAGTTTCTTGGAAACTTGGCCGTGAAAAAGATCTAAAATTACCGGCTTTTCGTACTAGCGCGACGGGAAATTTATGATATTTTTAGAGAGGTTGTGTTAAACTTTTATTTGGCACTTTTTTTTTGTTGGGTGTGAACATAAATTTGCCTATGAATTTAGATGAAGATTATGTTGAGAAATGAATGTTCTATCGTTTTAGATATGATGGAAAGTATGTAAGGTTATGGAAGTTCAAGCTGTGCAATATATTTGTAATGCTTTTACAGTTATTAAAGTCGCAGATGTTCAATTAGTTATATTATGTAATCTTATATACATCCATCTTTTTGAATTAATTCTCATCTAAATCTTTGGATTTAAATTTAATGTCTACACCGTTAGATGATTAAAACCGAAAAACTTACAAAAATATATTCCCCACATTAAAAATTGAAACTTTAAATGGCCAAAAATGGTGTAGAGTTGTGTACTTTCTTGAACGGATATTAGATAAAATATGTGAAAGACAGAAGCGATGGAATATAGAGAAATTAGAAGAACAAATGGAATACTCTAAAGAAATCGAGAAAGTTATACAAGCAGAAAAAGAGGACATTGATGAAGAATGGAAAGGAATAAAGGAATGTATTAACGAAGCCGCAAAGAAAACAATAGGATTAAGTGAAACTAGGCGACAAAAAGGATGGTTTGATAAAGATTGTGAGACTATGATATGTATAATGAAATTAAAGAATAACAGGGCAGCTGGAAGTGATCGAATTAACGGTGAATTAATAAAATGGGGGAGGGGGGTTGCATACTCCACAAAAAAAGTGTATGGATAGCAGAAAAAGACGAATTGGGAATTGGGAAATGATAATACCTATCCCAAAAAGCGGAGATTTAACCACATGTACAAACTACAGAGGTATAACAATACTGAACACCGTCTACAAAGTACTAACAGCAATAATCAAAAAAAGATTGAGGAAACATACAGACACAATAATAGGAGAATATCAAGTTGGATATAGAAAAGGAAAATCTAAAAAAAGAGCTACGAGCATGATATGGACACATATGTACTTTTTGTGGACTTCAAGAAAGCATTTGACATGTTGAAGAGAGCGAGAATCATAGAAGATCTGGAGAAGATAGAGACACCAAGAAAGATAGTAAACCTTGTAAGAATGAAAGAATCGAAAGCAATAGTGAACACTGGAAGAGGGACGACAAACAGAATAAATATTAACAAAGGAGTGTGCCATGTGGAGTCACTGTCAACATTATTATTCATAACTTCTTTGGATTGTATTATTAAAGAAGTACAGTATACTGGTACAACAAATCGATTCAAATAATTGCACACGCAGTGACTTAGCAATAATTGCAAGGAGTAAAGATGATCTAGAAACAGCATTTCAGACAATAGAAGTTAAAGCCAAAGAAAGAGGACTGGAGATGAACGAAAATAAAACAAAATACATGCATTGCAACAGGAATAGAGAAAAGCTTTAACATAGTTTAAGAACAGAGGATCATGAATTCCGAGAGGTAGACTCTTTAATATATCTAGGAACACTATTAAGCAGAACCAACGAAAGATTAGATATTAAGAGAAGAATCCAGTTAGGGAATAAGGCATTTTACAGTAAGAAAAATTTATTAAAGGACAGGAAACTTAGTAAAAATACAAAAATTAAAATCTATAAAACAACGATTAGACCTGTCGTAACATACGCAGCAGAAAGAACAAGTTTGAAAAGAAGAAGAACAACTAAAAGTATTTGAAAAGTAAATTATAAGATGCATAACAGGATTGGTGAGGATGAATACAGGTTACTCATGAATCATGAAATTAAAACGATAATGAAAGGAGAAAATATTGTCAAAACTTATAAAGCCAGTAGAATTCAATGGTATGGACATGTATTTAGAGGAGAGGCGAAAGCGGCGATTAGAAGTATAACAGAATGGAATCCCGTTAAAAGTAGACCAAGAGAAATACCTAAGGTGAAATGGAAGGAACAAGTGGAGAAAGACTTGAAAAAAAATGAACATGAAAATTGGAGAGAATTATTAGGAGATAGAGAACAATGGAGGAGAGTTGTCAATGACGCAAGAACACACCAGGAATTATGAAGCGGGTGTATGAGCACATGTACACGTGGACTAATCCACCACAACAACGGATTTACAGAATTTTTGCAGTTTTACAACTAGAATTTCTGCGGAAATGTATAGATTTATATATATGTATCAATTATGGTTTTTAACACAACTGTACACAGTTAATAAATTATTGTTTTGTTATTCACACAGGTGTGCTGATAATAAGGTATTTCTATACAACATTGCGTTTTTTAATTAGGTTACGTATGTTTAATCCCCCTAAATACACGACGAATGTATTAGCGATACTTAGTCGGTACTTTATTTATAAGTTTTCCCGATAATCTTTGGGAAATGAAAATACATACTTAAAAACAAAAGAAATTACATTCGATTATTTAGAGATTAGGCACAAAAAATCTGTTTACTCTTGCGACTTGATAAATAGGCTACTGTGACGCTATTCAATAAATAGTAATGTTCCAGGCAGAATTGTAACTGTAAATTGTCAAATTGTTTTTTTTTCTCAGGTAGAATTATGTCTGAAATATTATCCATTGTTGTAAATTTCCGTAACTGTTGTAATGTAAGTGCGGGTATATAAGCCAAATACAATATACATATTTATTTGAAAATAAACAACATCCCTTACATACATACTTAGCCATATAATTTCGAAATGTATATTTGTTTCAAAACAAACATCTTTAAAAAAACATACACAATTCAACAAATAAAAGAACCATTCTTTTTGAGTCCAAATCATACGCATTAGAAATACGTATTTTCGTTGTATAGAGACACATGTGTGTTGGTGTTTAATTTTTAAATTTTTTAAAATTATCTTACATTTGGGCCTGTAAGGACGTTTTATGGCGTTTTATCCGTTAATTGTTTGGCACTTTTCATGTTTCTTACGTTTCAATGTTGTGGATAAAACTGTTGAAGCGTTTAATTTTAGAATGTGGGCGGTGCCTAAGAACCTTGAGCCCGCCATGACGTTTTATCGGTTAATTGTTTTGGCACATTTGATGTTTCTTAATAAATATAAATTAAAAAAAAATTAAGATAACCATTATAACAATGAAAAAACAGCAATTATATAGAGCCCTCCTTCAATTATATTTTTATTATTTTTTTCTAACATTTTTAATACATATACATTTTCAAGGCAGCCCCCTTTTTAATATTTTTTCAAACATTTTTAAGGCTTTTAAATTTCAAGGGGACCTCTTTATTTCGTTATTTTTTTTAGTCATTTTAAAATCTTTCACATATTCAAAGGGGTCCCCTTTTTTATTATTTTAAGACCTTTACATTTTCAAGGGCCTCTTTATGTATTTTATTCTTTTCAAACATTTTTGACATTTAAACTTGAGAGGGAGGGAGCGCTGTTTTATTTAATTCTATAACTTTTTATTTTTTAGGCTGACCTCGTTTTTATTATTTTTTTTAATTTTATTTTACTTTTTTATATAGATTTATCCTGCCCGTATATAATTTATTATATTCACTCTTATTATATTCCCCACTTTGTATATATTTTATAATAATTTATTTTATTTTCACCTTATATCCTTCGTTTTATTTGGTTTCTTAATAGCTTTATCCTATATATGTATATTCCATTTAATTTTGTTTTATTTTAGGTAGCCTGTATATTGGACCTTATTTTATTTTATTACATATTAATTTTTATTTTACAACTACCTTAATATTTAACTCCAAGAAAAGGATCAAGAAAATTGTATTTTATTTTATCTGATTAACAAAAGCATAATAAAATAATATAGTAAAATATTACACTCCCAAGCGATCCATTCACAAACGAACGAATCAAATTTTTCGATTCTCGGCACCCTGCATTATAACGAATACTAATTACAGCAACGCTTTTTTTAAACGTAAATTACTGCCCCTTGCACCCCTATACGAATAAATCTGTAAAAAAAATACCGTTGCAGCATCTTGTAGTCACTTGAAATGAATGTAGAATTGTTGCCATAACCTCGGTTTGAACTTTAAAAAATGCAATCTAATTAGGATCATGTTTCTGGAGTAGGCAAAATTTGTTTGGATAAGGTTTTCACTAATAAACAAATGTACTTGTATGCCTTTCATACTGAAAATACGTTTTAAATGTAGCAACACATTCCACCCGTTTGCATGCAAACTTAACACATAACAAACTTCTGTGATGTCACTGCATTTATATTACATTATAAGTATGTATGCTTGTTAAGTGCATCTCTAATTAGTTAATTAAAATCAAAGTCTTAACCATATCAACACTAAATGTCATTTATCCTGTTTGCACTCACATTTTGCATGTAAATTTCCAAAACAAAAATTCATTAATGCAAATAATATTATCTTTAAGTTTTTAAATAAGTGCATTTACATAAAATTGTATCTAGTTCAATATATTAAATGTGAAAAAGTCTAGACCGGTACATTAAAATATGTGTAACATCACATTTATTTTCGGGGCGGAACACAATAGAAGACATAATGGATGACCTGAAATAGCCGAAGAACTAAACCAAATGATCCATTTTGTCGTTTTCATTTCGAAACCCCATCATCTGATAGATTAAAATCATACGATTGTTGTATTTTTATGCAAATTTTACGTGGGCATAACTATTGTCGTCATTATTGTATTATAATGTATCTATCTGTATTAATGTAAATTCAAAATTCCCCCTGACTTTAATTGTATCTTAAATTCTAAACATAAAAATAAATTGACCGGGTTTGTGTATGTGCCAGAAGTCTGCTGTACATTCAAGGGGTCATTAATTCAAATGAATGCAGCATCTGTTTCATGGGCGTGTATCTGTCTATTGCATTACATAAATAAGAGTAGATATTATTACGTTATTAACATTACTCCCATATGAACGTTTATTTTAAATTATTTGCAATCGTTTCCGCTTATACTGAATTTTATCAATAAAATAAATGCAGATAATTGACATAATAACAAATTTGTAAACTTAATTCAATATACGTTGATACGTTTATCCTTAGGTGAATATATCTTGCAACCATTACCGGTTTCACAATTTTCTTTTTTTTTTTAATTCAAGACATAGTCGTTAAAACTTTAATCAGAAATTATATCTAAATCTCTGATCGTAAAATAGTATGTAATAGCAAGTCTAACTACAAACCCTATAATCTTCCCACCCAGCAGGTCGGTCGTATGTTAATGAATGGTGGAGCACTGTCCAAATAAATATTTCCTGAATCACCCGAGAATATAACCACCACCACCATAATAAGTAATAATTCAGAATTTAGTATACAAATTTGTTGAGTCAGTGAAATATGTACAAACCTAACAAATACGTTGTTTATAAATTGGCAAACATTACCTGTTTTCCTCAATGTATAAAGTATTTGTTTTAAAAAATCAATATTTTGTAAATTAAAATATTTGAGAAAATTGTATTAAGTGTACTTAGATTTTTCAGTTGCTTGCACTTTTGAACTCGATAATTTGTTTATGGTAAACAATAATTAATTACCTACATGTACACTGAGAAAAGGAATTTGTTAAGTGAAGAAGTGGTTTCAAAGAAGAAATAAATCAACAAAAAGAGAATGTTGTTGCAACAGCCAACCTAATTTAAATAAATATTTCAAGCATTGACTTTAAACAATATTGTTTGAATTCACCTAAAAGTGATCAACACTTCCACAAACTTCT
Organism: Osmoderma eremita; assembly: GCA_031763485.1. Taxonomy (NCBI): domain Eukaryota; kingdom Metazoa; phylum Arthropoda; class Insecta; order Coleoptera; family Scarabaeidae; genus Osmoderma; species Osmoderma eremita. The sequence continues at coordinate 116,534 of JARFOC010000909.1, read as the reverse complement.
ACTTCCACACTACTTCTACTTCTTCTTCTTTCCACAAGCTACTGGCAAAAAGCTTAGTAGTCCTACCAACTATTTTGTAGATTCCATTTATTGAGTTAACTTAAAATTGTTTACTATTTTTAGTAAATATAACGTGCTTGCATACTTACTATATGCTACTACTTTGTTTGTGTAACAAATTAGTTTGCTGGGTAAAAATGCAGTTATGTGTGGAATGAATTTCATTGGCAGTCGCCAATATAGGTTTCATAGGCTGCAAGCCTTCCAGTAGAAATTATCAAGAACAGTAATCGACCCCAACAGTAATACGGTCTTATCGACTGTCTTCATATTTGTTGTCACAGTCTTAGTTAATCACGATTGACTTTTTTCTTTTCCAAGTTCGTCAATCATGCTTTCATCACACTGCGGTTTAATTTGTGACACGCAAAAAAGCAAAATCCTTTTCAGCATATCGTCAGTTGTTGGTTGGTATTTGTTTCTCACGGAGCCGATCAATGATATTGTTTTTTTTCCATGCTGCCGTTGAAATTTTTTCCAATTTTCGGCAGTGATAGGAAGCTTTATCAAGAACAATCAGTGACTTCTGCACTATATTTGGAAACAATTTCTAAATAAACCAATCCTCGTATGTGTCTGAATTCATCTTATGATGAACATCAGCAGTGTTTTTCTTGCAGAGAAGTTTATATTCAGCACCTGGAACAAATCCATTATCACAACCAGCATGAGCTAATACAAAACGAGGTCCAAACCCGGTTGGGGATTTCAAGCCACTACTTAATCCTTGGTTAAAAGGTTGTCGACTATTTTGAATTGCAGGGTCTGTCCAAGTTTTATTTACTGCAGGCCCTGTATTCACCCATGATTCATCAGTATATATTATAATTCGACCTGAAATAATTAAAGTTACATAAATGTCAAATAGCAGGAACTAAATTGTACCTTCTTCTCTAAATCTCTTGTAAGTATGTGTGCCTCCACCGAATGATGTCTCGTTGGATGAGTATACTTTTACGTCCTTCCTACTTTTTTTAATTCAAAACCCATATCGTGTAACAATCTATGGAAAGTTGCTCGACTGAAGTTAGGTAGATCATCAGCAGCATTGACAGCAGCAAGAATTACATTTGATGTAGGTGGTATAAAAAAACTATGCACTTTACGTCGAATATGTGCTTGCGTGTTCTCATCATATGTTTGTAATCGGTCATTTAGTTGTATGCCTTTCCTTTTCTTGGGGTTTTTTGGACTTGATAATGAAATATTTTGTTGCTCCTGTTTTATATTATATATTGTACGCTCTGGTCAACCCAGAGCTTTGCTTGCTTCTTGAACGGCAGCACTCACATTCATAGTTTTATTAAAATAATTTAAAACATTTGCAATCATACATTTCTCCTTCAGGCTAAATTTTTCTCCCTGACGCCGTCTTCTCCCTACTCTCCATTAATGCAGTGAAAACTGTAATTAAACGTACATGTGTATAATTTGGGACCGCTGCTATTTAACATCTACATCAATGACTTGTTGCCCCGATTGGAATGTCATGTATTAGATTATGCGGATGATTTAAAGATCTTTAGGAAAATAGCATCGGTAAAAGACTGCAACATGACGTTATCTGCAACGTGATTTGCGCGTTAGAAATAACTGCTGCAATGAAAATCTGATCAGGGTAAATATTGATAAGTGTGCTGTGGTATCCTACGCTACATTGAATAATCCGTTAATCTTTGATTATAAATTAGATAATTTTCCTATTCCAGACTCAAATTAGGGCCTTGGGAGTTCTGTTTGATTAGCGACTGCAATTCTCACACATTATTCCCGATATTTGTGCCTCAGCTTCGAAGTCACTCAGTTTCTTGATAAGATCTTCCAGAGGATTTGCTAACGCGAAAACAATGAAAATGTTGTACTAGGCCTATGTTCGACCCAAACTAGAATACGCATCGCTAATATGATATCCGGTGTACAAATATCCAGCATTGCAGTTGGAGAGAGTCCAAAAAAGATTCCTGAAATATTTAAGCTATAGAGCATCAGGAATGTATCCTCCGCGGGGTACGGATTACAACGTCTTTCTCTCCGATCGTGATTTTGGCTCTCTCTCTGATCGGAGAGAGGCCACGAGTCGTAATTATATGATCAAACTAATAAATAGAAAAATTGATGCACCAGAGTGATTATCCTTGGTAAGCATAAATGTACCCAGATATGGAACACGATCGACGGACACCTTTTCTATACCTTAGGCAAGAACAAACGTATTGGATAAATCATCTATTGGTCATATGAGCAGGAACGCTACCCAGCTTTTCCCTGATCCGCTTTACCTTCCCCCTTCTACCTCGTCTCACTGTCCTTAAAAGGGAATTGTAACTCTTGGATTGTTGTTAATTTATGTTATATGGTATTGTTGTTTTTATTTTTTTTTTCACTGGATGTAATTATTGATATTGATTATGCACTGTACTTCATTTCATTATTTTTAGTCTATGCATTGTCCTGTAAATGGTGTTATCTGTTGGACAATAAACATATTATTATTATTATGGGTTAGCAAATTTAAAAAAAATCAGGAAAAATATCCATATTACCCTGTGCACGCTCGAAAAAGATGGAAGCGTTCTGAAAAGAACGATTTGTACAACTACATATAAACAAAGTAACATGGAATTTAACTAGAAGTATTTTAAATCTATGACGATAACGATTGACAGCACTTGACGCTAATAGACAGGTAGATAGGTACTTTGCCGAGGCCGACATATGTAAATAAGTTGCAACATAGTAATCGGGAGTGAAGATAGCGCTGATGACAACAACTAAGGATGGTAAGAGATAAAAGTTGCAATTATATCCCATACTGCATACGGAGGTTGAGACTACCTATAGGAGGTTACATATATGATATTCAGCATTAGCTGAACTGTGACAACGGTCCCTAAAAATATGTTTACTTTCAATTCAAAGTAATTTTAGGATAATAACACCTTTGATAAGATGTCTTATAACTTCTTTACAACACTTCCAAAGGTTTATCATCTGTTATAATTTTCTTCCATAAAACACACAATTTTTGAAACATTCCTAGGGACACATCCTAAACTATGTAGTAATTGTAGTCATTCAGCAGTTGGGCATATAATTATTCGGCAGTTCATCGGAAACAGTGCTAATCTGCCTCTACCCCTGCTAGTTTACCATTGCATTATCATAAAACTATCATTTGGATCAACAAGTAAAATTTCTGGAATACTAAGGTTAAGCAAACGTTAAGCAAAAATCATCTTTAACCAAGTATATTTTGTTGAATTTTCTTTATTGGATTTACGGCTTAACCAAGATCTGTTTAGGTCAAACAGTTATTGACAAAATTTCCTTGCATGCTCAAATTGCCAAACCTATTATGTTAAACAAATAATTGCTTTAAAAAACACCTTTGACAAAATATATTTTGTTACTTGAACAAATCCTTTTTTTCCCGTGTGAGAATAGATAAACAAATAGATTTAGACAACACACAGAAACAGTTCCCAAATTGGCATTTTTAAATAACGATTTTTGAAAACGTTGCTCCTGTTCATTTGATTTATTTCTGTCTAAAACTACGGCTTTCTATCCCTAAACTGTAACCTACTGCGTATGTGTATGTATAGGCACGTCAACGCACCGCCGTCTCATAAAACAAATTATTATTGAGGAATGCGTTCCCGTTGACACGAATATTGCAGACCGAACGTACAAATACACACTTGCACTTGTCTTCGGCGACAGTGAACGTAAACAGGAGTTCAGATAAACTACGAGATCTACTAAAAATAAACCGTGGCATCCGTTTCAAACGCACAAGTGCTGAAATTCAATCTGTTTATGGATGTATGCGCCTTTTAGTACACCAGCAAGCGGTAGTAACTCAAAAAAATTGGAAAAACATACAATTTGTGCCAGCAAAATAAATAGAGATTTTTAAATTCCAAGGAATTTATTATATTATAACAAAAGCGATATCGTTTATGGTCGTTATCACAAAGAAAATGTGGTTTCACGTGGATGTCAACATATAATTTTATCTTTATTTATAATGCAGAAGTGCCGGTTTAGATTTCTGTTTCGAATGATATCGTACTTGAGGTGTGCCTTTGATAAATTTCTTGATTTTGATATCTATAAAAGGTTCTTGGAAATTACAAGATTTGCTACCTCCTATTGCGGAGAAGAAAATAAAAAAAAACATTCAGTCAGTAATAACCTCAAACCACTTACTTCCTTTGATAGGTAATGGAATTTGCGTACATATTATCTGCTAATTATGCCGCTAACACTTAACATTTAAATGCTACAGGGATACAGTTATATAAATATACCGGTTACAAGATTTTAGATAAGGTTAATTTGTTGTTTAGTTATTATAATATCCTGTGGACTAAATGGAATTAATTATGTCTGGTATTAATGCTTTCAGCGATTGATTATAGATTAGGTAAACGGAATGATGGAATCATATCGTTTCTTTATGTATTTTACAATCTTACTATATACAAGGTGTGCAAAATGATTGACGTCATGCGTCAATATTTGCTCTTCTAATAAATCTCCCCTCCCCCACAAAGTTAAAAAAAGATTAGGACGCAACTTAAGGCACAAATTTGAAATAGGACTTTTTCAAAAGCAAGCATTCCATTATACCAAAATCTAAGAATATACATTTCCGCAGTGGCGGCTCGTGGGTATTTTTAATAGGTGGGCAACAGTAGGCACAAATACGGAGCATTAATTATTATTATCATTACTAATAATAAACAAATGTTGTCCCATAATTTTCATTTCCTTTAATTATGTTTGGGTATTTGGGTCGACGAGTCACTGCTTTAAAGTGCCGTATATTCTTGCAGATTTTGGGCAACTACTTTATACGAATGCAAATGGAATAAAGAAAATCCCATTTCAGCAAATTTATTTGTTTAAAAGTTACAACGATAGGAATATTTTTAATAAAAATATAAAAATAAAGCTAAATCAGATTTTTATCTTAAGGTGATTCCAAAGAAAGTACTTCCATTTCAGACTTCTTTGTCACGTTATATCTTGCACACTTTGTATATTTTGGATTTATTATTTGATTAATAGGTATGTATAACTTGATATCTAGTAATAAAGTTTCCACTTTAACTCCTAGATCCATTTCGGTGCTATTAAACTAAAAATTATTGCTAACTAAAAACAAAGTTCTTTGTAGAGTATTTGAAAGGTTAGTTAAAATCAAACAATGAGATAAGTATGTCATAGAGAATCTTGATAATAGAAAAGATTCACTATTAGCATAACTATAGTTAAGCCACATGCAAATTTATAAGGCATCGCACAATGGCAATTACACTGGTCAACAAAATTTCAGATTATTTTGTCCCACCAGGTAGAGTGGTTCAACTTGGTAGTACTTTTTACACTTATTTCATATCTGTTTTCAGAATTTTTCTATCAGGCAGGGTTTCAGAGTGACAAAGCAATGAAATCTTGTGAAAGTGAAAGTGAAGATGTCCTGATATATGACTTTCGGCGGCACTTTGCATCAGAAACATGTCTCTCCAGCGTCCAGCAATAGTCTGCCAACATAGCAAGGCTCCGTTTGCCTTGGTATCATCAGTAGAAAAAAAAAATTAAAAAACCCTTACCACCTCGATGAGTGAAGAACTTCGGATACGTATTTTCGCAACTAAGTTGCCATCCTCAGCAGAAACTACGAAGAAAGATAATGTTAAAGGTTGCACTTTGGGAAATTTGCACCACACAGAATACCACTTGAATAACACTCTATTCAATATCCTGGAACATATCCTGGAATCAGGCAATTTTGTGCTTGGGACAAAAATCTTGTTAACCAGTGTTATTTTATCGTGAATATTGAGTGGAAGTTATTGGACGTCACACTTAACGGTAACAGAATTGTTAAGCAATATACAACATATTTTAAAAAAAGAACTGTTTGAGGAAGAGAATATTGTTGCAAAAGAGAATTAAGTGTTCCCCAGTGTAATACCATAGATATTTTGGATTTTGCATTAAAGTTGAGGAGGGCGGCAAAAAGGCATACGCACTTGGATCACCGATACTGCAGAGTTACCTACAACTCGACGAAGGTTGCTGACAAAAAGAAGCAGGCAATATTTTATCGTCTTGGACGATTGCCTAGGTATGGCTTTTCGTGTCTGGCGGCAATAGTTGCTGATTCTCAGCAGGGCTGGAATCACCCCGTCCAGTCCAAGCGACTTGTATGTTTGTAAATTTTTGATTGCCCAGACGATTCTGGGTTTTGATCACCATCGAGTCCTCCTCTGTGGGTAGTGAGGGGTGTGGATCTTCCAGGTCGGTGTGTTTATTACCACACTGCCTGGAAATTGGATCTTGTCTGTTTCTTGAAAGTCCGATGTAAAGGTGTCGTCCTCTCGTTTTAACAGTCCAAGTTGACAGAGTTTTGTAACGGTTCACCTGCGTAAAAAGTGACGTGAATATAACGTAATCTTGTTAGCTGGGCGTGGAGATTGAGAAGAAATATCTTTGATTATCTATTAACAATGTTTTCCCGAACCACAACTGTCCAACATTAAATAAATGATTGCTTCAAAGGTAAAGTTGTTGTTTACTTAAACATGTAATACAATAAAGATTCGGTGCCGGATTTGAGAATGGGAATCCACGCATTCCCGAAACACGTGTCGTCCCGAATTAATTAATACTTGTGCGGGAGAAGTAATCCGTACAGTGTGTTTATGTAATACAATGATTAATACGATGACAAAATGTAGGTCTTAATACAGGGAAACAAATACATGTGTTGTTTGAAATAAATATTTGGTTGAAATGACAAAGCACATACTTGTTATACCATTCGCTTTGTTGTTCCAACTATATATTTATTTGAGACAACATGATGTTCGTTTTCCCGTATTTAAACGTAGATTTTGTTGTCTGAACCAAATGGATTTTTCCGTATACAAGTAGAAATAAATACCTCACCAGCTACAAATTAATTGCCCAATAGTTGTTCTTAAAACAGTACATTGTATTGATGTATTTCCCAGAAAGAAATCTGCCACTAATTGAAGTAATTTGCGATAAAAACTCAGGCCGCCATTCATGGAAAAGTAATAACAACTGTACAGAAATGACTTTCGAATTAATTAATTGCGGCTGCATTTATATTTTCGCTGTAACCACTCAAAGTGAATGGCACTTCTCGTAATACCCGTTCGCACTTTGGTTTCTGAGTCACCGTATATATTACAGGAACACACACACATATGTATATATTGCGGCAGCAATTTTTTTGCCGATAGAAATAAAGGTTTTTCTGTCTGTTAAAATACACTTTGACGTCAAACCTCAATTATTACTGCAGCTATAAGCAATTAAAGATGACATGTGGTCAACGAATGTGGACATATGTATAATTACGTTTCGCCAAAGTATATTTCGCAATGCGTGTATGTATAATTTCACGATTTTCTAGGTCACGTCAATTTAGCAAGTCAAGAAAACGTCTCCGCTGCTGTCTGCTCAGAATATTAGCTAGGGGCAAGGCATGCGTTAATACAAACTTGTATGTAAGTATACTTGGTACGATACAAAGTATGTATTTAATGTCTAATGTTATTAATCTAACAGATGTTTTAGTAAATGTAAAACTTACATCTTGAAAATAGGACTCATATAACATGACTAATGGTAAGTACATATTTGATTGCATCGCAAACATTCACAAAATTTAAATTGGTGAATTTCGCAAACGATTTGGGTATTGAATATTGTATTTGTGTTACTGACAGTAAGTGTTTTAGCAAATAACAAACTTAAACTTGCAGTATTTGAGTAATAAGTAAAGTTGTGCCCATTTCAAAAAAAAGCCAACTGAAAGATATCTGCCATTACAGACACATTAACATTATTTGTAATTTTGCAAAAATATTTGAGCACATATACACTAGAATATAACATAAAGTTGATGCAACAATGTCTACTAACCAGCATGGTTTTATGGCCGGCAGATCAACTATCACTAATTTAGCTTACATAACCCAGTTGTTGCATTGTTTGAGAATTAGATCGCCAAGGCAACGTGGATATGCTTTACATAGACTTTAGTATGGCTTTTGATAATGTTGACCATGATATATTGCTTGCTAAGTTGGATAGTGGTCTGCATATAATTTTGCCTTACTTAGCCCCAAGACGACGATATATTTTCAACAATGATTCGGGAATGATTTAAATTTTCCGTTGTTGTACTTAAAATTATTAAACCTATTCTGGTTACTTGACCAATAGAGAGCTCTGAGTATAAAATTCTAGAAGCCTGCATAGAGTGTTTTAAATTTTATATTCCTTTAGTTGTTAATAGTTCTTTTGGTTTTTACTTATTGTTTAATCATTATCGTTATTTTCATTATTATTGTGTATTTCGTCTGTAAACATTGACGTGTCCCGAATTAATTATTATTTTGTTAACGCAGGTCGAGCTGAAAATGATGCATCGCCAGGTACTCGGCCCGTCTGTACTTTTTAGTGTAATTATATTCCTAATGGCTGTTTTTGTTGAGTAGGGTAGATTAATGTTAGAGCGAAATGTTTTCCTTCAGAGTATTTGGTCTGTAAGTTACTATTGTAGCAGTCAGTACGTGAATAAAATTATTGTTAGAGCTGGTTGCTGCGTTATTGTGTTTGAAAAATAAGTGGATTTAACAGTTTTGTGCGGCAGGAGTAATCCTAACCGTGTGTTCATTGTATTCCGTCTGGTAAGCAAAAAGGTTAATTCCAATTATAAATATAACTTTCAGGAATACGTTAATCGAAACCGTCAATGCGTGTTTTTTGCGCTCACTTTCTGAACAGAATCATAGTTGGAAATCGAACATGTGCTACTTAAAAATCTCCACGGCAGAAAGCATACACTTTTTGCACATTTTGTGAATGATGAATTATACCAAAAAAGCTTGTATATAAGAATGAATAGAATTTTGGTTGGCATTATGCATCCTGTCAAGTTTGAAATATATGGGATTTGGCGATCTGTTTAGTTGGGTTCGCAGACCACCAGAGGGATGGGCACACAATTTTAACGTTATGTGTCCCATCTATCCTTGCTATATTATCTCTGCCAGCAACTGATAATCTGTCAACAACAATAAGCTAAAAGAGCATGACTTGTTTTTATTTCAACGCCTGCTCAGAGCTTACACGGATAAATAATATAAAGTGCGATAATACCTGTTCCAACATTTAGTTGTCAGCATATTTGGACATCAAATTACCAAATAATAGGAATTAAAAAAAGTAATTATGTCTTTTTTTTTAATAGCATCAAACAGTTTGTATGATAGCTCTTTCAAAATTAAAAAAGTCTTCGGCCAGTATACCTACGTTGGTAAGCCGGCTTATTATCTTATCGGAAGTATAACTGCTTGTTCCAACATATAGTTGTTAGGGCTTGTATACTTGACTTAGACAATGAAAATTTTACGGCTTTTAATTTCTTAGCTTATTTGCGTGATCCTATTAGAAGTAAAAATGAATACGCGTTGTCATCTTCTAAAGATTATTCTAGGATTATTACCACTAGTCATTAAGTTGGAAGCTGCTTCACATCCATTCCACGAAAAATGTTTTGGCGAGAAATACTACAAAATGTAAATGTAGTACAATGGTGGAGATCTCAGAAGAATGTTCGAGAAATTAATGAAGTATTGGATATCATTGTTCCAATTTTGCGTGCAAATCCTTCTTCTGAGGATGTCGAAAGAACTTTTTCCTCATATTGACTTGTCCATTCAGAATTAGGAAATGGATTAGGTAATTAGAAAGCACCTAAATTAGTGTTTCTTACTAAACTAACATTAGACATTAAATACATACTTTGTATCGTCTGTAAGTATACTTACAGACGTTTTCTTGACTTGCTAAACTGACGTGACCTAGAAAATCGTGAAATTATACATACACGCATTGCGAAATATACTTTGGCGAAATGTAATTATAGATATGTCCACATTCGTTGACCACATGTTGCTTATAGCTACAGTAATAATTGAGGTTTGAGGTTACTTTAGTCCTCTTGGATTCAGTCGGAACATAGGGCCCCTACAAATCTCTTCCATTGATTTCTATTTCGTGCCAATACTCTGGCTTCCCTCCCTGTTCCCTACTTCTTCCAATTCTCTATTAATACCCCCTTTCCATGTCTCTGCTGGCCTATCGTGACTCCTTTTACTGATCGGTTGATATTTCAGTGCTTGCCTGGTTGTCTCACTTTCATCTTTCTTTAACGTATGTCCAAAAAAAATTGGGGCTTTTGCTACTTTCTTTTCCCCATGGTCCATGTTTCTGGCCCACATAGTATGTTGTTTTTCACATTGGTATTAAAAATTCTTATTTTAGTTCGAGTATATAGTTCATTTGATCTCTAAGTTTTATTCAGTATTTAAAAAGTGTTCTGTGCTTTATTTATTCTTGCGTTCATCTCTTATTTCATGCTTACATTTTTTTCAAAGATACTCCCCAAGTAACAAAATTCCTGTATACCTTCTATTTCTTGTCCTTCTACAGATATTCCCATTTCTCTTTCTATATTTATTTTTATTATTTTTGACTTATATTTATTTCTTGTCCAACCTTTTTTGCTTCCTTGGCCCATTTCTCGGTTTTCTTTTGCATGTATTTTCTTTTTCTTTCCTCAGAGACATACATCGTTGTCGAGCTCAAGGTCCTCAAGATGTTCAAAGGAATTCCATCTTGTTCCAGTTTTCCTTTCCTGGCTCTCTTCTTGATCCAGACTACAAGTATTAGGAGTATGGTCAGCAACAATACGCAGCCGTGCCTTACATCACTCCTTATATTTATTCCTTCTGTCCTTCTACCATTGTGTATTATCTGTGGCGTATAGTTCTCGAAAAACACCTTCATCACTTTAATAAATTTCTCTCGTATCCCATACATCGTGACGATCTTCCGCATTGTTTCTCTATTCACTCTCGAACGCCTGTTCAAAATCTATGAAATTTGTATACCCTTAGCTATGCCATTCCAGCGATTGTTCTATTATAGTTCTAAGGGTACTCATGTGATCTGTGCATGTCCTACCGCTTCTGAAACCAGTCTGATTCTGGCTAAGTAAGTTGTTTATGTACGTCTGTCTTCATTCTCTCTAGAATTATTTTTGTCATAACTTTGCTGCCGACGCATAATAATGTGATTTCTCTCCAATTTCCACATCTCGTGTAATCTTCCTTTTTTGGTATCTTAACTATTAGTCCCTTTCCGTTCATTAGGAACCTTTTTTTCTTTCTTTAACGTTATTTAACTTTTGTTAAATTAGTTAATGATTTTATATTAATAAGACATGTATCGTTTACCTATGTTTATTCACCTTCTTTCTTCTTTGTATTTAGAAAATGTTTTAAGTAACGTGTCATGTGTTAACAAATAAATGAAAAATGCAATCTTTTCTTTATTTTTTCTTCGTAAAACAATTAATTGTATGAATACATAGTACTTAGAAAATAATATAAAAGTCTAGCACAAGAAGAAAATCACATTGACTTTAATCATGATTTAGATTCTGATTTTATTCAAATGATTTAAATCATCTCAGCGCTGTTTGCAACAATAAAATAATTGAATGGATAGCAATACTATCCTGGATATAAATAACTTGCAAGTACGTAAGTAAACATTCTGTTATGATTCATTAAATTAGAGTGTTTACCTCCGACGTTTAAGATCAAAATAATGCTGCGTCGTTCATCAATAGCTCCAAAGTCCATCGGCTCCATACGTGCTGGAAATTAATTTAACATTGGGCAAATAAAGGTTACTTAATGTGCGATACAAAATTTATGACATATATAAATTAAATTGATATCAACAATCGATCATGGCAAACAACAGAATACAATAAGAAAAAAACGAGGTGTAGATGGTATCTATACTTAGAAAGGTTTACCATATTTGTTACGCCAATTCAATTCAAGAACGTATCTATTATACATACATATTTATGTATATTATACGCTACCAGTTTAATGAAATAAAAGAAAATATCACCTTGCCGATAATCTCCAACGGCAGGCAATAATGATTGCCGACAATGTCCCCGCTTACACTCAAAGTGATTGTGTCAACCTTGGCCTTGGTTCGGCGGACGAAAACCTCGATTTAACAACGCAAAATATAATAATTTCGTATCCGCTTACGCTTTAAGGCTATTTCTACATACAATAGCCACAAAAAAAAATTACAAATGGAATACAAATATATTTTTTTATTCCAAGTGGTGATGACCAAGCGTAATAATTTTGTCATAAATATTTATTTATCCGTTTGTTCGTAGGGCGACGGTGAATGGATACAGGAAACATTCGATTGTCGAGACCTATTAAATTCGTTCGCGAAATTCACGTGAATCAGACGTTCGCTGCGTTGCTACCGTTTATTACTCAGCGTAGCGGCGTTTCGTGACTTTACATTTCATGTTTCTCAAAGCAGTTGAGAATGACTCACAGAAAAAAAACTTAGATTAAGATGGAGCAGCAGAATGTGATTTCCTCTTTCATTGAAACAAGATTAAATCGTACAAATGGAAATTAACTTCATTTAAGGCCTGTTTATAATAAAAAAAAAATCATTCAGAAAATATTTGACACCGATTTTTATTTTATCCTGAAATTTCTATTAAATCATAAAGGCACACAGAAGTTTTGATAGTACTTAAAAAATATTGTGGAATACAGTACTTACTCATGTCATAATTCCAAGTAATTAAGTACCAGTAAACAAAATTTACGTATTTAGTAATTTTATTGAAAATGTAATTTTATAACAATATTATTCTTGAATAAAGTTTCTTTCCAATTTTTAAGGAAACACTTTAGGTGATCTCATACTTACATTGATACGCTGCATAACCACCTCTAGTATTAATAACAGCCTGACATCTTTTGGACATGCTTAAAATGTATCAATCAATGACATCTAGTGGTAACAAATTTCATTGCTCTCTTAAGCGATTTTCAAATTCACGACGGATTTGAGTATTCACTATAAACAGTGTGGACCTTCTTTGAAGCATATCCCACACATGCTCTGTTGGATTAAGGTCTGGCGATTGAGGATGGAAGGAGATGAATCCGTTAATCAGTTAGCCAGTTTGTCACTCTCTCATCGGTACGTGGACGTGCATTATCAAGCATATATTATAAATCTGGCCCGATCATATGTGCAAATGGTTGGACAACAGGTTGTAGAATTTGCTCAATGTATCGGTTCTGAGTAATTGAACCATATACGCAAACGAGCTCTGTTTTAAGGTGGAGAATTATTCCGGCCCAACCCATCGTAGCGCTTACTGTAAAATTATGGAGCTCCTGAGGGTGCACGCTAAACCCTTTTGCTATCTGGTCGAAAACCAAATCTAGACTCATCTGTGTACAGAACCTAGTCCCATTCTGCTTCCCCCCTTGCATATGTTCTTGTGGCCTATCTTAAACGATGGACACAAGATAGCTCCAATAGCTTCCAATAGCTCGTAGCATTTCATCCCTACTCAAATGTCGACGCTCCATATCCCACTTTTGTAAACTAACGCGTTAATATTGCACTCAATAAAGTTGTGATGTGTCAAACGTAAATACCAACTAAATAAAAACAAATGTAAGCAAAACAAGTTGCCACAGCGATTTACATGACACTTGAGAAAAATGCAGCATAAGTAATGATAACAATATCTGGCCTGAAACCAGCCGATTAATAATGGCCACTTTTATTACAGAATACCTTGAAAGTTTATTTTGCCGAGACTGTCTCAATAAAAAAGTATGTTCTTTAGACCATTTTGAGCAGTGTATTTGTACTTATGTATTTTACTGTAAATTTTACGGATCAACTGAACTGTAATACAGTTATTGACACCTTATTACTAGATATCTAGTATAACTTATTGCTTTTCGAAACGTTCCTGGATCAGTATCTAAAAGTTTACCACCGTGATTAGTAGTGGAAGTCTGCAGTTTTCAGTCTGGTGCGAAATGGAAACGCACCATCATCTGTCAGAGATGGAAAGTGAAAGAACACAAAGTGTTGATGATCACTTTGGAGTGAGCTAAAGTGTTTCTAAAATCGTTTTATGAGAACTTGAAATGTTCAACGAAGAGGAGGGCAAGGTCGGGCAATATGAATAACACCGAGGGACGGTGGATGCCTGTCACAATACGCGGGAATGGAACTCTTAATGTAACTTAGCTTCGAAGTAGTTTGCTGCTGCCACTTAAAGGCTAGTATTAACGGAAATAATAAGAAATCCTCTGCATCACTTTGGCTTATATTCCGTTTACTACAGAGCATAAGAGAGCCCGTAGAATGTGGCGCAATGGGCATAGCCGTTAGGACGAGTATTACTCAATAAATAATCCAAATTTATGTTGAAACCAGATTTGGCGTGAGGCATCGGGGATGTGATTTAATGGTATTGACCGACAATAGAGGGCACACCAACCCTTATGCCATAGAAAATGGCTCTCTAACCGCAGATATCTAACTGAGATTCTGCTACCCATTGTTCTCCCGTATACAGCAGGAGTGAGAGAACAATTCGCGTTTCTATGCGATAATGAGCGTCCCCATCGAGCAAATATTGTGATCAACTGGTTTCATGATGTTGGTATACTGAGAATTGAGTTGTTAGCCAGTTCCTCAGAAAGTAATTTAATGAAATACGGTTGGGATGCTTTGTAAACACATATACCATGTAGCTGCACTAAATACGCTTCCAGAATTATAAATTGCTCCCAGGGAAGAATAGGATGTGATTCCCCATGAATTAGTCAACACTTTAATACAGTCCATCCCAGCAAAATGTCAATTTTCAACTGTTTGTGGGGATCATACGCGTTATTAACTAATCTCCATTTTGCTTTTTGTAAGAATTAATCCAATAAAGCTCGTGTAAATATGAACACTTCGGTATCTGTCGCACATCAAAAATACAGCATTTTCTATTTATACTCTACCAACAAGATCACATTAAAACTAGTCCAAACAAGTTTAAAAGAAAATAATGTGTTCCTCCGATACATGCTCACAAATACTGAAGCTAAAGGGTATATGAAATATATTTGGGTAGTGTATTACAAAAACTTGCAAGTGATCTAAATGATGCAACACCGAATACTGTTATTTCTTTTAATCAATAACTGGTAAGAAGAAGAAATATGCTAAATAAATCCGTTCTGATTAGTTGGTAGCGATTGCATTCTTTGCGATCAGTAACGCTTTGTTTCTTATCAAATGTTTTTATGTTCCTCTTCTATATTTATAAAACAAAAAATGATGTTGCTAAATATCCAAAATTTATTTATGAAAGCTGACCCCAATGATATTTATAACGTAAATAAATAATGCAAAAACCGTAATTTTTTAAACAATAAAAGGTTTGTTCGTAGGTAAGTATCTTTTATCGTTTTATGCATTCATTGTAACAAACAATAACATTTATCCCGGAATTGAGCGATACTTATAATTTATTAAAATTGCAACGTGAACAATACAATACTTTAATAGACAATCGATTTTATTATTATTCATATGTATTGTTTTAAAAATCTCATAAATATTCTGGGTATAATATATATGTACATGCGCTTATTTGAAACAAGTCATGTTTTTTTGATTGATACTAAAACAGAGACAAAGCATTTTCAATTAATCTATACACATTTCTTTCCATACTGTCATCTACTCGTTTGTATTACAAATTGTATTGCGTAATTCTAGTTTATTTTTCACTACATAAATTCGAATATGTTTTTATAATTCATCAGTGCAGATGTATGTATACTTTATTTCAGCGTATATATATGCATTATATCTGCATATAAGTATGTATGTTGGTATCTCATGTAAAATATTAGAAATGATGCAATAACAGTATTTATGTAAATATATTATTGTTGACCACATAATCGCTTCTATAGCGTTTTACGTAATGCATAATATATTTTCAGAACGTGGGTTTTAGGAATGCACATTTATATTAACAAACAAAATGGAATGTTATATATGTATCCAATATAATGATAAAGTCTCCTTTGCAAATTTATTATTACAGGGTAACAATTATTTCATCAACACAGTGGCTCTGGTTTATTCTGTGTCGGAATACTGTTATTGGGCGTGGCCAAACAGCGCTCACATCAGCGTCATCGACACTCAACTTAATGAAACCATGAGTCTATACGTTATAAGATATAATATAATCATTAATTAAAAATGTAAACGTATCACCTTTTCTGTTTTGACTACACGAATGACTACCCCGAAATACTTAATACATACAATGGAATATATAATAATATTAATAATAGTGTATGTATACCACACAAAAAAGAGCCATAACATATAATGAATAATGATTCTACGTTTCTCAACGATATGATTACATAGATAGTACTAACCTAGTTTGAAATAAACAGTAACACAAATACAACTTATAATAATAATATAATTCTGAAATTTCAAAACGTGAAAAGCATCAGCATATTTTTATGTGAATATTTTGTAATTGTAACCCACATAGTTATTACAACTGTGTGTGGGTGTTAGGCAAAAGCTCATGAGAGCGTTCAGATGATCTTTCATCTATTGCTATTTTCAATCTGTTGTTTAATCAGTAACAAAGCTGTATCTTGTAATTCGCTAATTCTTGATAGGGTTGATTTAAAATCCACTGCTTAGTTTTCCGTTTGAATTTATTATAATTATTAACGGTTCTAATCTCTAGTGGAAGTATATTGCATTCGTGGTGCCAGACAAATAAAACTTTTTGTGTCAATTGCTTTGTGTACTCTTACTGTATGTAATTTTTCATCAGTTTTTCCTGGCGTGATATATTTACTAGTGTTTTCTTTAGATTTGTTATTTCTATCTTTATGTTGATATAAAATTAAGGTTCTACAATATAATTGTCTAATGTTTAAAACATCAGATTCTCGATATAGCAATTCTGTTGGATAATAATAGTGTTTTTCATACATCAGTTCAAGGAATCTTTTATGTATTTGTGACAATGGAAGAAGGACTCTTTTTCTTACTCCACCCCATGCAAGGATGGAGTAAGATATTATCTACCCTATTAAACCATAGTAAATAATTTTCAGTTCCGTGATATCAAGAATTCTTGAAACTTGCTTAAAGAAATATAATCTTAATCTTCTGACACAGAAGGCAATATGTAAGTTCCATCTTAAGATATAAGCCTTATGCGGGAGGTGGATTTTATGGCACCAG
The DNA here is from genome assembly GCA_031763485.1 of Osmoderma eremita. Taxonomy (NCBI): domain Eukaryota; kingdom Metazoa; phylum Arthropoda; class Insecta; order Coleoptera; family Scarabaeidae; genus Osmoderma; species Osmoderma eremita. Next base: position 99,197 of record JARFOC010000909.1, on the reverse strand, counting down.
GTACCATACAATTTCGAAAATTGAATTTAGTGGGAATTGTAGCCAGCGCAATCAAAACACAGCTTTATTGTTTGTCTCGAGCTTTCGGTTTTATTTTAAACCTTTTTCAAGAGTACAAACTGGAAAGACATGTGATTGATAATAAGACAATAGGTACTGAACATTATTGCTTACTACTACTATTACTACTATTGTCAATCACATGTCTTTCCAGTTTCTACTCTTGAAAATGGTTTAAAATAAAAACCGAAAGCTGTGTTTTGATTGCGCTGGCTACAATTCCCACTAAATTCAAATTTCGACATTTAACCAGTATAGTCGACACTGTCCACTACTGTACCATAAAATCTACCCGCTACAAACTGACGCCCAAGAAGGAATGCCAAAAATGCTGTAGTAATGACCATCTTCCTATTCATCAGGAAGAATCACATAGAACTACATGTGTTACACCATTGATGTCGCAGAAACCCTCTGGAGGCTTGGTCAGCAATTCGTCAATGGAGATTTCAACATTATTGATGCATGGATCTAACCATGGTCCGCGACAAACCTAGACAATCTGCACCTAATATTTTAGCCTTCCCAGAAAGGAATGAATAGTGATGAATCGAATAAGGATACCATAGCAGGACTCAGGTTCTGAAAATACAAGTGGTAACTTGCTGAAAACTCTGGCTGCGATTGCCCCTCTCAGACGCCGCATACCTAGGCAGAACATACCCCAGGGTCAAACAAAACTTTACGCAGCGGAAGTAGATAAGGTTCGATGGCTCAAGGAACTAGACATCTATATATAGACCTAACTACTCTCCACTTACATATGTCGATAACGTCATACGGAATATACTCTAAGTGGCTTTTTCAGAAGAAAGAGAGTAGCTTCAGTAAGTCACTATAATTCGACGAGATTTTTACAATTTTTAACACGACGCAGTTCAATCCCCTAAGCTCTCATAACATACGAATAGATCCTAATTCATTTATTGAAGTAAAAAAATCTTATATTTGCGGAGTGTACATATAATGGCCTAATTAAAATTATCTGAGTGAGTCTGAGTGAGTCTGTACTCGCCATCCAGTGTGGTGGAACTATAAGGGATTAGAAGAGTTGATTGGAGGAGGCATATATAGCTTTAATAAAAGCAAAAACAATACAATGGCAAGGACATGTGTGGAGAGCAGGACCAATCACAAAAATAATGCTGGGGTGACAATAGACTAATGAAAGAAGAAAAGGAAGGCCGAAAGCCACTTTTGGTTGGATGCTTTGGAAGCAAATCTCGAAATGCCTAGACTGCCGGAAAAGTGTACAACGTCAAAAAAAACGAACGTTTTTAATAACCGTTGGAGGAATGGGGATTGACTCACCCCAATAAAGAAGCCGCACAACTCCACATGGAGTGATAACTCTATATGCATCTATCTATATTTCTATAGCCAATCAATAACAAGTAGTCACTAAGATTAGAGGGCATCTTTAGGCGAGAGAAGAATTTTGGAGATTCTATTTAGCGGTTTGAATCTAAGTAAAAACGGTGGTGGTCTGGTCATTGGTGGTGTCGGGAATATTTTCACGATTCCTTGGGGCTGTAGTAGTTTTGGACAAGCGCAGTATTGATAGGTTGTGGCTCCTTTTCGATGTTGTCGGAAATTGACATTGCTCAATGATCAAGGGAACCAATCATTAATTCTTAGTTGTGAAGGTTGCTTTTTTGTCTATCGCTCAGCACAAAAATAATTAGTGTGCACTTCCTTTGTCCATGTGTCTGTACTTATTGAAACCTCTCATTTTCTGAAAGATGAATGAATCAAGAAATCATGGCTTCTTCAGTTTTCAGACATAACTCCGGTGGATATCATCTTTCTAAGGTATATTTAAAAAGCTCTGGTTCATTTTAGAAGCTCAACAATACTGCATGGCTTGGACGTTAGAATTGAGAATGCAGTAGGAAATACTTTATTTATAGACTTCATATGGAGACTTGCTATACCATTCAGCAATAAAACAAAAATACTTGGTTTCGTTTTTAACCGTAACTTAAACTGAAAAGATCACATTACCTTCATTTGTAAACAGCTAGCGCAAATTAATTGTTCTCCACATAATCTGAAGTAAAGTTGTGGTATAGAGACGTAATTATTTTCTAGAGTTAGCTATGGAGTGCTCTATTGGGGAACATTCACTGTGACGGAAATAGTTACGTATAATATACGGTTTAAAACCTGGCCATACTTGCAAGATAGTTTTTAAGACACAAAATATGAAAATGTTGTTATCTATACAACACTGGAAGCACTGTGTTTTGTATACCGCAATATGAATCATTTTATAAAACCCTATAAATCATGCTTAAAATATTCAAAATTAAAACACAATTTTCTTAATTTAAAATAAAAAAAGTTATTATTGGCTAAAAATTGCAACTGTTTCGTTAAATTTTTCCATCATATTTGATTTTTTATTTAATTTAGGTTTTGTAATAAACTGTTGTTTCTTTGTGACATTTTTCATATATTATTCTTGGAAATAAATGGATTATTATCTCAATATGTGAACAATATTTTGAACATTTTATTGTCATTAGTTCTATTTATTTACTATTTGTTTATTGTTTTCGGAGTAAATAACTTTGTGAGGCGTTTTATCTTATTTCTGAAGCAAATACTATGAAAGTGAGTTATTATTACACGATGACGTTTCAAGAGTTCCGGGAATTTTGTTATATATTTTTTATTTTAGTAATTTTCTCTTATATTTTCAAAACTTCAAGCTTAAATTTATTCTACCAATACAAGATCGACCAAACTGGTTAATAATTGAACGTTATTGGTTTCATATTGCACGGATCCAAATAAATAACTAATTTCTTTTCTGTTTACGATTTCAAATTTCTAAAAGAACTTTTCTATGTGTCAGAAAACTAATGAAATATAATTATCTTTAGAAAGGAAACTCACACATAATTAATAATGAAAACACACTGTTCCCTTTGTACAAATATCGATCGATCAATCTAAAACGACTTTGAGATATTGCGCTTTGTCCAACATAAACCGAGTTGTTTTGCAAACGTTTCCTGAACAAAGGCAGGCGGCCAGCCGATTTAGAACTTTAGAAATGCCAGACGAGCCTCGGTTTTAAACTGCCCGGCCTAAAAATACACCCTAGATCATTAACAGTGCTATTGTTTAACATTTAACGTGAAAAAGCGTGCATTTTTTTTTTCAAGTTACAATTTAATCTATTGGCTAAAGAACGGGTTCCCATTTATCACCGGTACCTCGCGTATTTTTACCGTACTCGCTACGTTATTGTTCTTCGAATTTTAAACAACGATAACTCGAAGGATTGTCGCCGTGCATGTTCGTATTTTCGTACGTTGAACGTTGTTAAGTGCGCATTGTATTTCGTATTTTGAGGTCTCGTTACTTGCTCGTGTAAAACACCGCATATTCGTTCGTGTTTTTAACAATAGCTCCGTGTGTATCGTGTAATAATAAGTTTCGTGCGGTCCGGGTCTCACTTATCCGACGACGACAATGGGAATTCTGTTGCTTCGCCGTTCATGCTCTAACAATTTTTACCATCTAATTAACCTATTTCGGCGAGCAGCTGTGTCTGTTGTTCGTTCGCTAAATGATAATCCGCCTATCGATCTTTCTTTCTTTCGCCTTTTTCTCCGGTAAATGGAGTAGCCATTCGCCTTGCATATGGGCTTAGACTGGAGATGTAAGGTTTTCACCTTATAACCACCAACCGTGTCGCTGCATGAGTAATGAAGTATGAACCCCCGTTGGAGAAAATTAATATTTCCCGCTTTACGATTTTCCCCACGCCTCTCTCTCTGACCTATATTTTCGGTCCTTGGGGTGATGGAAATCGTAAGTGCGTGATATTCGATATATAAAGTTAGTTTATAGGCTCGTGCTAGGCGAAATTTGAAGTATATATAATCATACGTAATTCGGAAGCGAGATTTGTGCGCGGGTAGGGGCGGTAACCGGTCACAATCCGACGGATGCGGTCATACCTGGGCACCTAACACCGTATAATGCTTAAAACTAAATAATATAATTACTACTAATTAATAAAGAAAAAGGTGTATCAAATATATTTTGATATCAAGGAGAAAGGAAATAAATGTAATGGATTATAAAATACAATGAGTAAAATATTAATGTTACAATTACAATACCAGTCTTGTAATTCAATTACTGTAAATATTATCGCAATTGTAGTCAGTATTGCTATTCTTTAATTACATATTTATCTACTTTTGACATTTTGACATTACAATCAGGTTAATTTAACAGTTGACAATTGAAGTTTTTTCTATTCCTTTTAGTAACTTTTATAGGTCACACAGGTAAAATAAATGTTATAATGTTTATTTTACATGGGTACCTATAATTAATAATTATAATAATAATAATAATTACTAATTATAAAGGAATTCCTGTTACGATGTTGGTTGTAAATATTACAAAGTCGTGCAGTATTCCTTACCACTCCTTCTGGTTAAATCTACTACAAGCTCAATAAATTAAAAGTAGGAAATTCATCATTCTATTTAACATAACCCCAGAAGAAATCGGTAACATTATTCGTTTTTTTAATAACAAGCGCACTACTGATGTGTATGGAGTAACCACACAAGGCTTTTCATTCAGTAAAACATGTTCTGTTACTGAACACATTGCAATACTACGGCTTCAGAGGAAATATCCTCGCGCTATTGAGATCGTATCTAAATGGAAGGAGTCATCTAGATGAAAAGAGAACCTCTCGGAAGAAGAGATTATCAGGTCTGGAGTACCGCAGGGTTCCGTGCTGGCTCCCCTGCTGTTTATAATTTTCACAAACGACTTTCCAATGTGTATTAATAATGGCGAAGTATGCCTATATGCTGACGATACACACATTTTCGTCACTGAGGAATATCGTGGAAACAAAAAGAAAATCCGAAGGGCTAGTTAATACAGCTGATGCTTGGTTTGTCGCTAGTGGAATGAAAGCGAACGTGGATAAGACCTAAAAAATACAACTTACAACAAAGAAGAAAAAAATAAAATCTAAAGTTACATTTCTTGGGATAACAATAGGCACGAATTTGAAGTGGACATAGCACGTGAACAATTAAATTTAAAAAATACCCTATGCGATATTTATGGTAAGAAGAATAAAACAGGTGGCCACCTTTGAGGCAGCAAAGATGTCGTATTTTGCAAACTTCCATTCTTTGTTCTGTTATGATGTTGTTTTCTGGGGTGTGTCAACCGAGACTAAACGCGTTCTTAAAATACAAAAAAGAGCAATAAGTAGCCTACAACACAATGAATCATATAGAAAAATGTTTAGGAAACTAAGGATACTTACTCTGGCATCAGTGGTATATACTTACCGTTGTTGTGCATGTTCACAATAATAAAGAACATTTTGAAATAAATGCATCATGCCAGGAATACTCTACCAGAAATAGAAACAATTTACGCATTCCATATCATAGACTAACAGGGACACAAAAATCATTAACATATATGGGACAAAACTCTACAACAAGTTGTCACCAGAACTGAAAAGTAAATCCCCACAGACCTATAAGACAATTGTGAAGCAATTACTGATAGATATGGAATGCTACAGAGTTGACGAATTTTTATCAATTTGTTGGTAGTTGGTTTTCTTCGGTTTATATGTTTGCTATATAATTATATGTTTACTTTAATCTGAAATTTAATCTGTTTTTTACTTATTTATACATTTTATTTATACATATATTTATTTTATTCTTTTTTGTTACATCTACTAGATATAAAATATACTGCATACATTATATGACGATTTATGTAATCATCAAATATATGGTATTATTACTATTATTATTATTATTATTATTATTATTATTATTATTATTATTATCATTATACTCGGTGCATATAGAATGCAGTGTGATAACAATACGCCGGAGTATATAATTCGCTATGATGATCCAATGCGCCTGTATGAAATCAGGTTAGAAGGTGCAGCAACCCAGATTGCCAATTGCCACTTTAGATAGATGAAGTTGAAATATGCAATTGTATTTAGCAAATATAACTTTCAAATCACAAACATTCCATCTCAATACTTATTACACTAACTACGCGAATTAGACGTTAGTGTTATCCCAATGGGGATCTGGGCAAGAACATTTTTTTCCAGAGATACTACGTCTAAAACCTTTTTCCTTTATAGGTTCTACTGAGGAGTTGCTGAAATACCTACTTAGAGTCTTTTACTCATTGTGGTGGAACGGGAATTTCTTGTTTTTGTTCTACTATTTTAAGCCACCGTATCCTGTTATTTTATACCGTATTTACTATTATTGCTATATTCCGAATAAGTATTAGTTTTCATACGAATTAACTTTCAAGAAAATAAGTTATTATATTCGAGTAAATGTATTGCGTTAGATGAAATATATTTTCTTTAGAACAGAAGAAGCTCTTTTACGGTAAATTCTTTAAGAAAACTCTTCTGTGTGTGATGTCGGTATCAGAGAACAGACGAATTGACACTAATTTATTTAATATACAAAAGCTAAAAGACACTAATACACACAATCTATGCGAAAGTGGCATCGAGAGATTGACCGGCTATGAGCTAATAAACCCGGCCAAATATAGTTAATGAATATGGTACTGTGTAAGAGATATTTTCAAATCATTTTTTCTTTTGAAATAGGAGTTAACTATTGCATGTTTATGACTCGTTAACGCATATGTTCATACGATTCAAGTGTGTTTGTTCTATGTTACTTTAACAGTGCGTAATAAAACGTCAACAGACATATTATCTTCCTATTCACGATATGGATATTTGTGTGTCTTTAAAGATATCCGTTTAACTGCGACACAGAGTTTAGATCTCTCCTAATGGCACTTAAAGTGCTACTCCGTCCGACCGAGGAGCGCAAAACTAATAAGAACCATCAATCACTGTTCAGCAGGGACAGATTTATGGCGCATTTCAAATAAACAACGAAGAATTATGGTTTTAATTGGAGAAGGAAGCCGGTACGGACGCGTTAGGTTCAACATCAGGCTGCGGCGATTTGGCGAACTCTGCGGGAGCAATTATCGTCCGATATGTTGTCCTACAGATGTTTATAATTACGTGGATGATCCTGACACAGTTTTATACTGTGTGAAATATGAAATGCAACCGCCGGCGATTCTTCGAAAGTAATATTTGGAGCGAAAATATTGGAAAGATGTCGACGTTATACCGGTTTTTATTCTTAGGTGTTGGCAACAGTTCGAAGTGGTGATTGATGTGTTATTTCTCAGACAAATGAAAGCATAATGCGTTACAAGGCAAGAATACATAAATTAAATTTACGTATTATATTTTCACTTCAGTTTTTGTTTTGAAAGTTAAAGAAACAACACATTAATTCCTGCACACATAAAGCGTATTCTCAATTTCCATAAACATGCCGCCCGCTACATAGTAAATGGAAAAGAACCATAAAAAAATAGTTAAATATGAAAGAGATTAAAATAAAGCTGTGTTCTTTCCCTTACTCTATTTACAATATTTGCAAACGGATCTCTAAAAATTGGTGTAGAATATGTTTAAGTATGGATGTCCAAATTTATTATGATGCACTGCGAGTTTACTTTGTCTTTTCTTTAGTTCCTTTTAATTTACTTCACCTGTATCGCTTATTATTATTGCGTATGTGCACGTCGCACAGTAGTGATATAATATCGATCCTAGTGAGGTAGAATACGAGTCCAGGATCCTGTAGCAATTACACAACAACAAGGTGAAAGCAAAAAAGAGATCTAATAATCAAAGGCATCTTTAACCTAACAAGAGATATTTATTTACTCATAGGAGAAAAATATACGCACGGACAGGTGAGTATTTTCTGTATTAGGATGAAAGCTAGACACACGAAAAGAAACTGTATTGACATATACATATGCACACACTTTTGTCGAAAGAAATCAAAACAATGTTAAAAAAGATTTCCTATATACAGAACCTCATATACAGGGTTTTTAAAATATCGTTTCGATCAAAATGGGTTGGCAACAAAAAAGTATATTTGCAATCACAAATCTTACCTTTTATGGCGTTAACTGTGACAACGGGTACTTATCGGAGGTGAACAACTGTCACGCTAGCGTTTCGTGGGCCGGCTACGAGGAAGTTAAACCGGATAACTGACGCGCCAGCCCTGAAGGCCGGCAACGAGGTAGTTAGGGGTAGTCCACTGTTGCGCCAATTATGACGGCCGGCTACAAAGCAGTTAGAGGCGGATAACTATTGCGCCAGTTCCGAGGGCCGGCTACGAGGCAGTTGGGGGCGAACATCTGTCGCGCCGGTCCCGAAGGCCGGTTACGATGTAGATGGAGGAATCAACTGGCGCTTCCGAAGGCCGGCTACAAGCAGTTGGGAGGGAGTTAGGAGGAAGAGAAGGCTCGTAGAGAAAAGACCTTAGTGGTCTCAGCGCGCGCTCGTAACAGCGACAGTTGCAATGGTATGAGCACGTCAAAGAAATGCCTGATGGAAGATGGCCGAAAAGGGTTTTTAACTATTGCCCCTTTAAGTATAGAAAGAGGTAGGTCAAAACCCCAAGTACGTCTTAACCTATCTCTTTTCATACTTCCAAATGGTAATGAAAGAACGAGGCGTTATGGGAGATGACTGCCTGGAAATATGGGGTTGGGGGTTGAGATGTAGACTTCGCTGACAGCCGTAGGACACCTACTTTATTTATTATTTATAATGTCTGAAAGTGGCTTTCTTAGGATTTTCACTCCCGCTACATCCACACACATTTGACAAAAAGCTAGTGACTGGTAAAGCGAGCGATGGGCTACTATTTTTTCTATGACAATTACTAATGTGTCATCGGAAAACATATTAACGAAGTACTTGGTTTGTTACCTGTGAAGTTTGTGTGTGGTAGAAAAAGGAAAGGGGCCAATATGAAACCTTGAGAAGGTAGTCCTTTCTTCATCCTTAACCAACACGATAGTAAGGATATCTTTTTTCGTTTTAATTACTTAAATGAGGGCAACCTCACGTTTGTACATACGCAAGAAAATCTCTACTACGGCGAAGTAAAAATAAATCTTGGACTATAGATTGTATTTAAGAAATTGTATTTTTTCTAACTAAATTATATTCTTTACTTAAAATTATTGATATATTTGAAATAGGTAAACGAGCTTGTACGAGCTTGGTTGGTTTAAAAGAAAAGAAATTTCTGCTGTCAAGAATGATATTTCTTAATCGAAGAAAGTTTGAGATTTCAGTAAATTCACTTCAAATTTAAATGAAGTAAGTTTTAAGGCCGTAAGAAAAGGATACACTTAATCACAACATGTCAAATTTTTTATCCAAAGGTGCAACGTCTGTGAGAGAAGAATATGGTGAATAAAGCAAATTTTCGGTTGTGTTAAGTAAGCCCTATGCTTAATTTAAGTACTATTTACTACGTTGAAGATATAACATTGTTATTTTAAGAAAGAATTATTTTCCTTAAACAAATTCTATATTATGCTTAACCCAATTGTTTGCTTACTATGCTTTCTATTCTTTTCGTCTACATAGAATTCTAATAAATAATACTAAGTTTATCCACCCTTTTATAATAAATAAACATCCGGATTTATTAGTAGGTTCATGTTCATATATGTAATCTTAATTAAAAACATTGTCCGCTCTTTAACACTATAATGACTTGCTGATTGAATGACTCAATCTATTTTCTTTTGCTAATTCATAACCTATTCCAACTGATATCCTGTACAACGAATGTTGGCTGGGAACTTGAAATGCTATAGGTGAACTGTAGTAGTAACAATGTTGGACACTCACAGCTACACTGTAACAAAAATATTTGAAGGCTAGAAGACTGAAAAGCTCTGGGTATAATTACGCACTTTTCACTATTGTGTTTCAATTTTACGTCAAATTGGCATAATTGCGAATGGCATCATTGTTCGGCGTGACGCACTTCGTCATCTGTGTGTTTCACAAGTGAACTTTAGGCGTGCGGCAATAACGTTTATAGTGCGCCGTAGTATTTCACGATACCCATCGCAGGGAGAGTGAAATGAAGTGCTCGCCGTAGCTTTGGTATAATAAAAAAATCCTGGTAGGTACGCCGATAAATTCGACCTTATCGACGCTAATGACTGCCTATAAATAAAATGCTTTAAACCGCATTAAAGTGATTCACTTAAAATGCCTCGCGGTCCGATAAATATGTCAGTTATGACCGGGCCGGTGTGTGCGTGCTCATTGTCGAAGAGAGACAGTCGGAGATAGAAAAGGAGAGGATATCTCGAGCCTCTCTCCCATGTGTTGCGGTAGAGAGCTTGCATAACTTTGATATATCTATAGTATTGAAAAAAATGGTTTATCGATTCTCTTTATGTATCAGTCTATAAAATAAATCGTTCAATTGTTTGGAATTCTCCCGAGGAGTATATTGTTTAAAGCTTTGTGATATTTGTTAATATCATGCGATGTTAAATATATATAATTCCTGTGTTTAATGTAGTCGTAAATTTTAATTATATCCAATAAATTTTACAATGAGTAATAGTAAAAGCCAAGTCAAAACAGACGGATAACTATCAGGTCCCTTCGAGATATCCTCCAGTACTGAAACAAGACGACGAAATCTACGCAGATAGTAGGGTATGCCGCTGACTTTAATGTTCTGTGGAGATTGATGAAGGTGATAAATTAAACTTGAAGGTATAGGATGCCATCTAAGAAGCACCAATGAAGTTAAAATCAACCCCAAGGTCCAAAGAAACCCAAACCACGAAGACCCAGAAATAACCCTTGGGGCGCTACTTCAATAAATAGCTTTACTTATATATCTCGGTTCTAATGTATCTGAATTCTAAAAATGACGACGCAAAAGCAAGCTTAAAAACAATAGCAGCCGGCCATCGTATGACTCAATGATATCGGTTTCTAGGTCCAGATATATCCATATGGACATTAACACCGGATTTTATAAAATCTTGAAAAAGATGAGCCACCATCCTAGAAGACAGAAGCTTATACCATCACAGCATTTTAGACAGCGATGTTCGACAACTTAGCATATCCACAGAGTAGTTAATAGAATCCAAGAAGATTTGGAGAGTAAAAGATATTGCTCAGTAACATACTTTCAATTATACGCAGAATAAGTATTTGATAAAGTTTGGTATACGGGTTTGGTGTATAAGTTAAAATGTAATCTCCCTGTCAATTACTGTATAATACTCAAATCGTATCTCGAAAACAGGTACTTACGGCACAAACAACTGGGGGTACTATGAGGAAGCATCTCAGGATCCCTACTTTACTTCTTGTACACACACAACTTCACAACAACAGCAACTTTTGCTGACGATATAGCAATTTTAGTATGAAATGCAAACGCTACAATAGAATCAGAATTGTTACAATACAATATACAATATACAAAAATGGTGCATAACATTTGGAATGCGTAAAGGCACTTGCTCTTTGGTGATTAGATTCTTTTTTTTTGGATGGGAAGACGTTTTTAGACATCAAGAAAAAGTTGGACGCCGCTTACGGGAATCTTTCACCTTCGATGACAACCATCAGAAATTGATGCAATGAACTTAAGCGTGGTCGTATATCCATCCGAGGTAAAGAGTGTCCAGGTCTCCCAATTGAGGTGACTATACGGATGAAAATGAAAATCCATGATATCGTAGTGACAGACCGACGAGTGAAGATCAGAGATACGGTTGAGATCGTATGTCATTTGAACGTATGCAATATCCTACATGAACGTTTGAACATGACAAACCTATTAGCAAGATGAGTGCCGCGTTGCCTCACTGTGGCCAACAGGCGAAATCGACCACTTCTAAGCAGTGTTTGGGCCTGTTTAAGCGCAATCCGAAGGAGTTTCGTCGCCGTTTCGTGATTGTTGATGAAATACGGATCCATCACTATACGGCAGGAATGAAGAAATTGTCAAAACAGTGAACTTCACCCGGCGGACATGATTCAAAGGAGGGGAAGGTTCCATCGGTCGGGAAGGTCATGGCCTGCGTTTTCTGGGATTCAAAAGACATAATCTTCATCGACTATTTGGAAAAGCAAAGAACAACTACAGGGCAGTACTATGCTCAATTACTAACGACGCATTCAAGACTGCTGTACCACAACGACAATGCGCCGACACACTCATCCCACGTCGCTGCAGTGAAATTGAGCCACGAATTTCTGTTGCATCCGCCCTATTCTTCTTGTGACGTCTTCTTGTATTCAAACATTAAAAAATGGCTAGGGGCATCGAACGAGGAGGCTATCGCTGAAACTGAAGCTTATTCTGCAGAGTTTGATAATCCTGTTATTCGAAGGGCTTGAAAAAGTTGGATTATCGTTGAGTCCACTATACTAAACTGAAAGGAACTATATTGAAAAGTAAATCGAAAATGGTTTGTTACCAATCGGAAGATACACAGTAACCTCCATATGCCTTGGATCAGAGATGAGGTATAGAAGTACGTCAATAGGTATAACGACAAAATTCGTTTGCTATCTAATACGTGATAAATATTCGAAAAATGTACAACATGCTAGACAGGTTCGAGAGAAAGGTACTCAGAGAAGTATATGGGCCAATTAATGATATCGGAACCGGGAGGATTCTACGCAATCAAGAGCTACATAATTTATTCAAACAGTCTCCAATTGCATCATATATAATAGTGATGCGTCTATGATGGGCAGAGTGCGTCCAGAAGATGCCAGATAGGTGGGTGGTAGCTAGAAAGGTCTGGTTTAGAGAAACCTGGTGGTGAGAGAGAAGACCAAGGGCAAAATGGGAAGGTGCTGTACACAAATATGCGGGAATATGCTGTGTTCTGTCAGTTCGGAATAGGTTCTTGAAAGTACGCAATTCCAATTGAAGAAATACTACAAGTGCTACGTTTTTGATAAAACTAATAAAGAGCTGAATTGATGCACCGCAATTACTATGTTTAATCAACTTAAACATACCGAAATATTGCACTCAATCGACTGACACCTTCTTTATACCAACGACAGAATGTATTTGCAAAGTCCGGCATTATACATATGAGCAGAAATCCTAATAAACTTCTTTCCCGCCCGTTTCATCTTTCATGTTCTGCCTCATTTCGCACATAAATTTCATTTCCTTTCCTTATATTTATTTAAAAAAATGCGATTATTATAACTAATACCCTTACATCTGCCCAGAGCTGCGGAGGTTCACCACATTGTTAAACAAATTTCATTACATTATTTTCATTTTCTATTGTCTTCAGGCTCGGACTTCTTTGTTTTTTCTTTTAATTTATAATAATAATAATAATAATAATAGCAGCACACGAAACGAGAGGGCTGGAGATGACACCTAAGAAATAAAGAACTTCCCTAAAAGCAATAGCAGCGAAAAAAATGTATAACACAAATGGACAAATGGACTCTACTATAAAAACATCGAAGAACTTACCTTGTCTGCGTCTTTGATCTTTGCATTCTTGAGGTCCGCTGGATTAAGATCTGAAACGGAAGGGTACATTACGGCAATCCAAGACGGGGGGTATCACTCACGTGTGTATAGGGCCAAAGTTATCGGAGCCCAGTTACCAACTACGAAATGCAGAACATGCGGAACGAGTGAAGAGACAACGTTCCATATACTCTCTGCATGCAGCAAATATGCAAAAACTTTATATGTACGGCGCCTCAACGCAGCCCTGGAAGTGTTGTATTACCACCTGCGGCATTACTACAACATCGATGAGCGGAAAAAAGTACCATTCGGTACCGAGGAAATCCCGCCAGTAGTGGCAGAAAACAGCTGCAAGATTTCCTGGGATTTCTCGTTTAGCACTACTGCTGAGGTGAGGGCGAATAGACCAGATATGGTGCTTATGGATCATCCCGCGAAGGATATCTACGTGGTGGAGATGTCCTGCCCGGCGGATGTGCACATAAGAAATAAAGAAAGAGAAAAAGAAGAAAAACATCGCCCTCTTGTTTACCAGCTTAAAAAGACTTATCACCCATATTCCGTAATTTTTATACCCATCATCATTGGCGTGATGGGAGGAGTTAGCGGCGACCTTGACATCGCACTCTGCAGGATGAGGTTTAGCGACGCAAGAACCCGCCAGAAGATCGTGGTGAAAATGCAGAAGGCAGTCATCCTGGGTTCCTTGCACCTTCTGTGCTTTCACGAAGCCGGTTAACCTATAACTAATAGCCGGAAATCTTCCACCCCACATCACCTTCGGGGACGGAATGGGGCAAGCACCACCGGTGTCGGGTATTCGCGAGCAGCTCAGCACCGTACCATTCCGACCTCCTGCCCAATTTCAAATTTAATATACATTTTATAATTGAATAAAGATAAAAAAGGTCATCCCGGCGTTGGCCCTGATCTCCGTCCGACTCAGGCCGGCCTGGGGTTGAGGGCAAATCGGACGGGTTGAGCGAAGGAGGAGGTTTAAAAAAAATGAAAAAAACAAAAAATAGACCTTTATTGTCCAACAGATTGTCCATCCATATAAAGGACAAAAATACAAATATATTGTGCAGCAAAAGGAAACGAGAAACAATAAGATACAAAAAAGAAAAAATGCATCCTAACATACGTGCATAATAAAAAGGAACAAAGCAAACTTGATCTAAGTACATTCTACATGCATGCACTATTTCAGATAATGTGTTGGAGTTTACATCACAGTGGAGCGAAATCATATTAAAGTTACGCATCATAACTCATAGCGGAAAATGATATGCAGAGTTAATTGTTACCGTTGGTAGGTAAAATGTGGAACCTAGTCGAGCAGAGGATCTTGGTACAATTAACTTTAGCTGTGATAACAAGTAAGCACAGTCGATATTGTTGTGCACAAGATTGTACACAAATTTTATGCTAATAATTTATGCATCGTCCTGAAAGATATTTACGTTTAACTTTACTTTCTCTATTGCATATGTATGTATGTACATTTAATTGCCTCTGAATCCGAATCTGTCTTGCAATTATCTTAAACTCTTTTGTATGAATTCACGACTGGTGGTACATAAGTACATACGGTAATCTTTCACACAAACATCCAACAACGACAGCGATAACTTCCTGACGTTGACGCCTTGAAATCAAATTCGCAAGGCAACTATTTACCTGCACGAGCATATCGTATCAATATCGTACTTACCTATGCATTTATGTATAATAATTACATCGCATACGTTCGTGTGCGCGTGAATTCTTCGCGGAATTGAATTTATGAAATAAGTCGCGCTAACTAAGTGAGTAATTATACAGCCGTTTTACGGCAAAGACGATTTGCATAATTGAGGCTAATGCATCACGAGACTCGACCGTAGCGTTCGTTGTCGCATACGTTCATATCCCAGGTAATGTTATATGTATGTACACTACCGATCATAAGTTTGATCGTACTATATAAAAGTTTCATTCCGTAACAAAATAAACTAGAAAGATTATGTTTATTGAAGAAAACGTAAACTTTACTCATTAATTTAATATGTTTGATTAAAAAAATAGCAATTTGCAATAAAATATAATTGTTATAATTTTTCTTCAAAATAACCTCCTTTTGCTGTTGTTGGAATAATAATATATCTTACTGTTTTTAATATAATTGTATTTGGAACATAACTGGGATCACACTTTACTTGTACAACATACACGTCTTAATAATTATCTGCTTGCTCACTAGATGTCAGCACATAATATAAATGTACATATATTTAACAGCTGTAATAATTGCCCGATAGATGCGTGGCATCCTTTGAATTAATCGGTCCAAATACGATTCTTCTATAGCATTCCACACACCTTGAGAGTATTCCAGAATGCTGCTTTGCCAGTTGGCGATATTTTGCGAACCTCACGATCCAAGTGATCTCACAAGAGCTCTATGGGGTTGCAATCAGGACTCTGTGGCGGCCACTCCATTAAGAATAGGACTCCTTCAGAAGATTTCTCCTGGAAATAATTTGACCACCTTGGCAGTGTGTTTGGGGTCGTTATCTTGCGGATAAATGAACTCTTCTCCAATTATTTCGCATCCAGTTGGTACTGCATCGTTTTCTAGGATTCTCAGATACACGTCGTTTGTCATTGTTTCGTCAATTTTAACTAATTTCCCTATCCTTTCACCTTCAAAGCAACCCCATATCATGATGTTTCCTCCTCCATCTTTCAATGTTTTTGAAATACACTCGTCTACATTCTCTGTCCAAGGCGGCGACGAACAAGCGTACGGCGTTTACTTCCAAATAATTCGAATTTAGATTCGTCCGTCCATAACACATTTTTCCAATCATCTACAATCCAGTTTGCGTGAGATTTTGCCCAATTTAGTATTTTCCGTTAGTGTATAGGACCTAACCCTGGTTTTCTCAGTGCTATACTACCCCTCAGACCGGTTTTATTAATCGCCGATTTACTGCCGATACACTTCCTGGCCGATGGCGTTGTAAATTTAATTCTGCCGTAGTTTGCGGTGCGGTAAGGTGGCGATTTCTTAAGGAAATCACTCGAATGCTTTGCTCACCTCATTCCGCCGTTGATCTGGGCCTTCCACTTTGATGTCTACTCTCAAGTTTTCTCGTCTCTTCCTTCCTTTTATTTGTCCTGCGCACACAACACTCAGAAATATTTAATTGTCAAACAATTTCTCTGTTTGAAATATTTGTTTCGTGTAAAACTCATATTCTGGCGCGCGTTTCAATATCCAATTCTCTCCTTTTTGGCATAATTAACAATCAAATAGATTTACAATATGAATTATGTTGTTGGTAACATAATCACACACTTCTCAGTACCGTTTATGATAAGGCAGGTAGACGATTCAGTACCCTTTCCAAATTCTATTTCACAAGGCATTCATACCGAACTTCCTACCATTAAAGAATTATTACTTTATTGCTATCATAAAATTTAAAACCGAAATACATTATTTTCATGTTTAATTTGGATTTTATAAATATGCCTTATTGTAATGAGTACATAGGGGAGACCGGGGACAAAAGTAACACTTTTTACTTCTAGGATATTTTTACCCGACTTAATAGAGATGAGATAAAATCAATTAAAGTTTAGGAAAACCTCGCGTTTTACCTATCATAACATAAATATTTAAACATTACAATAGTTACAGGATTCTTTGTCATACGGGGCCATTGTTACTTTCATCCAACATTTAGTTTATGATGAAAAATGTTTAATGTGAAACATGAAATACAGAAAACGAAGCAAAATTTGCTACATTTTTCTTTAAAAACAGAATAATTTCTTTTATTAGGTACGAAGTGCTTGATCAGCACTAAAAACTTAGTATGTTCCAAAACCATGAAATCTAAAGAGTAGAATATATCTCTAATCAACAAAAATAAACTTCCTTTTTCTTTTTCTGTCTGTTGTTGGTTTCCTTTATTCTGTCGCTGATTTTTCTTAAATGTTTTTTATTTATTTTTGCCTTTACTTCTTCCTTTACCAGAAAGTAAAACCGATTTTTTTGCTTTTTTTTCTATTCTCATATTCTTCTTCAATACCTTTTTTCTCTGGAGTATCGGTTAGTATGGCAGTCTTGCGCTTTTTGCGACCTGTATTTCTTTGAAGCCTTCGAATAATATGGTCTTGAAATCTCTTCAGGGGAAAAACAACGAATGGTGGAATATGTCCTCCGTGAGCATTAATTAATAGTTACAGCAACTGTCACTAATCTTCGTCGTTCTACAGATGTAGTTATTCCTACCTGTCTTACACCTCGTTTGGCTATAATTTTGACAGGTCTTTGGACGGTAATTACACCTGCTTCATCTACATTCCATATATCTTTAGACTAAAACTTATATCAATCTATAACGTTTGCCAAGTTATCAAAAAGACAGTTAAATGTTGTGCTGGTTGAAATTCGTCGCGCGAGATAAGCTAGTTGCTTGAGGACTTCTAAGCGACAGTGCTGAATGACGTTTTAAAAATCCTGCTAACCATTCCGTACCAGCTAACTGGCTCTCGCGCCATATTGCCGAAAATTTTTTCGCATATTTTAACGCTAACTGGTATCCTAATTTTCTTACTTCGTTTGTTGTAAGGCCAAAATATAAATTTGATGATTGTATAATGTAATCTTCATGAATACTCTCTTTTCGTCAGAAAGAACACGCTTGAAGCTACGATATCCGACTTTCGCATTGGTATCTCCTGAGTTGAGCTTCTTAATAAATCTGTGGAGTGTTTTTCGGCAGCGTAACATCTTAAAAACTACACTTCAAACAAATGTCAAAAGTAACACGTTACTTTCATCCACAGATTGTATTGTTACTTTTCTCCCCAGACATATTTTTTGAACATAATATTCTATAACCTCAAATCATGCATAATTTATAGAAATCAATTATCAAAACTAATAAACACATCGTTCAAGAATTCACAAGGATATAAGTACATTGATTCAAAGACATTTAGTAGTACTAAACACAAAAAAATTAAAACGAGAAGTACTTACTTTGATGACAAAGATTTACAAATAGCCTTGCAACTGCTGTTACCGGCGTCGTATCTGTATGACGGGTAGTTCAGGCGAGAGGGAGCCTACGTTTGCATTGTATAGCCCTTATATCTACTCTTCAAAACGATTCTGTGAATTTATAGGTTTGTTACTTTAGTAACGTGTTACTTTTGTCTCCGGTCTCCCCTACTATCAACATCAGATTATAGATACCATTTTAAGAAAAGTAGTATAAATTTGCCTGATTTTTTTAAAAATAGTACTAAGTTTAACGCAATATACCAGATGCGGTCAAACTTATGAACGGTAGGGTGTGTATGTGTTTGTTCTATACCTTCGCGATATTGTAGGCACATGGCTCGTTCCAACCAAGGTGGCGTGCGTGAGTAATCTATCGCGTTAAACTGTGATTTCGTTATTTCGATTAGGCAGCATGGAAATTTCGCTAAATGCGGTACTATTTGAGTGATTACTATCGCTGTAATGTTCGCCTACGCGTTTTAGTACCCGCGTACGCATGCCAGTTATAAATATCGGAATTTGTCACATTTTTAAAGCAATAAATTTCCAAATATTGTTGATTGGAAATAGATTTATAGAGTAAGGCGTTACAAATATTGATCTATTCATTCATTTATGTGATGAATATATATGCTAGTATTGACCTTGTTTTATAATAGAAAAACGTATCCAATTAGATCATCTGCGTCGAGAGCTATTATTCTCGATTAAAAATATTACTACTCATCGATTAAATACTGATATAAATTCTTTGATAAATATACACATAAGGAATTTTCTTGGGGTAATAATTTTACCTCATACTCACATATATCCAACATTATAATATTTTCTCTATTTTTTTGCATTTGGAAGCTTAATAGGGCGTATCAGAAACGACATACAAAAGCGAAGATAAAGCTCTACTTCCTTGGAGGTCTCAGTTAAAGCGATTCTAGTAATCGAAAATCTATCACATTGTAAGAAATTTTCGGAGAATTTTACATCAGAAATAGCAGGCAAGTTTATTACCTTGTATTTTTGGGGTAAATTTACTTTGTGTGAAAATTACCATATATCAGTTTAAAATTATCTGGCAATTTAAAATTCCATTTTATTAAATAGATTTTATACCTCCTGGGGATTTCAACGGTGAAATTTCTTTCCTAATGGAATAACCGACATAATCCTACCTTCTGAGTTATTTTTACATGTTAATTTTACATTGTAGGGTAATCCTACCCTTATTTCAATGACAACCAGCACTTAATTTTTCAATTTTTGAAGCTGAAAAAAGAATTCCAACAATTTAGACATACAGTACGTGTTGCAAGTGCTACACTTTGGGATCTCTATATTTAAGTCGCCTCTGTCAAATAAAATAAATAGTGTTGACCACTTTAACATTTTGCTTTAAGGGATTAACTTCATTTATGAATTAGGTAAAGACAAAAAGTTAGAATGCAAATTACCATATTATTATGTATTACCAAGCCAAACATCTACAATTGTGTATTTTAACAGGTACAGTTTATTTTACGTACTTGATGATCCAAAATCCAAGATTTTCTACTCATTGCTGAAAAACAAAATCCGCAGTTAAACAAAGCTTACACTATCTTCTTCTGGCTTTTAATTATTATTATTAGTTCATGTGTCTTGTAACAAATATTTTAGTTTATCTTTATTACGGAAAAAAACGCAAATGTAAGTAAAAATTACATTTATGAGAGAAATGTATCCTGTGTATGTTTTGTAGCTGGAAAAATGTACGAGAATGAGTAAATAAACTGATTAAAATGTAAAATAAACGAAAGAAATCCCGTATTTTTAACTATATAAGAGTAAATTTATATGACAGAAGTGTATTTTAACTAATTTTTACGGTAACAGGGCCGTTTACCTCAAATTTCGAGTAATATTAAACGATTTAAATTAAAGTATAATTACAGATTTCAGAGGTACTATTCATGAAATTTCTTATAGTGTATACACCATTTTATGCTGCTCTCTTCATCACAGCACATCATCAAAATATATATTCAATTAATTTTGGAATAAATAACGATTTAAGATAATATTTTAGAAGACCCGATGTACCGTTAATTATTTCTATACGAAAATGTATTCAATTTTTGATTCTTTTGTGCCTGTAGGTCGTACTTCAATCAGATACTATCCTGGATGGTATGATAGCAATATTAAGTATCTAATTATTGTCAAGGAAGGTTACTTCTAAACGATGGAGATCTGTATCCGTTAATTACCGAAGTGCAATTCGGTTTATTCGTGGCCTTTTCAAGAACAAAATGCGATGTGCTTACAATAATTGTATCCGCAATAGAGGCCGTCATTCTAAATTTATTTGGACTTTCATCAACAATAAAAGCCAAACCGGAGTATCTGGCCGCATATTAATAAACCATTGTGAGATGCCACCCACATCAAGAGAGTGTAGATGCCTTTGCAAATCAATTTTGGAAGGTTTTCGTCTTAAGCACCTCCACTCCCACACCTGTTTTCTCGCACAATTTATCGCGTGGTGTTGATCCTATAATGGAACAGGAAAAAAGTATTTTTGAACGGCCTTTAGATGAAGGCAGATATGACGTATGGTGATGACAACGTGCCCGGTTTCTTGATACGGGAATGTTTAATTATTTTTGCTCATCCATTAACCGTTCTGCGTGGAAGATAACTAAAGTTGTTTTCAAAAGGGAAAATCCAGAACACATTAATAACTACAGGCTCATTTGCAAATAATATTTTCCAACTTTGCCGAAATATTTGAATTTATTCTCTATGGCAGGAACTATGAAAATGTTAATTCTTCTCAGCTGCGCAGATTGGTGTGTACAACTTTCAACGAAATTGAACGGACCAGGGCAAGTTGACGTGCTGTATGCGGACTTCAGGAAGTCGTTTGACTGCATCAATGCATATTGCTCACAAACCTTGATTCCATTGGTATGTGTCCTTCACTCCTTCAATTACTCCAATGTTTTCTAACCCAAAGAAATTTCATCGAAATTTTCCGCCATTACATAAGGTGTACCGCATTGGTCGAATCTTGGTTCATTATTTTTTAGTATTTATGGTAAGTATCTTTTCAATGAAATGAACTGCATTTTATTTTGATATATGCTGATAATTGATTGATTCACTTGATATTGATGATCGGTGTAAACGCACCAGTCCCCTGGAGCATAATTATTGGAGTAGGGTCGCACGTGTGCCAAAAAAGCGCAAAATAAAAGAGTTGCGTATTCTGTTTAACAAACACCTTTACTCTGCGGAAGCTATATCACCTAAGTGTATGCCTGCATCGAGAAGCCTGGGTTTCTCGTCAGATGATGCAAGAAT
This sequence comes from Osmoderma eremita, assembly GCA_031763485.1. Taxonomy (NCBI): domain Eukaryota; kingdom Metazoa; phylum Arthropoda; class Insecta; order Coleoptera; family Scarabaeidae; genus Osmoderma; species Osmoderma eremita. The sequence continues at coordinate 77,261 of JARFOC010000909.1, read as the reverse complement.
TTTCAGGATCTGCATGCCATGAAGTTTCTGTACTACACACTTGTAAGAAGTCACCCAGGATATTGTTCGTTAATACACCCTTACCATTCTTACAAAAACTTCGCTGTCGAAAACATACAGAAACGTTTTATAAAGTTCTTGACGTATAAGGTTAATGACATCCATTCGGAAGGTGCGCCGATTACAATGGATTACTTCAACCTCATAACTTTCGCAGCCTATGAACGTAGGAGTTAACACAGTGCAAGGTTTTTATTCAATTTACTTTCTAATAATATTGCCTGCCCATCTCTTCTTTCACATTTGTACCATTCCATTAAAACTCGTTATACACAAACAATAATACAACCTGCAGCCAGAACCAACATCATGTTTAAGACCCCAATTTATTACATCTCTAGAAACTCTAATAACTTGTTCAGTGAAGTGCGGTGAAGTTAATTGTATTTTTTTGATTTTTCTACCATTTCGTTGTTGTTTCTTTTGTTTATGGTATTATTACTACTACTAAAACAATGACAGTTTTGTCTTGTACACTTTGCACGTCATACATTTGTATTATTATTATTGTATTAATTATTGTACTAATGTGGAATAAACCACTATTACTGTTAGTATTAAAATAGAGTTCAGAGTTTAGTTATTCTAGGACGGAGACTTCATATAATTTCTTCATTCGAATATTTATCTGTGTACGCGGATGTTAATACATATTTAAATAATGCTTTCCTGCAATTTATATGTAGAATGCATCGCCAAAGTCATTGCATTTAATTTAATTTAAATAGTAAAGTCCCTGCTTGGCTATGACTTCATTATCACTGATCCTCAGATACAAACTACCGCACATCCGATATGGTCTAGTGGCTAGGATACCTGGCTTTCACCCAGGAGGCTCGGGTTCGATTCCCGGTATCGGAAATTTTTTTTGTTTCTTTTTCTTATTTGATTAAATATTTAATTTATTGAATACTTCAAACAATATTTCAAAACACTGATTTATTTGATTCTATTTTTATTAAGCGTGAGTGACTTGCAGCAGTTCCTAAGACGGGTCTACTTAAAAAATTGGAATGACTATGGGGCAGCACAATAAAGACAGTCTTCGGATTACTCCTCCCGCACAAAATATTAATTAACTCTGACACGTGTTTCGGGAATATGTGGATTTCCATCGCCAAACCGTATAACCGAATTCGGTTATACGGTTTGACGATTTGACGTTGGAAATCCACGTATTCCCGAAACACGTGTCAGAGTCAATTAATATTTTGTGCGGGAGGAGTAATCCGAACAGTGGGTTTAACGAGTCACTTATTCATTGTATGTTAATTAGGATTAAAAATACTGCTTCTTTTATTTATTTTACGCACTTGGTACGTTTAGTAATAGGTACACTCGTGGCAACATAAAAGTTTTCGACCGACAAGCAAGTTTTTAGAAGTTTTTACAGTGTACGAGAGTGTTTATACTAGTCGGCATCGGGTAGTGGAACGTGAAGATGTTTTTTTATTGAAGTATGCTATTAAGCAAGATTTAGTGCAGAGTTGAAATGTATGCTAGAAAAAGAAATGTTTGTATTTTTTTCCTTGTGTTCCAAAGAGAGTATAACAGAGGGGTTTCTGTAAGCGCAGAAATCAAAGGAATACTGTATTGAAAGCTATTTTATAAATTATTTCTGATATGAGAATTAGAAATAAGTTCTATACAGAAACAGAATAATAATAATTATTTATTTCTGCATTTCCTGACAAGATATGTATATAACGACAATAAACAATGCATAATTCAAATAAATTGTAGAAAACTAAAAAAAGGAGAAACTCCATGCTGAAGTAATATATAGTTAAAAGCAAATTCGGGCCTGTTTTCAATGTTCCAAAAAATGCGAAACTTTCATTTTCGGATGGTGGGGGTACTTTTAAACAGAGGTAGGGCAGTATCTAGACAACGTTGGGGTATCACTGGGCAAAAATTGCCTTGAATCAATGTGCGACAGGTCTAGACAAATAAATATATTTTAAATTAATTAGTAAGTTGGAAATTGGAGCATTTCTTTTAGCTTTTTTTCTGACCATGATTTTCATTTCTTATAAAAATATCAAATTTTTCTTCCGTTGTTTGTAGCCTCTCAAATTTTTCCTTTCTGCTTTCGTTTTAATAGTTGGTTGTTCACAAACTTTCTCATATTTCTCTCTTCTAGTTTTTCAAGTCTTCTCTTTTCTAGCGTGCGTCTGCTTTGTATATGTTTTTGAGAAAGCAACTCGTAGTCTTCCTTTTTTGTGTTGACAGGAGGATGTAAATTGGGACGTGGTCTGATGCTTAGAATTGCTTTTCTTAAGTGAGCATGTTTGTTAGCTTTCGCAGAGTTGTATTTTGTTTGTACCGATTGAAAGATATTTTCTTTGTGAACCCAATAATTCTTGACGGCGAATTTTATTAAGTGTCATCAAGAATCATACGAATGAATATTTTATTTATATTCCTATCGGTTGAGCATTCGCGTTAGTTCGGACATTCGGTTCAACTTCAGACAGTTCATGTTTACCTCCGTTATTTTCTGCGTACTTGCCGCAAGTGCAAATTGTGCAAATTTATTTTCATTGGTACTTAATTTAGATTAACTATAGTGGTATATATCCTCTAACACTGATGTAAACATATTAGTAATCCAATTAATTTAAAATAGACACATACGAAGTAGACATGCATGCTTGCGAAGCAACACATAAGAAAGAAAAGGGATAGTAGAGAATGGCAACTTAATCACGTGAAATCGCAATTGCGTCTTATGCCCACGACCTTAAGAAAGTAAATTAAAATCCGGTACGCGGCATTTTTAAATTACTATATTTCCTTCTTGAATTTCATTATAAATTTTATTGATATCGAGCACTATACCACTAAATGTCATCAAATTTACTGATCTGGAAAGTAGTTATGGATAAATCCATAACAAAAAAAAATGGTTTGATTACATATATGCAGTAGAATGGTGCTCAACATCAACAAAGAATTTTTTACTATTATACTCTATATAAGTATTAAAACAAAAATGAACACATGTTTATATGGCAGTCTTTATTTTTTCCGTAATCCGTCTTCACAATTAGTTACACAACACTTTATGGGAGCCATTGCTATTAAAGAAATATAATTAATTGACAATATACGTATGTAACCCTAAAACAAATTACATTATATACCAATTGAGCACAATTTATATTCTAATATTAAGTAACGTCTATTAGTAGCTTTGTTCGCGGTGCAAATCAGCACTTAATTTCCTAACTATCCTTGATTTTTCAATGCGCCTGATTAAAAATTGATTTGATATTTTTCTCTGCGAACGCCTAAAAACTGACGTGTATCGTCACCGGTGTACTTATAATAAATATGAGAATGATTCATATCGTGTTCATGTCTTATCTATTAACGAGTTCTTGTTTATAACCCCAAATTTGAGGTGTATTGCACTTTGTTGTATCAAGAATATCCGTGCAAATAATAATATGCAAGGGATTTTAAAAATAATATCTATTCATCTGCTTCTATACTTAAGAATCATATTTATAGGCGTAGATCTGCCAAAATTCTCGCAATCTCAAGAAAGCAATAATACGAATTACCGATGTTGCTCGGACGCTGATTTTCAATAAACTTCGTTAATTACGCATGTGCGAATTTGAAATTCACATGAAATCCTACTACTCTGCCAACACAGAATTGTAAATTTTAAACTGTCAGAATAGCACTGCGAAAGCATACCAGTTAGTGCGCATGCGTCGTTAAATTTCGGATAGTTTCTGACTGCAATGCGAACAAAGCTAATAAGAGTCTGTACTACATTAATTACTACACTAGCTAATTGTAACTAATAACACAAGAAAAATCTACAACAAAACTGACCAAACCAAACAAGGGCAAGCAGCTGACTGCATCTGACAAGCATAAAATGGCTTCCAGCGTTACCGTTTGTACCGGCAGTACACTAACTACAGCGCCGCCTACTCCCAGAAGGTAAACTAGAACTTGTATCACCCCACATATAATTTACTTCGCCCCCTGTGAACTTAGCTGAAGGTCTATCATACATTTGACCAAGATAATCAATAATATTTAATTATAAAAACGACGATCGATGTTATTGCAAGAAAATTATGGAGAGATAATTGCGAAAGTTGTTCTTCACTACTCATAAACCCCACACACCCTTCGGGCTAAAATCGCCTTAACGATTATGCTGATGTTAAATTTTGAATAGAAGATGTTATTGTGTGCGAATTAATTAAGAAATGCCATCCACAATACTTATGTATTCATAGTTTTTGTTAAAGAAACTCGCGTGTATTCATTGGCGTGTAATTGTAGAGAAGATTTAATGGCAGGTATTTGTGCATCCTCGACCTAAAACCGCCGGGCAATAATTATGCATAATGAAACCTCGGTTTCTACAAAGTAAGTGAATACGATAAGATCACCACTCATGCGGTAATTAATTATCCACTCAGCTATTCTACAATCTCAATGGATTATTTATTATAAGTTACGTAGACCTATCAAACGCATGTGATTTGCACACTGGCATTATACAAATGCTCTTTATTGGTATTTATTAAAACGTATACATACATACATACTTTTTACGTGAGCACAGGCAGCAATAAACATAATTCACAATCAGTTAAACATTTCCAACTTGAAATGCGCCAGCGACATAAATTACAGTTACATACATACCTCGGCGAAGACGAGCTTGGTGTTTGGGTAAAAGGAAGATACCGACGAAGATAACGGCGAGTAGGTAAGATTATGCATAGGAGTTTTCCTTTTATTTTTACGGGCTACGCGACGTATGGTGTATTTTTATACGTATATATAGGGAACGTGCCAGAAATTCTATACCAGATTTCCTGCGTGTGTTGCTCAAAATCGAATTGCAACAAGAAATACGCAACGAAAATGAAACTGAAATAATCAACTGTGATAATTGCCAATTTTTTGAATGCCTTTAGTATAATCATAATTATAATCATTTTTATTGGTAATAGATCACGCTACATGATATAAGCGTTGTCAGAAATTGATAATTTATATTAATTAGTATAAAGTAGTTTTAAAAATAAATATTTAAAAGATAAAAACATCTGCAGATACGAAGCACAAGTCAAATTAGTCCCAGAAAATGTCAGAAAACAAAGAAGGAAAACATACCTACAGTGACACATTTAAAAACTCCCCATAAAAGTAAAAACGTCTGTCCTGGAAGAACCTCTTCAGTGCACTCCTGAACTGCGGGAAGCTTGGTTTGATAATTTATTGAATAATTTTGTTGCTCTATATTCGAGGATTATCCGCAGTGCGGATATCAACCGCCATAAGGGCATAAAAATTAGTTATAATAACAGTTGAGTGTAGGTTTTTACATCCTGCCAGCTTGCTTCTTCAGAAGTTGTCTAAAGACAGTCTTAATAATTTTGATGAGTTATATGGCAGGCATTGAAAATAAGATGTATAATTGCTTAATAAGACCTTCGTAATGTCTGTGGGACCATAAAATCAAGGATGAATTTATGTTTGGAAAACGGTGGACACTTTTAACACCTGCTATGAAATTATTTATCGTAAAAGTTTGTTCCTCAATAAATTTTTATAGTGTCATTAATTAGTCCCATTAATTAATAATTTTTAATAATCAATACTTTATTCATAATGATAAATTTCGTTGACATAAAATTTACTTGTGAAGTATATATTATGAAAATTTGTTACCCACGTCATTGTGCGCTGCCAACTGTAAAGTTTACGGGGGCGTGGCATCACGTACTATCTTTAAAATACATCCTGTATGGATGCTACTAGGTTGTCCAAACAACTTCTGGATAAGTTTCTGAATACCTGCTACGATTACTGAAAAATATTAACATACAACATCGATAAATGTTCCACAAACTATAATAAATCACAAAAATACGCCTATTGGGCCTTAATACAGCCCTGATCCCGACTACCGTACACCGCACAGTCGTCGGTTTTTATAAACCCACTTCGTTCGTTCGTTCAGAACACGCGGACCGGGTACTAACCTCATAAATATTAAACATTCGTCCGTTCTTGCCGCAAATTAAAAATGACAAATACATGCGAACGTGCTCGTCGGGCTTCGAAGTTTCTTCCACTTTTACGACAAGACTGATGAGTGTATTTTGTTTACGTGGAGGGTACATGTGTGGAAGACGAGGTATATATTTGTTTTCATTTACTTTCATTGCGGCATGCGGCAATGCCTCTCGTACAATTTGTTTTCTCTTCGCCATTTTATGGGGTCTTGGTTTTCTTTAAAGCTTTCCACGGGATTTGGTAGGTACTTTGCTTTCGTGTTGTATAAATGTATGTATACTTGATATTTTGGTTAGTAAATCGGTTGTATATCGGGGTATATGCTGCAATAGGTCAAATATTGTATGTTTCCCTAAGATGTAGTGTTCTACATTACCGACTGTGAGAGATATAGACAATATGTATTGATGTATTAAAGAATCATAAGTCAAAACTGAAATAAGCAAATTCGCGTATGCTGCAGAAAAGCATAATAATAAAAGAATTAACAAGAGAACAAAAGATGATGGGGGGATCCTACACACACAAAAAATCCGGTGTTGGATTTCTCACCGCCTGGTCGTTCCCTCGCGTCCAAATGCACAAGTAGTTGGACGCGACGGAGTTGTGTAATTTAATGCTAATATTCATGTGTCGGAGTTTAATTACACTTTTACGTAGTTAAATTTGCACTTTAACTACATAAAGTTTCTTCTGTGCGGAGTTAGCACTACTCCATCGTAGTATTAGATTTATTTTCCAAAGGAATTGAAACTATTCTATTTTGGGGTTGGCTTTAGCGCGGACCAGTGTATTAGTACTCCGCAGCAAAGTTAAGATTACCCTTAAATTATGTTAGAAGGACTCTGTCACAGAGTTAGATAAACTCCGTTAGGGAGTTAGATGTACGCCATTACTGTGTCAAGCAAACTCAGTTGCGGTGTTGCGTGAACACCCTTGAAGTGTTAGCTAAATTCCCCAATCTAAAAATGTGTTCATAAAAGATTTAGTTTAAATTTGGAAACTCCGAATAAAGTGTATACCGGATGGAGGATCAGTTGAAAATTCGTTAGTGAACACAGAGAATATTTTAGTCATTAAATCTGGTAATTTTGTAGATATATTTCGTTTGTTGGGATATGCGTGATAATAGGCTTGTGTTATCTGTGAACAAAAACAATTCAAAATTAATTCTTCTGAGTGTACTAAAATATTCAAGATTTTACAAGTCCAGGTGTGTCCGTAAATCGTGGTAAAGCGCCGAGTATATTGTCACTGTTTCTTCTGATGTTAAAAGTCCTTAACATATTTCCCTTTCTTGTGTCTTTGCACACGTAGTTTCCAAAAAATTAATATCTTCATCGCAGTTATGTTTTTCTATCACATGACTTGAAGTGCTTGGAATTTCATTTGCTTTCAGGTTTTCAAGGGCTGTGGATGTGCTTACTGTTCTTAATGTTTTCTAAAAAACCTGTGCTTCCCTCGGCTTTAAAAAATAATTCCTAGAAAAAAATAGATATAGTTCCAAAGAAAACTAAAATCGTAAAATACTTGCAACCACGTAAATAGTTATTTTTCAAATAACCAAAGTTAACATATGAACACGTTGACTAACGTATTCCACGCCGACATGCGAGGAATATTTACATGCTTTACTGTTTTTAGATAAGTGTATCTCTCTTCTACTGCCTACTTTGCCTGCATGCATCAATAGTTTGGAACAAATCGTGTGTATATGCGCTTTTTATCTAACACTAATTGGTATCTTCTTCTCCCACTAATTTTTTTGTCCAGTTTCTGCTATTGCTCGCCTAAGATATCCTGAAATGTACCTGCTACACGTACATTTCGGGATATCGTGGGCAGACAATAGCAGAACCTGGACAATCTGGTTTCGCATTCTTCTACGCGTAAGGTGACCTCAGAAAAAGAAAACCGTACCCAAACAAAATCCGTATTTTCTGAGGTAACTCTGTGGATTCATTGAAAAGGTATATAAGAACTATGTTTGGTTTGAGATATAGGTACAGTTGCGTGGATGTGTTCAGAAATGAAAAGGTACTTACACCCTGCTACACATGGATGGCAGGGTAAGCAACTTTTCATTGCCTTATCATATATTACAGTGTGTTCTACTTTTGAAGACCCATTACGGCGTGGATACGAATGTTCCCATAGCTGCAACACAAATCTACAGTTGGTACCACCTGAAACACACTTAACAATAATAAAAAAGAAATGCAATCCATCAATGTATAAAAATTTATAATCAATTACCGTTGTCATGGAGACATCTCCTACTTTTACAATCTAAAAAGATGTTTAAAGATATGGCTCACGGAGCTGGTGCGGTATGCCGGGCCAAACTTTTTACTTTACTTTGATGAATTTCCTCTATGTACCATTACTATAACAAACAGATTGTTATAAAAAATTTCTTCTTTATATCGGATACTCAAAACATCTTCCTTTTTTGCTTTGCTCGCCTAAAAAAAAATGCTAAATCTCCGGCGAGATCTCCACTGCATCCCATCAGTCGATAAACCCCAAGGCTAAGAAGTAACGGACCAGATCCCGTCGATCGACGTCGCAAGGAAGGCGGATAAAAGGAAAATATGACGTTTACGTTAAGGCTGGGACCGCGAGGAAGGCTTTTACAGCGACTTATCGCGGGATCTCTAACTAGCGCAGCTCGTAGAACCACCCCCGTAACGCGGGATCTAGTGTCCAATAAAGTTTTCTACGAAGCATTTCTGAGAGACTCTCAACCCCAGCGTAGCGGCGCTAGACGAGACGCGACGCGTCGTTGGCCGGTGACTGGCGACCGGTTTTTTCATTACTTTAGGAAGTTTCACCTGGCCTAACAGCAATGGCAATGGCTGTCGGGGGTGGTAAAGTGTAATGTTACATTTCCGCGGTATACCGGGGGACGAAGGGTAGACAGCAGACAAGGGGGAAGGCTGAAAATCGATCGCTTTTCCATTGTGTGAGGTGGCGGTTGCGGTGGTAAAACTTTTACAAGGTACTTCCTCGGAGCGAATTGATTTCGTGATGGTAATATCATAAACTCTCGGTACAATTCAGCTTACAGGCGAGGCGCAGAAATCCATACAATGCAATGTATGCATACATCAGCTGATGGTCTAGAATTCTGTTAATAGTAGTTTTCGCTGCAATGAAGGAGAGAAAATATTATTTTTAAGAGATGAATTTGTTGAATTATTCCCTGAAAACAATTGTTACTTCATAGCTATATGTTCAGCTGGTCTCTAATGCCTAAAACATGGAGGAATAAGTAAGCTTTAGGTATAACGTGTTTTATTAAACAAGTATTTATATAAAATAGGTTTTTTCAAAAGCTACATTCCTGCTTAATGGTTGTTTATCATATACCTTTATCGTCTATGGAACATAGAAGTGAGAAAAAAAAACATATATAGCTACATAACCGTGAACGATTGGTGTTGGCGACATTTCGTGCCGGAGACTTTAGACGACCATAACTTCGGCCATGTTGAATGCATTAAAAATGTCTCTATTTAGATCCTTCAATGGACTACTTGTGGCTGATGATTATGTGGTCATCCATCTGCTTATCTCCGCACTTGCAGAGTATTAGCTCGTCAAGAACTTCCACTGCAGGTTGGTTTTGCGTCTTCTGGTACCCCTGCGCAGTTTGTTGAGAGCTTGCATGTAGCCTAGTTCTCTGACGAATTATAGTGGAATTCAACCCGAGAATTCAGTGTACGCTTCTTATCGTAATGTACTTTAAATGGGGAAGACAAGTGAGAGGGTTGCCAGACTGACAGATTGACATACCATTGCATCGTGTCCTTGCTGACTATGTTTTGCAACGTCGATCGACCTCTGCATAAGACCAACACTAAATTCTTGGGTTGACTAGCGGACTATCGGACTATTTTAAGATGCATCTCGTTGCCCACTATTTTTAGATCCTTACTTGCTGTGGTGTACCTGTGAGAGCTTTAATGTTTATCAAGATACTTCTTGATTTAAATCATGAAAGAGCAGGTTATTAAGTAAAAAACAGAGCGGGCGTTTGGATAGTTATTGCGCTAGTTTTTTCACACTTAGCAATTATCTCGCGTCTGATCTCAGGAAGCTCTGCCAGCGAAACCATAAAGTTTCTTCACAAGTGTACAAGCTGTAATCATATGGCGGTACCATGTCCACATTTTTGGCATGATTGGAGTTGTACCAGGGTCCAAAGTAATGTGAATATAAAAATGTTAAGAAGAGGAGCTTCGCAATGTTTCAAAACAGCTTGTTGATAAGAATAAAACTTGATATAACACAAGAGATCAGAGATAGGGAAATTTATAAAATGTTACGGCGGTTGAGGCACGTTCTACAGGGGACAAATTGATTCTAATGGAATTGAGACCTCTTGCTAAAATACGGGCAGACCAAGGACAACCTGACTGGAATCACGACTTCGAAGCAGTCGCTGTCGAGAACTGGAGGAAAAAAATAAAACAACCTACTTGAATTGAAAGATTTTACGAGGAGGGCTCTATCACTGGTTAACTGGGAATAAGGGACTAATCTGCATTATGAAAGAGATTGTAAAATCTTGTAGGAGAAGCGGCCAAATTCCTTTGGGAATATATAGCCTTATATATGTACATATAGTGTAGTTGTACCACGTCAAATAAACATACTTAGTAGCGCAGTAACACAATGGGAGAGCACTTGGCGTTACTTCATATTCCTGAGCCTCCCTTGTTGTACCTGTTAGTTCTGACAGTATGTTATTTCTGGCAGTCGCATTCTTGTACGTAACGAAAGAGTCCAAAGTCCCAGACATTTTGGAGTTGGGACAATTTTAACGAGAAATTCTTTTCTATGTAATCTTTAATGATATAGCTGCTTGTTTGTTGGTGAGGTAAAATGCGTAGGTTGCGATGGTAAATTCCTTTGGGCATAGCCAACTAACTATTGGTTGGTATTTTCCGTTTTTCTCAAATACTTTCTGATATAACCTATTCCTTGATGAAGCACTATTACACAGAAGAGAAAAGGCACAGGTGCCATTAAAAAAGAATGAGGGTGACGTCTTAAATTCAACAAACATTTTCGAGCATCTATCAGTAAAATATGGTCATTGTATAGAAGTATATTTTTATTACAATATTTCTTCGATTTTATGAATTTTATTCGATAGGGGTGTTAAGTTGTAGTTCTGTTTCTTCTCCCTCTTCTTTCCTACAGCCCAAGTTCATTTCTGATCTCTTAGAAGATTCTCTACTACATCGTTCCAAGTTGTTTTCGGACTGTCTTTAGATCTTTGTTGTGCGGCGATCTTGCTTGCCATATTTTCTTTTTTTGTTTCGTCTCGGGCATTCCTACTAAGTATCCAAATAATTTTAACTGCTGTTTTCCCCTAGATTCCAAGAAGGGCTTCACATTTAGCTCATTTCTCACCTTTAATTTTGTAATGCTTTTGACTGCTCTTAAAAATTTCAGTTCTCGCGACTATTACTTTTCAATTGGTTGTTTAGAAGGCAGCTTGTTCATTCTCCCACGACAAATAGATTTCTCATATACATTAGGGAGTAACATCATTTACTTGAACTTTTTAGAGTAGAAACGTATTTGGGCTGGACATATTTCCTAATACATTTCCTTTCCTTCTTTTGAGGATAATCACTTAAACTTTGTTCGGCCCTAGCCCCTTATAAGTCGCTGTTTCCCCCGTCGACGGCCATTACAGTCGAGCCGAAACTCCGCCCCCCACCTTTACCTTCGACGTACCATCGGCCCGGGGTTATTATGTCCATAATTTATATTTGACGTTGGTCGTCGTGGCGTGTTACCGTCGTAAAAGTGATCGTCGCCGTAAATAATACCATTAAAATTAATAACTCGGCCGGTATATACGGGAGCTGCGGAATAGCGCCCTCTCGGACGATGGCTTTAACTAATTAATCGAATACTTGACACGTCTGCTATATAATATATTCGAGGGGATGATATATTAACGCCATTTCGGAAGAGCTCGCAGAGAAAGAGAATGAGAGAGAGAGGCGCCAACGGAAGTTTAGCAGCGCGGTAATTAGAAGACGAGGAATGGACGGGAAATGATGGAGAAAGCACGACGAATAACGAATAATGCAATGAGCCGAATCACCGCAAGTCTAGAACTGATAATGCGGCTCTGTGAATGTAATAATGTTACTAGCGTGTGGTGGTTTCGGTCGGGTTGGCTTTGGGAAACCTTACAAGTCCCTGTTTTTGCTTATTAAGGACAGGACGTTGTTGGACGATAAGAAATGCGACCGCAAATGCTATGGCACCGCTGATATCCTGCGTTTGCCGGTGTAAAATATCATATATTACTTTGTGGGGATTTAAATTACATTATTTACACAATAAAATTACGTTTAAGTGCCCTATTCGCCAAAAAAACTCTTCATATTTACAAGAAAAGTATTAAAATCAAGTAATAAAGTCACGCACAGCACTCCTCATGTAATATACGAGATATGCCTATTAAATAACGATATTCATGAAATAATTCGTGCTTATTTGTTTGTATTATCTTTCTAGTGCGATGAGTTATAGTAGAAATTTCATTTTCCTAAAATATTTTTTAGGTACTCCCTGTCCAGGTTATTTCAAATATTTAAAAAATTTAGCTATCGCTATGTTTTTTGTCATTGGCTTTCACCAGATCTTTTAAGGTTTACGCCCCATCCAGTTTCAGATGCCTGGATATCATTACATAGGCTGTTTTTTTAAATTTATTTATTCAGCATGCTCCATTTTACAATATTACATGCTATTAAATTTAAATACATTAACATTAACTAAACTATTTGCACAAAATTATAGCAACATTTTCATGACAATTTCTCAAATTGAATTTTTCCGATAAACTGGAGAAAACAACTTCTGTGATACTGAATCAATTGTGATTTTGTAACCGGCCAAACATGTTCTTCGTTAACATCTCTAATTAATACTTCTTTTTCTCTGTCCAGTATGGCACAAACATAAATCAGATGGTCAACAGTTTGAACTTCCAAACTACACTTACACTCATCGCTGTCTAGTATTTTAAACTTATAGAAATAACTTTTAATTTTTCCATGTCCACTGAGCATGGTCGTAGTTTTTGCCGAATATGGTCAATATAATTTTTGGTCTTACAATTAGTCTAACATCCGGAAAAAAATCATTTGTTATTTTGCCGTTACCAGTATTTGTCCATTCAATCTGCCACTTCTCCACACTATCTTTTTCCTGTTCTCTAATCACTAGGCGTTTTTTCCTGAACATTACCCACCCTAAGTACTTCACCAACATTTAATTTCTCATAGATGTTTTGATATCTCTTTTAATTTCAAAATGACAGGGGTATTACCTGTAAGTACACATGATGCATCGTACAATAGAGTCCTAAATCTTTTTAATCCTTATCAACTTTTGTACTCTTTCAATTTTCCTCTGGTTTGTTTCCTGCTGTAAAGCATTTTTCCATATTGGCATAGCATATGACAGAATAGGTACAACTGCGACTTTATAAATAGTACTGAAGGCCTCTTGCCTGATTCCATACTTAATTACTCAATTTTTGCAGATCTTGCCAAAATGTTGATGAGTACATTACATTTTTCATTTATACACTTCACATGTTCGTCAAATTTAAATTTGCTGTCTATACATATACCCAGATATTTTATATTTTTAACTTGTTTCAAGACATCATAATTTAGAAATATATTTAAGTCTTTACTCATCAAAGATCGCTTTCTTGTCATTAACATTACTTGAGATTTTGCTTTACTAAATTGGATTTTGTTACTTGCATGAAACCCCGTAGACAGCAGACCACACTTCAAATATATTTTTTTATGATTCTATCCATAGTGAAATCATAAAATATATCATTTTAAATATTTTGATTTTATTTTTTTACTTGTACTTTGTGCTTGGAAAATCATTAAGAGATTATACAATAATGGCGACCGGAAGTGATGCAAAAGTGAAAATAATTTACTCTGAAAGATCACTTTGGTCTAGAGCAGTATATTTATTTTCAGTTTTTATATATTTCCTGCCATAAAATATTTTAATAGGCCACTTAACTTGGAACCCCCTGTATACAGGATGTTTCGTACTACCAAGGTGAACCAAACATACGTTTTCCTAAATGGCACACCCACTATTTGAGATTTAGATTAAGCTCATCACTCCTACTTCCAATGTAGAGTTTCACTGAACTATATAGCGTGTTTCAGAAGTTATGGTTAATTTTATATGAAAATCACTGCGAGTTGAATGCCTTGTATACTACAAACTACCCAGCCTGATTTTTCTACAAGCATAAATTTTTGATACTGGCCCAGTTTTATAGCAAAGTGACTCTTTTTCAAAATTGCCAAAATTGAATACAGGGCGAGTCAAAACCCAAATCATTATTTTTTTTCAATTATTTTATATTGATTACCTATATTTTATATTAGAAAAATAAAGCATGGTTTATGTACTCTCTCTTTTTTATTAAGCACTTACTCCTCCCGCACAAAGTATTAATTAATTTGGGACGACACGTGTTTCGGGAATACGTGGATTCCCATTATCAAGTCAATCCGAACAGCTAATATTAAGCACTTTATATACATACTTTATATAAGACATTATCTTAAGATTAAAATGTTTTTGAGATTTTTAGAAACTATTTTAATATAAGTTAGCCATGGAAAATGACAGTGAGACAGTTTTAAATATTACTTACCATTGCTTGTCGTTTAACCATATAGTTAGGCGTCGTGTATTAATTTGTAAAGATTGAATTACTTTTTAAATTGAAGTTCTGTCTTGAGGGCAGGCATGAGAGAGTGTATGAAAAATTGTTCTTATCATTTATTTTAAATCCGAAAGTCAGTAGCTGCTCTTATCAAATTGCTATTTTCAAGTTGTAGATCTTGTGTTTAGTCCCACATAGATATTCCGTTTTTTAAAGTTTATTGTTAAGCCCCATTTGTTATACACTTCGTCTAATTTTCTTATCATATACTAAATGTTTTGTCTCTTTCGGGTATAACCTGATCAACAACACAGCGTAGTGTAGATATTGTTCTATTTTCTAGTGGTATACCCATTCCACAGCACTTCCGTCTTCATTGTTGTAGTGCTGAATCAAGATATGTATTAAATAATAGACCGCAACCTTGACTTGCCTATCACCCTTGATGATAGAAAATTTAATTCTAGTGCATTTCCGATCTTAGTTCGTGCCGATGTCCCTTTGCATATATGTTTTATAATTTTGATTAGCGTGATATTAATAGTCGATTAATAACAATTTTAGGCCATTATTTTTTTAACTATTTTTTTCCGATATTGTTGGACGAATGATCGTTCACAATGGGAAGAAGTTGTTTCGGGCCAGTCATTAACTTAATACTTAATACTTGGAGTTTAACGATTCAGTTTCCAATATATGGCTATAATAAAAGTAATATTTCAGCTATTCTCGTAACTACCCGGAGTTATTGGAGCGATAACCGTTCCGTATACCATTAATCGTCGTGGTACATACTTGGACTAATATCAAAATTCCGTCGACATGATTTTCTGATTAAGTCGCAACGGTTACTTGGTATTTATGAAATAGTAATAATTGAAATTCCGTGTACCTAAAATAAACTGAAATGCGTACGTATAGGTACATGAATATGTGTGTATAAGCTTCTACCATTTTTATATTGACGCATTTCAATACTTGATTAATGCACGAAAAATCCTTCCTCTTTTACAGGATACTTATTTAACCAATTATTATTTAACTTATACTCATTATCTATTTATTTCTGGTTATAAAACTGACTGGGATGGATTTCGAAGTGAGCTTGAACGATACTAAATGTACCGCTAAAAACAAGAGAGCAACTGGACAGCGAAGTTGAAGAACTGGCCAGTGATCTGCAGCAATCTGCGCGGAACAACACCCCCGCACTAAATCCAAAACTACCAGGTTTGAGCTACATTAAAGATATTCGAGAGCTGATACATAAGAAAAGAAAAGCTCGCAAAAAATGACAGCAAACTCGTTCCCCAGACCACAAGCGAGTGTTAAATAATCTATGCGAACTGTTTACAAATGAAATTAAAGTCATTAAGAATGACAGAGATGGCGCTGTAGATAAGCCAATAATATCTGCTGAAATTGCCAACACCATAGATAAAAACCCCAGAATACAGAAAGCTCCAGGTTATGACTTAATAACTGTGAAAGTTCTCAACGAATTGTTCCGTAGGGGTTCGTGAAGCTGACGCATCTCTTCAACGCAGCGTTACGACTTCGGTACGTGCCAATGTAGATTGCTGAGATAAGAATGATACCCAAACCTGGCAAACCATCTAAAGATAAAGCATCATACCATATCTCTGCTGCCAATGATATCCAAGCTCTTTTAAAAGCTACTCTTGCAACGTCTCAATACCATTATTGGGGAAAAGAATCTTATTCCGGATCATCAGTTTGAATTTCGCAATAAACACCCGAACATTGATCAAGTACATCGGATTGCCAATGTAATTGAGAAAAGTCTTTAAGAAAAAAAATTGCGCAACGATATTCTTTGACGTGGCCAAAACTTTTGACCGAGTACGGCATCAGGGGCTGGAATACAAACTAGGCATATGTTTGCCACAACAAATAAGCCAAATTTTTTATTCCTATATCGCTGACCGTCACTTTAGAGTCAAACATGGTGAATAATACTCTGACCTGAAAAATATATCCGCTGGAGTGCCGCAAGGCAGTGTCCTTGGACCTGTACTCTACCTATTGTACACCAGTGATATCCCACAGAGTGGAGGAGATGTTGTGGCAACGTTTGCCCATGATACTGCTCTTCTCGCTATTGGTAAAGACATCCAGTCAACCACCAACAAGCTGCCAACAATGTTATCTATTGGGCAAAGAAATGGCGCATCAAGTTAAATGAGGCGAAGTCGATTCACGATAATCACCAACAAGAAATACGACTACTTACCAGTGATAGTCAATCAGCAAATAATACCGCATGCTAACGAAACCAAGTATCTGTACATGACCTTGGATGCCAAGCTACGTTGGAAGACACATGTGAAGAAAAAACGTGAACAACTGGGACTCAAATTCAAGAAAATGCACTGGCTTCTTAGGCGCCCCTCTGAGTTGTCAATTTATAATTAAGGACCTAGGTGTAACTATCGACTGGATCATGTCCTTTTTACCCATTTAGAAATAGCTTGTTCAGCCGCTTCAAAAGTCCTAGTTCATATGAAAACTTCACTACATTTTAATTATATTTTTACTTTCGTGATAAGTAGGTTGGGATATGCTTGCGTTGCTTGGTTTCGCTTTAATGCTTCTCAACAACTTCCTATATAGCGTATTCAGCGTCATTTTCTGAAATTTTTGTCATGGAAAATGGATGGAGTCTACCCAAATTGGGACGTATCTTGCCATTATCTGCTTTTAAGGCATCAAATGGATTCCTTGAGCTATCGACGCGAACTGCAGAGCGCTCGATATTTATAAAAGATTCTTAACCCTGGAAGGTTACTCTTCATTTTAGTACATTAAGGTTACTCTTCCTCGAATGGACGAACTATTAAAAAAAATTCTGGCAGAACGATTTCTAAAGTAAAAAATAAACAAAAATTTTTTTTAGTTCAGCGTTTTATTAAAAAATAAGGAAAAAATAAAATATATAAAATAAAAATTTAATTTTCTCTCATAAAATTCCATACGAATTTGTACTCTTTTTTTTGTTCTTTCAAACTAAATAACTTTTTAAACCAACAAACACTTAAAAGATAGAAATAAAAATGACTTATTTCATACACAGCATTTAAAGATAATCAGTCAAGTAATACAAATGAAAAAATATTTTTAGTTATTAGCCTTTTCTTATGCATGAGACACAAAGTTCAACTTTGTGTTCACTACAGATGCTTTTCTTGCATATATTACATGTAGTTTTCGTC
>JARFOC010000909.1:22582-59056 GCA_031763485.1 Osmoderma eremita | reverse complement strand
TTAATTAATACTTGTGCGGGAGGAGTAATCCGAACAGTGTGTTTATCGTGCTGCCCCACAGTCCTTGTTATCTTTACCAATTATTATCTGTAATAGTAAAAATACCAAAAGTTTACGACGCGTAACAAACACGCTATATGCCAAAAACATTTATCATAAAATACAATACATAAAAATCCGACACAAAAAAATCAGTATTATTTTACTACTCTATAAAATAAAAAAAGCTATTCCGATACCGGGAATCGAACCCGAGCCTCCTGGGTGAGAGCCAGGTATCCTAGCCACTAGACCATATCGGATATATAAAACGTTGGTTTGTATAAGTTTCAGCATTGGACAAAACATTGAAGTGACTCCTGTAAGTTATATTTCGAACAAGTTTCAAGATTTATGCAGCGTCCTGTAATGTAATCTAATTTACCTTTTAATGTAAGGAAGGGTAAGGTTCAAGTTAAGAAAAGAAGTGCGTTTATGCACCGATGTAATTTAAACGTAGCGTAAGCGCAAAGAAACGCTAAGCGGTTGACATATCTTACATTTCTGGCGGTTATAATAATAGAAATAATAATAATGTAACTTTATTTCTATTAGTTGTTACACCGCAGAAATGATGCAATGAAAAGGAAAGGAAAACGGAAAGTAATAAACATTGAGCCTTATGAATAAAAATTAAGCAATTTAGAATTTAGCTTTTTTAGAAAAAGCAATGGTCTGACTAGTAAATGCTATAAGTAAAAGCAATTGCTAGGATCTTCACATGAATAAGACTTTTAAACAGATGCTGTCTTTCCTACATCTCTGCAACAATTGCTTAAGTACTCAATAGGTCTCGACTTGTAAATTTAGACAGTCTCTACTTACTCTTACAGTTTATAGACATTTATTGCGGTGCCGAATTTACAGTAGAAACAACGTGGTTAATCAGATTCAGTATATCTGTTATCTAGTTATCTTTTTGTGAAAAATAAACAATTACATTTGTGATATGGTAGATTCGAATGGAAGTCAGGAATTTAATGACAATGATGAAGAAATTGACAAGCAGTTAATATTTGTCCTAAAGGCAAAGGAACATAAAATCGTTTTTAAAAAGAGGTGGCGCTAACGTCAAATATTACGTATCTTGCAAACCATTCATTTGTGGACGTATGTTTATTATGGCTTTTCTGTATATTTGCATATTAGCTCCGCTCAAAGTTGGCGACACTTTTTTACACGCTGTATATATTAACGGGTTGTTAACTACGACAAAATAAATTTTACACTGAAAAATTTACAAGATGCAGCGTAGATTAACGGACTAATTAAGCAAAGATGCCAGTCCTACATTTAGAACTAAAGTAGTAACGGTATCAACTAAACCGGCCAACAACAACACTTCAACCTGGAGTTAATTAACGAATGGTACCGAATAGTTTATTACGTCTGCATAGGAAACACGTTCCAGATGGAATCTGCGATCCGCAGGCCGCCTCGCACGGCAAAACCTCTAGCGGTCAGAACCACTATAATTTGCGTTACAAGTCCGACGGTTCCACATTTCCACCACGCCTTCGAAAAGTATAATTAAACCTCCATACCGTAAGCATGGCATCAGAAAAGATGCCTAGTCGTTCATCCCGGTACTCTTGACATTTCTACGTCCTTTAATGCCTTTATATACGTACCCACGTACGTCGAACGAAAGGGCAAAGAGAAGAGAAGATTCATTCCACCGATTCCCCCTACTTTGATAGCCCGTTATCAACTAGACGCCCAGGCCGTAAATTTTAATGGATATGTTTACAAATGGATTGGATTTTGTAGGTTTCATAGAACAGCTTTTAAATTCGGTGCGTGGTTTCGATTAGAATTAATTAGGGATTGCGGCGGGCTGGACGTCAATATTGTTTCGTGGCGCCTTGGTTATCGGAACGTGAATAAAATAATTGTAGTCTGTGTCTAGATTAGTTTATTAAGTGTTTTCGTATGTTTCCAATGCTGTAGAGTTGAAAGCATTTTCGTTAGAATAGACGTAGTAAATTAATAAGTAATCTTTACATCTGGTGTTCAACAAGGTTCTAGTTTAGGACCATAATTTGTTTTACTTGTTTGTTTAATAACGAGCTATTTGAAAATTAAAGGTGTAGACATATTTAGTCATTTATAGACAAACTACATTGAGTAAAATGAAATTGTTAAATCAACCGACACTCGCCGTGTTCATCATTTCAGGTGACTTCAAACAATGTTTGTTTAAAATAAACGTTTGAAGTGTTTACTTAAATTACGTTAGCTTTTATTATTTGTTTGGCTTTGATTCAATTTGTTGTTGAATTAACAAATTACTGTTTCTCAGTATATTTGAAATCTAGCCAAATATATGGTTGAACTGCATGGTTTGCTTGCATTTTTCAGGTATTCGGATTAATAAAAATAAAAAGCTGCGAAAGAGATAACATTAATTGCATGTCATATTGCCTATACTGTATAGCCTCCAAACTTTTAATTAATTGGGAAAATGATTTGATTATATGTTCCGTGGTTGAATTTGAAAACCTGTAATAATAATTGAACTTAAAAAATATAAGTTTAATAAATAATACACCGTAAATCCCTTGCTATCTATACCATTATTTCGGCTTCAATTTTTTGCTCTTAGTCAGGCGTAAAGTCTAATTATTGCAACCTGTTTACCACAACATCCCCCATATTTATACTTGTCCGATGTAGGGTCCCCATGAAGCAGCAAACTCCTCAGTCCGAGAAAGCCTTGTAGCATTTTCAACTCCTCGAAGTCATCGATTTTATTACCGTCTAGATATATTATCTCCAAGTTATTATACTTCAGCAAAATCAGATTTAGTTGCCAAATCAAACCACGCTAGTTTTTCTAGAGATTCCAAAAAAAAGACGTCCAAATTTAAAAAGACGTCCAAATTAGCCACATTAGTCAATTTGTTGTTATTAAGCTACACGGCTTTGGGTAGGAATTTGTGGTTGACCCACTTTGCAGTCCTACCAATTCTGGTAACTCTAGCTTGCTCTACATCGGAGTCAACTGTTTAGTTTCCTGAAACAGAAGTCTGTAGACTTAGCCGTGTCTACTTCATTCCTTTCGCCGACCTCTATTGGTTGTCCACAAACAAAGATTTAGATATGACAGATGTAGCCGAATGAGTCTTTTCCCATTTCTACATACACATTAGCGGCAAAAGTAATAGTGTATAACAGGTAGAAATCCATTTTTGTTGTTTTTTTTTGTCAATACATTTATACTGCAACGTATCGTGAAATTTACAAGGCGACAGCAAAAATGTATGGATTCGTAGGGATTATTAGATTCCTCAAGAATTCTTTTTCAAAATAAAAAGGCTTTGTTAATAAAAAGAGACCTGTTATTGTTTAAAACAGGTTTTAAATACTTTACAACAGAAATAAGTAGCCAGACGAAAGCAAAACTGTTATCCGTACAGGTTTTTACACGGTTTTTTGACCACACAAAACTTTCAATGAAATAATTTCTGCATAAAAAAATACTGAAATTTGTAACTTACAAGAACAATACAAAACATTGACATTGTCGCCAAATACATTTTCTAAACGGTAAATAACATCGCTAACAGGAACTTTAAGCTTGATGCTTGCCAAATGAGAAAAACCTTGAGTATTTGTAATAATATGCTCTATCCTGATTGGCACCATATGAACCCGTTTGATGATATATTAAGTGCTTGTCCCACGTTATTCACAGTTCCAAATATAACAGGGCGGTATTTAAAATGAAAACGTATTTTAAATATCAGAAACCGTAATGGAGTGTTATAAAACTAAATAAAATATTTGTTCTAAATGTCTTTTTGTCTATTTTCAATTTGGTCACTTACAACTATCTTCATCCGCCTATCTAATTCACAGTACTTTTTTGCACTCTTAGGGGTACTTATGCACACACAATTTTGCAGGAAAACAGTATTATAATAGTGCATTTCTTCCTGAAGAACTTTTATTAAATCAAATATATCGGGATGTGCTTTTCCGATCCGTCTGTTGAGTCTGTTATGCCATGCTTCTACAGAATTTGTAGTCCGATGACGTTCTCCATCGCAGGTCCATATTCGGCGAGAATTATCAAACCATTGAATAAATAATATATAGTAAGAATAATAAGAGCCAACCTTATATAACTTTATCTTCTAGCAGATGAGCTAATGCAGCACACTTCCTTATGTGGTTTCTTACTTCCTCGTTTTCCTTATTCAAGTTTGTTTGACCTAGATCTTGTACTTTACGCCGAAGGGTTTGATAAAAATAAAAGTTACATCCTTAGATAACTGTAGCCCCAAAAACTTCTTCTAAAGTATTAATTGCAGCGACTTCAAAATCCAAAATACATTTTTTTGGTAAGAAATTCTTGATTTTATTTTTTAATATGAAGAAAAATCGTTTATACGTGGCCTCTTTCTTATCGGGTAGCAGGGCATATACGCCGGAAATGATGGATGTTCTTTCTCTGTAGTATTAATATCCACGTGAATTGTATATAATTGGCAAAAAATTGAACTATAGCTTTTAAAAGTCCCATTCAATAGGAAGCAAGAACCTCCTGCTAATAAATTACCACTGTCCATTGCAAATACAAGGATCCTGTCTTCCATATCATCGTAAATTATGACATAGTCTTTCATAAACTCGGGGACCTCCATATCTTCTCGTTTTTTCGGAAGCAAGCTAATGCCTAGCGATTTGTGTCGCTCATTATATAATGCATGTTTCACTGATTAACATGTAGAATACTCATAACGAAATCCAAGCCTCGTCCTTAGCAACCATCACTCCTTCCTGATATATTTGCGATACTGGTGTCATTTCTTCTCTTGCTCTCTTTTTGGCTTTATATAAACATTTATCGACTTCATTTTTTTGCAATATTTGGAACTTTTGATTTTACTTCAGTAACAATCCTGGGCAGTTCCTGTTTATGCATCCATCGAAGAGTTAAGTTTTTGTTTTTTGCTTTTAAGTAGAACTTGTATACAGAATACAGAATGACTGGTTTTCCACGTTTTGATTCTATTACCTCCATCACAAACAACCTAAAAATAACGTTACTGCACTTACAACATTTCCGAAGAACTAATTTATGTTAGTAATAGTGCAATATTTTATATCAGCCCTCTATTGGTGGAGTTTATTGTAAACATTTATTCCTTATGAAATTACAGGTAATTATATTTTCAAACCAAATTCATTCTTAATCCAATCCCTTAACAACTTTCACCGCTTAAGCAACCGATTATATATTCAAACCTGTACCTTAATTCCTAGTCAAGTTTTATGTAAAGATAATTCTTAATCCCCTGACGAGTTCAATAATTATCTCTTAATAGAGGCTTAATGCTTTTATTGGTTTCTGCAAACTTTATGCAGGAAATAGGATTAAAGAAAAATAAATACAATTTGGACGCCCCAACAGGAATATTTCAGGTACCATTTTTCGAAACCCGAAAGCGGAACGTACGAAACGGGAAGAGACCGGTAAATTTATATGAAAATTGTCATAATTTACCCAATATGATAACAAACGTATCAACATATGTATACGTTAAAATTGAAAAGATTGGATAAAACGCGAAACACAATTTACTTATTCTTGACATACACTGATATTTCTTATTGCGAGCACATTTTCGCACCCAAACTAACTACAATGTAACAATAACTTTGAATGGATAAGTAAATTTCCTCTCCCGTAGATTTTCGTATTCGTACACAGATATGTTATCAGTGTAATCATTGAAAATACACAATGGTATTTTTCAAACTTCGTGTACGACTATATTCTGTTGTCTTGTTTTCAAAGAATCGAATGACGCGTCTCCTCCTTTCTAAAGGTTAAAAAGATAATTCTATACCAGTAATACAATAGGTCTTCTCTCCTAACAAAAACACAGTGGTGCCAGGCGTTGTCGGCGCATTGTCGTGTATTTCCTTTTAGTAGACTTTAGAGAGAGCAGCGGTTTATTGAAAATATATATCGTTAATGCCAGTTGCTCTGGAGGCATTAACGTCTACCCGTCTATACGATGGAATAATGCTTATTGTTAGAATAAAAGTGGAAGATTTCTTTTCTCGAATGCATTTGTATGGTAATTTAAGGTGGTCATTAAGGAGAATGAAATCTTTAGTGTTTTATAATGGTGGTATGACATAGTTGCTTTTGAAAAAGCAATACAAAACGTGTCTATGCATCTGGTAATCAGTCTTGGTAAAATTCTGTCAATAAAAATAGTGTCAATTTGCATTTAATAATTTTTTGAAAACGTAAAATACATTAGAAAAAACCTGTAAAAATAAAATCAAAAATTTAAAACAAACCGTTTTATACTTAACAAAAAAAGCTTTCCGATACCGGGAATCGAACCCGAGTTACATTATTAACAAATGTGTATAATGAATCAGCCAAAATGCTTTTTCGATAACAGGAAACCGCACAGCTTATGTTGATCTTGCGAGAGTTTATGCCACACCAATCAGTCAGGGCGAATTCTGTCGGATGAGTAATATCCTCTGTAGAATTAGTAGCGGCTTAAATTCCTATATCATCAGTATACACTAGTACCGGATATTGTCGAATGTTAATGAACCATTAATATATATTATAAAGAGCAGTGGCTCCAGATTAGAATCCTGTGGGACGCCATATGTCGGAGGGAAACTGTATTCATTAAAGAATACGATATATGCAATAAGTATGCGCCTTGTTTATGTATCAGGACGATTTGTTTGCGTAATGCCTTTAATAATGGGAGTTCTTTTTGGTATAATTTAATTTAAGTATAATACCACACAATAATATACAAAACAGCGGTACAATTCAACTTTATTTTTAATTTTCTGCCAAGAACCTTGAACATGCGAGTATTTTTATGAAACTTTTTTAATGTTAATTAAATGCTCGTGTATACCTACCTAATTGAATTAAATTTTGTATAAATACTACAGGCACAGTAATCAGGAAGGGAGATAAAATGGCGGATCGCTTGAGGGAGTATTTTGAGGAACTAAGTAAACCAGATTTATTAGAAGGATCTACTGAAGGTGAAGAAATAGATGGCACATTTGAATACGAATTGAAGAGTTAGAAGAAGTCATTATGAAATAAAGCTAGGTAAAGCAGCGGGACATAATGAAATCGCAGATTATCACTAAAACTATTAACTGAAGTGATATAAACCAAGAGCATCCCAAGGATTGGAGGACAGGAGTCATCATCCCAATTCATGAAAGGGGACAGAAGGGAATGCTCAAATTATAGAGATATAATACTGATGAGCAGTCAAGAGGTGATGGTAAGAGTGACAGAATCCAGGATAAACCAAATCATTGGTAGAGACTTAGTGCTGGAAGAAGCATAAAAGATCTAGTTGTACGTAGTAGATTGTTAGACGGATAAGCGAAAAATGCATAAACAAAAATAATGAAATCCATCTGCTTTATAAATCTGGAAATAGTTATCGTTCGAATAATAAGGAAAAATGTATTGAAGTTACTAAAAAAGAGGAATGCACAGGAGGATAATAGCCACACTAGAAGTAATGTATAAAAAAGAGAAAAACATCGTCAGAACGCATAACGAAGAATCAAAAAGTTTAAAACAACAGAAGATTAGCCCTAGCAACGATTCGTGGTGAGTCCGGTCCTCCTCTCGTTGATGACGAGTGAATTAATCAAGAAAGTAAAAAGGATCGCTCAAACAATCCATTCCATTTCCTGGCCTCTGATCCATACCATTCCAGACAGTCTCCAGCCTTGTTAAGGACTTCTCTTCACAATTTACCAAAGTGTATTGCAGTAATTAAGGACTTACTGTGAACTTTGGAGTTTTTTTATAAATTAAGGAACAGACACTTAAGTCTCTTCTTGTTACAGGGCCCATTGTGGTAGCATAGAAACCTGCCAGGGAAAACAGAACAAGCAACGTAATAAAAGAAAAGAAAAGAACATTTAAATTAGGTTAGGAATCAGTAACAGAATATACTACGTGTTACGTTTAAAGTTTCAGCATATTTTTTTTTGTTTGCAAGAATTGCATTATAGCATTTAACCTTTCCCGATTAATGTGACTTGGTAGTATTGTCAGCAAAACAGGCGACCTGGTACAGTCAGAGAAGAACCTACAATACAAAACAAACATTCTAAATAAAGAATGGATCGTGCAAACATGAAGATAATTTAGCAATGGGCAAATAAATGAATGATCTGGGGGAGGTAGTAGAGATCTTCAACTCCATAGATAGCTCACTTTTTGGACATAGAAACGTCCCAAGGGAAATGAAAGCCGAAGTGGTTAAGAAAGTAGTGATACCGACACGAATACACAGAAATAAGTACCCGAGGAGATCGAAGGAAAAACGACAGAATAAGGGTTGATATATAAAGAGAATCACTGATAATGGATCCAACGGAAATACAGTTCCAGGAAGGACCGCTGGAATGGCAGATTGCTATCAGATGTATGATGTATGATCAAAATGTAATAGAAGATTGTAAAAAAAATACCCTTACCACCTCGATGAGTGAAGAACTCCTGAATACGTATTTCGGCAACTAAGTTGCCATCCTCAGCAGAATCTACGAAGGAAGATAATGTTAGACGTCGCACTCTGGGAGATTCGCACCACACAGAACACCACTTGAATAACACTTGTTATTTTTTATTTTTTTACTATTTGAAGCCACCGTATCCTATTTTGTATTTTATGTAATAGAAGATGAACACCGAGAAAAAGAAAGAGAAAAAGACAGGGGAATTTGGTGGGAAAACGTAAGGACTCTCGTACAGCATAGAAATTGAAAAAGAGGATCAACTCCAGCTCACAGGGTGCTACGCCTAACGGTAAATTGGGCATGGGACTAAATAAATACTACTTTCAAACAAAATAACAACAGCCCAGGTAACACACCTCTACATGTTTACGTTGGATAAAAGTTTTAAATGATTTTTCGACGTAAAAATCTTGAAATGTGTTGCTACTTCAGATGAAATTCGGCACAACATTATATGAAATAAATAATACTCAATTTACAAGATATCTTTTTTATTGCCTTGCTTATTTTTTATTTTTTATAGTCACAGCATCTACTACTATAGTTTTCACGGTTTTTCGACTTCGATAAACAATGGTATTGAATTCTCGATTAAGATAATTAATTTGATTAAATATAAGCTTATTTATTACGACTGACAAAATAAATTTTTGAGTGCACTTAGAAAATATATTTCCATACATGTAAGTATAGATAAACTAAGCAGCTGTAAGGTATTACGTGAAAGATGTGACTGATATGGAAGCATTAACCTTAGTCACCGGAAAAATCAAGATAAGTATTATATTGTGTCTGCCGGATTAGGCGTGTTGATTTATAGTTAATTAAGTTTACTCTCACAACTAATACCTTACCCCATTATGTCGTAATATCTAACAGGTTTAGTTTAGTATTGTTAGGCTGAGATGGGTAAGTATTTCAAATTCCCACAAACTGGCGAGGAATTATTTCTTGTTCCCATTATTATTGGGTTAAAATACTAATAAGTAGTTTATACCCAGTATTATAAAATAAAGCTATTGACTCATTGTGATAATCACGTTCTTACCTAAGTAGTTTATGTAGCCAATCCTACAAAATTAGAGAAGTCGAAATTGTTCACACACCCAATTATTTTAACACCACAGCATATGTTATGTTTATATTTTGTACCTACTCTTTTTACAAAAAATACGTAAAAACGTAAATTATCAGTATTGTGCTTTGCCAAAATCTAAAAATTCGTCAATTAAGACACCCGAGAAATTATTTGTTGATGTTTCCAACGATTCGAAAAATATTATAAAAATGAAAGAAATCAGTAATATATTTTTGTAAAAGTCATCAATTATGTATGTATATATTTATGGTAGTAAAGAAGACGTAGTAAGCTTGCAATTTCATTATCCCTTTTATTCAAAATCATGGTCTCACCAAAGTTCTCTTTACTAAATTTTATGCTCGTGACACACATATGCTTTCACCTCCTCTTCTTAATTGGACATAACTAACAGAATCCACTCCATAACTTACGCGGGACTTACTACAAAAAAAAATACTCGAATGCAGCATCGCATGTTGGTGGACTACCGTCCTCTGGGGTATGGGTTTATTTACAGCGTAGGAAGTTTTGCTTGCTATAAGGAATCTTAAGTGTATTATCACTAATGGGTAAGATGGATTATCAGTTCTTTTCTAATTCGAGGATGTGCTCATGTGTTCTATCTAATTGCGTTCATGTTTTTAAAATGCGTTTACATGAAATGTTAAAGGTGCAGTTGTATCAAGCGTGGCAGCTGACTTTATTAGTAACAGGTCTACTACAACGAACTATGTTGAAAGTACGCAATTTGTAAGTGAATCACTGCATAATCGGCAATCGGTTGATGTAATCTATACTGGTTTTAGAAAAGTATTTATTAAATCAGAGTGCATTGATTTCCAAATTATCTACCTTCGGCCTCTGTCTTAGACTTACCAAGTTATTACACTCGTATGCACCTTTATATGTATACGATCCGCTTATGTTCGTTATAATGGCTTTTTATCATATCTTTGACAGTTATGTCACGTGGTTCCAAGGACGCGGTTCTAAGGACCATTCCTGTTCAATAACTTAATAAAAGACCGTCTAGACTAAAGCTCTTGGTTGTAGAATTTTGATATATGCTGATGATCTCAAAATCTATGGTAATGTCACTTCGCCATCTGAGTGCGCCATCTTACGGAGTAACCATATATCTTTGAATGACGTATCAAGAATAATACTGACAAGTGTGTTGCTCTGTCACACTCTAAGAGCGCGACGTTTCATTACAATGTGTCTCAAATCACAATTTATAGGGTTAATCGACCCAAAGATCTTGGAATGCTTTCTAATTCGCATCGCTTATTCAGCACATTAGTCAGTTATCCTCTTCAGGCGCAAGTACTTTAAGTTTCCTGATACGTTCGTACAAGCAATTCAGCAACTTATCTTATCTTAAAGGCTTCATTTTATAGGAACCCCTGTTCGTTTAAATTTGGAGGATGCGGCAGTTATCTGGTATCACCATTATCTTCATTGGCGATAACTCGTGGAATACATTCAAAAACGATTTCCAAAATATATGTGTAAAATTGATGGAAACTATCCTATTCATGTCAGTGATTACACAGATCTGCTTCAAAGACTTTCAGTTATTTTCCCTGAGAGGGGGTGATGTAAACGCTGAACTTCTTGGAAAATTGACTCCTTCGTTCGTTGCTGTCCCAAGTTTTCTTCAATATTCCGAAGTATAATGTTACATCACATGACGCATTCCATTTTCCAATAAATCGCACTAATGTGTTATATTAAGTTTCATATGTAAGGGGATTCCATTGTTTTAATAATATATATTGTAATGTTAGGAAATTCTAATTTCTTAATGAATTTTAAATAATTTGAACAATTGATAAATTAATTATAATTTTACTTAATCAAAAAGGATGTAAATTTTTAGAATATTGAAAAACCAAGAGATGTAATGAAAACATAAATTTGAAAATGATACTATCACAAGAAAAACGTACAAATAATTTAATGTATGTGTTGAATTGGCAGATGCCTTACCTACTCCTTATATGTGTGTGTGTGTATGTATTATGTTCCACCCCGTTCTTTCTTCTAGCTCTGCTTCTCCCTCAACACCTCCAATCCTTTCTTACTTCACTTCACCCATCACCTCTTCCTTTGCATTTAGTACTTCACTGTTTTCTACACGGCCGATAAACTTTACTTTTTGACTTTTCACAATTTGTTTCCTTTTTTCCTCTTATATTTTCATCACCATCACGACAGCAACCTTTCTTCTCTGGCCTGTACATGCGTCGCACCGCTAATGTAAATGCTAAATCGGTGATTTTCGTATTGTAACATAGTGAACGGTCTTCCTATTTGGTTTTATTTGTATTCTATGGTAGCAACTTGGGCTGGGTTAACTGCACTGGCTTTTCATTCTTCGTCCGTTGAATTCGTTGTTGTAATGTATGAAATGCTTCCAAGCCCCTTTGTTGTGTTGCGTAATGTAATGTAATGTGTGATGATTTTATCTTAATTTACCCATCATACGTTTCTGACTTATTATTATTGCCCACAGAACAGAGTTCGGTTTTATCGGTTGACCTTCGGAAATTAAGGGAAACTCAAATATTAATTAAAATAATAATCGTATAGGTGACAGTCCTATGCAGTCCGCTGCATACAAATCTAATAGGTTAGCAACTAATTTTGGGGCAACCGAAAGATGCTGTAAAAGATCATGGCAATATGGAGTGAGTAGCATAAAATGCAGAAATAATATTAGCAAAAGTTTTGATGGATTAACGGTGCTACCTACTCGATATTAACAAATACACTGTGATATAATCCCGTTGGCTGACGTGTTATTTACATAACGCTGACGTCATAATGGTGTTAATAATGAGGAAAAGTTTGCGGTCATTCATTTGAATTCCAAATAGTTATGGGACATCCGCCCATTACTATTTTGTATAGTTATTAAAGGAGAGAGAGGTTTAAATATATACAATCACAGAACCGAATACAAGCGCACAACTTAAACCATATATGCGTATATATGCTGTTGTACAAAACTAAATAAACTGTTGTATTGTTAACAGTACAACAATTAATTTGCATATACTACTATAAAGAGAAACAGCGGCAAATTATCCTTGGAGATACAATATACAGATGCCCACAAGGCATTTGCATAAGCTATTATTTCTAGGGAGCTTTAAAACTATTCACGTATTCGACTGAGGCGCATGTTTTCTTTCCCGTTGGCTTTTCAAGAGCAGGACCGCGCGCTAAGCCCGCCTTTCGATATTTACTGTGTTCGGACAAAAGCTTTCCGTCGGGATTACCTGCGGATTAGGCCCGGAATTAAATTGAACGCGTTCGCCCGTTTGTAGATGGATACGGATTGGTAGGTGTTTTTTCTTCTTTACGACGGTGAATTACGGTATTAAGTGTGAATGTATCAAGGAGATACCCTTTTAGGAAACTATCGAGGGTGTACTGGATATTAAATGGAAATGTTTGCTCTGATCGAGTCTTTCTCTTTTGTTTAGTGTATAATCTTAGATGTAAAGTATACGAATTAGTGAATTATAAATGGTGAATCATTTGTTCGATTTTGCGTTATCCTTGAAAGAAAGAAAAAAAAATAGAAAGTAGCAGAATATAAAACTGATTTGTATAAGTATATAGAATTCAATACATATGAGAAAACCAACGTATTCATTACTTTCGTTTCTTCGTTTATTAATTTTGTTTACATTTACCACAACCCCGCTCTAATGCTTGAATCTACATAACCTGCATTACCATCAAACGTTTTTTTTTTAAATCTGGGTCAGTAAAAGCCAATAATTCCAAAGTTTCTCCCATATTGCTTCTACACTATCAAAAAGGTGTTGTCTGGATGATTAGGTTGACAGGATACCCACCAAAGGGTGAGGATTATACAGTGGAAGAATTCTTGTATTAAGAATTTGTGGAAAGCTTTATACCATAATGACAGGAAATAGATGAAAGTTTAGATAAAGTTGTAACTTCATATAAAATCTAGGTCTATTCATTAAACTTTAAGTACCAAATCTTATACCTTGATAACAGCTTAAGTTGGCAACCATCTACCACGAGCGTATTTGTTAAATTATTGTTTATTTGATTTATATTTAAATAGCTCTTTTACTATTAAGAAATTCTTCATAAGATTAAAATAATATGTTAGAGGCATATCTAATTTGTTGGAGAAATTCAGTAAGCATTACAGTATTATGGAAATTAATTTCGGAAAAGTCCACTATCACCTAGCAATACTTTTTGTACTTATACAGAAAATTGCGAAATAATGAATCTCGCATTTAAGGAACGGCGAAGAAAGACGAGGAAACATAAGTCAGCATGTTTAGTTCAGAAGAGTACGGTTCAAATTATTAAAAATAAAGATACTGCATACTTTGTTACTAGGTGACGGTGAGAGAAGAATAACTTTCCCTAACTGGTTGCTGAACTTTTGCAACGCGCGTCGACGAATCAACTTTTTAAAATTAAGTATTAAACACAAGGAAGGAACATTGGAGCAGATATAATCCTTTGATACTGGATCCACTTAATCCCTAAGATCGCTTTATTTTGGTGTGGTTTTTCTTGTTTACTTGTGGCAGTAATACGCCCAGCTATCACTTATGGTGCAATAGCTTGGCGGCGGAAAGCTCAACAAGCTATGATCACAGTAAACCTCACATCCATACAAAGAATGGCTCGCATTGTAATTACGGGGACAATTTCTTCCTCCCGGTCCTAGGCATTAGAAACACTTCTGCATTTCCCGCCCCTGCATATTGTTTTGGAAGGGATTAACCTTACTTTGCCTTTGGCATATCGCTAATCAATCACCGTATACAAGATTTAAGCACGACACATGATGGATGTATTCTTCACTACCTCCTTTCCAAATAGAGAGGAATGGTGATGCAACGAAGCCAAACTGACGCAAGCAAGAACTTGCTGGTTTACAGATGGATTGAAAGCAGCAGGACGTTTGCGCAGGATTATTCTCCGAGAGATGAAAAACACTACTGCTTCGGACAACACGCAACAGTTTTTCATTGAAGTGTGTGCAATAGAGATGTGGAAAAACCTCAAACACAAATCAACTAAAATTTTCGGTGACAGCCAGGCTGCACTGAAGGCATTGGAGGCGCACAAATGCAACTCTAAACTAATCTGGAGCTGCAAAAATATATGAAATATATTAAATAAACTAACACTAATCTGGATCTAGAGTCATTCTCTCATTCAAGGTAGTGAGAGAGCAGACACTCTTGTAAAAAAAAGTTTGCTTCCAGGGTACAGAACCTGCAATTGGCACATCAACCTCGATAGCCAAACAACAAATTAGTTTCTGGTTAAAACAGAATGAACCGGTTACTGGTACATGCGAAACCATATCAGAAGTAGATAATTGAACTTGACCGTAAAAGGGTCAAAATAATTACTTCTGGTTTTACAAGTCACTGCAGACTCCGAAAGCAACGAGCTATCGAATGAAACGGAATGCCGATCGCGCATGGGGGACGAAGAAACAGTAGAGCATGTTATGTGTCATTGTTCTGCGGCTCAATCTTTGGGGAAGGCAGTGCGTACCCTTATTGACCTGAAGACCTGATTCTGAGCTACCTTAAGAGCCTGAACTTACTTGATGAACGCTACGATGCCATTCGCTCTGCAATAGGACCTAGGAGGCGATTAGTTGAACCTGGCGGATGATATCGAATTACCTAGTAAACCAAGTTGAATTATTTGCGGCAGTTCTTGAACATTGACCGTTAATTGGCTACTTGCGTATTAGTTTCCAACGGAATGGAACGCCAGTTCATAATTATTTTGAAACTACAAATTTTCTGGGCAGGATCTATTTCATTATCTTTTCTTTATTTTATAGCTTTTTAATGTGTGATATACTTTCATATTTTTAATTATTTTTTTGCTGTTTTGTTATTTATTTGTATTCCTTTCATCGTTACTTTGTAGGTTTGCAGTAGCAATGTGTTCATAATTTTTTGTTGACAATATTATTTTCTTTCGAAATATGTAATCGTTTTTTTTTGTTTTCCCATATTAATCAGCAAAACAAATGCCACCAATTTGATAATTTAACCAAGTTAGTAGCTCCAATAATAACGAAGGATTGGGGAACACCTAACTTTGGACATAATGTACTATATACGTGCAGAAGACGGCATAATAATTAGGAACAACGAGAATGAACTAGAAATCGACACTTATAAAAAAGAAACTAGTACTTGAAGGTTCATAACGGCTGCTTCGAACCACTGCGCGCAACAAATTGATTAATAGATTAGTGAAATTCCCATTGAATAGATATAATAAAGAATTGACATACATTAAGGATATAGCCATCTACAATGGTTTCTCTTCTACCGATGTCGAGAGAACACTCAAGAAATGCCAATGTAAACAATTTCTGATTAATTCCACAACCGCCAACTTACTTCATGGCGAAAAAGGAATTTTAGAAAATTCTAGCTTAATGAATATTTTTACCGAGAAATAAAAGGGACATCCTATATATTTTTCTTAAATGCGAGCAAACAGATGTTGCACGCCCTACGTTCATAAATAAACAACTACCTGCTATTCGGGTTAGGCCGACATTTTCGGATATATTAGGATAAAGTGTTCATAAATAGAGATAGATGTACATATTTCTTTTATTATACGTGCATGTTAGATATGACTTTCGTTATTCGGGAATTGGTTGGTAATGAGAGCCGACGAGCTCTTGAAACATATGTCCCGAATTTTAGTAAATCAATTTGTGGTGTGTGGATTTCACGATACTGCGTATTAATGTACTATATACACCAAAACAAATTTCCAATCGATCTTATTTCTGTGGAAAACGTTACCATACAGATCGAACTAATTAATATCAATCGACCGATTTATTTTCTCTGATGCGGTCCCGTTTCTATCACATCGTTACCGATTCGTGTAACAAAACCTCGAATTCTCCGCTCCCAAATTTAAATAAACTTATAATCTGTTCGCTCGCAGTAATACCGCGGCACAAAACGGCGCTGAACGCCCCGAGAGATCCAATTGCCGGTGCCCTGCTGGGTTTTGCCGGCGATTTAAACGAACTGAAGAAATTATGGGAAATACGCCCGCGCGTCGGTCTAAATTTAAAGCGGCGAGCCGGTAATTTCATACTTTCGCGGTACGTAGTCGAAAATTACACTTCCGGTATTTCACGAGACAGCAGCTATTATCATTTTTTATATTATGTACAGCCGTATATTTCTCGTCGTTTAATGTAATGAGCCGAATTCAGAACATTTATTTTTAACTAATTCATACCTACTTGTGCAACTTGACGTTAATAAAAAAGGTGATTTTAAAATACGCGAAATATTATTGCATTGCAAACATAAAATCACAGGGAATCTAATGTACTAATGGGTGTTCCACAAGGAGGTATGTTGGGTCTCTTGGTATTCATTATACTTATCAAAAGCTGTCTGACGATACATTATACAGACAACACTTGTTTGTTGAAAGACTTTCTTATAGTAATGATGCAATGTGAAAACTACAAAAATTGTTTACTTATAAATTACTATTAAATGTTGAAAAAGTAAAGTGCATATTATTTAGAAATCCTTGCACCGTATGTATTCTGGTGTATCCAGTTGAGAATTTAGAAAAATGCAGCATTAAACATCCTTTTTGGCTGTAACAATCGGTCATTTTTAAAATATGCTATCAGTTGCGCATTGAGAGTTTTCTTTAAAACGGCAAATACTGAACTATCTAAATTATTATATTCTTTTATAGCTTACGAAGATATGGTATTGTGGATCAATTCACAATCACTTTCACAATAACCTTTGATTTGATGTTTTCAAAAAGTCTCCTGCAGTTAAACAGAAAAAATCTGTGATCAGAATTATTTGATATAACATATATGCACGAATAAAATTCAGGATTGTGTGCTACTATTTCAAAGAATTTCATTTTAAAAATAGCATGTCATATTTTTCCTTATTGTTGGTTATTATACACTATTTTTTTTTAATCGGAGGAGTAAATTTACTTCAATCGTGTCACATGGCTCAATTAAATTTGAAATTTCTGAGCCCGCATCAAACAAGCAATAATGTGAAAAAACGCCTCCCACATTTGCTTAACAGCTGTTTCAGCTCTCAAACATCTTCCAAAACGACGTTAAACATATTATACATAGCCTCATTTATGGATGCTTTCACAAATTCGCCAACAGGCTATGTTCAAAGCATGTAAATACAAGTAAATAAAACAGAAATTTTGTATTGAAACGGGAGATTATCACGACACTCTTCCGATTTCTAAAACAATATATGGAACTAATATTTTAAAAAATCGTACTTTTGAGGTAGGACATGCAATAACAAGTTATTTCATAAAGTCTGTGAAATAACCTTCATCCAAAATTACGGTACAAATGGGAGTTCTACGACAATAAAATCATCAAAAAGTACTGTAATTACAGATTACAGATGCAATCAGTAAATTCGTTGAATTAGTTCAAGTATTTCGCATCAAGTTAAGGCAGTAGAGTAATATCTCAAAACAAAAATTAAGGGTTATCCTTTAATTTTTGTTCAACCCTTTGCTTTCCCTTCTCAAATGCATTTGCTTAGTTTGAGCATAGAATAGAATTATCTGTTTTCTCTTCAGCTTTTTATCCAATCCTTCCATCCTTTCTGGTACCTGGCTAGTTCGTTCATTTCCTCCCTCTTCCGTTGTATTCCTTCTATTCTCTCTTTCCAATTCTTCCAGTGTCTATCCGTACTAGCTTCATATACCTTCTGGCTATTGCATTATTGTACCCAGTCTAACTAAATGGCGGTACCAGTTTAGTTGCTCTTTCTTAATTTTGATCAATATTAGTTTTAGTGCACGCTCTTCATTCTGTATTCTGTCTCATTTCTAATTTGGTTTCTGCTGCCGTGATCGTTCCATCATGTTTCTCTTAAAGTGTTTATGATTCGCTTGCATATACCATTACTGGTAGAGCTACTGAATTATAAATATACCTTTAGCTTGGTCTTTTTGTCTATTTCTCTTTTCCCAAAGATTATTTAATTTAATGCAGAATATACATTATTTATTTTTCCTATTTTTCTTATATTATCATTCCGTCTTCTGCTATTATACTTCCTGAATACTGATGTTGATATTTTCCCTCATTTTTGTCCTCGTTTCATCATGACCTCAATTAATGTGCTCATTAGTCCACATTCTACGGACAATTTTATGCTCCCCAGTAAGGCGAATACAAACCAACAGTTTTTGAGTCAGAGGTATAGCTCTGTCTCAAAAACGATTTCTTATTGTTTGCGTCGATACTAGCCTTCCAAGGACGGCAGTAATCTTACTTCGAGGCTGGGTTGCATTAAGGGTGCAATTCGCACGTCCAGTTCCACTTTCCAAAAAGCAATTCCAAAGTCTAGTCCGTTTGGTTCCCTCAAAGATCTGCAGTAACATTTGGTTGTGTTTCTTCACTTTCCCATTAGCCTATAGCCTTCCAAGTCTTTATCTTTGACCCATCGTGGTGCGTTTCCTTTTCCGATGACACTCAAAATCGCAAATCTTCGCTACTAACCACAGCGGTACACTTTTAGATACTGACCCAGAAATCTATTTAAGCGCGGTTTTGAACCCTACAACGACGATCGCTTTCAAACACGTATCAACATGCTGACACGCATGTGTGTATACAGTTTCTGGTTTAAAAAGTTTGATTATTATTTATAGAAATACTTGTATATGTTATATTAACTGACACTACTTATTATTAGCAATAATATGGAAATACCCGCTAATTGTTTGGAGCGGTATATATAGAGCGTACATGTTTAAATGGATTGGATATGAGAATATTACTTGACAAAAGAACTTCATATTCATGTGTAGGATGGAACTACCAAATGCTTTTACGGTATATCCAGGCATCCATGCTTGAAATTTAAAATTAATATTTATTATATAAAAGCTGATGCTCCGTATTAGATGTGATTTGGGAGAGGAGTATTTAGAAGGGAAAGTACAGTGAAACACAAACTGCTAATCTTTACAGGTATAATACTTTTTTTTTACCAACGAAATATGTTTATTGGCCCATGTGTTGCCTATAAACAACAACTGCATGGGCAATACATTTTCACATACCATCATAATTTGTACAAACTCAAAGAAATCGTTATGACCAAAGTCACGAAAGTCATTGTACATCATATAAAAACTACATTGTATTGACGGAAATAGTACTTTAATATTTAGTTGGTCCTCTTTGTGATCGAAGAACTGTCTCTAAACGCCGTGGCATCGAATGCACGAGTTTTTCTGTGAATTCTATTGAAATTTTTGCCCATTCCTCTAATAAGGCGCTTTCTAGCGATGCCTTATTTGTTATAGCTTGTTTCCTTATTTTTTCCCAAATAGTCCCATACATTGTCAATGAGATACTTATCCGGCGATTGGGGAGGGGAGTGCAACCGTTTGTGCACATTATACAGTAGCCATTCTTCTACAATCGCAGAAGTATGTTTGGGATCCCGATCCTGTTCAAGTATCCAGCGGTTTCCTAAATGTAATTTCTACATAATTATCCTCAGATTGGTCTTTAATAGCTCCAAATAAACCCAACGATTCATATTTCCCTCAATAAATACTAAATCGCCGCCTCCAGTCGCCACCATTCATCTCGAAACCACAACGGACCCACCCCTATGTTTCACTGTGTTTTTCTTCCTCTATACCCTCCCTGATCCATCAGAATCAAAAATATTGTTTTACTTTCATCGGTTAGTAACATCACTGTGTTCCAAAACTCTGTCTTTGTTTATGTGTTCATTTGCGTACTCTATTCTTTTTCTGCGACTTTGCTCGCTAACAAATACTTCTCGGAACTTCTCGGAACGCGTCCACTCTAACCGGCTTTTCGCAATATTTTGCGAACAGTTTCGGCATTAACAACTTTCCAGTAGTGCTTTCTATTTGGTGGGCTACTTTTGGGGCACTTATTAAATTGTTCTTACTATTTGAATAATACTTCTAATATCCCGATTATTTAAAATTGCAAGGCGTCCTGTACGGCGTTTGTTTTCAATTGTTTCTGCTGGTTTATACCTTTTTATGATGAACTTCACTCTTGAACGGGGTAATGCAGTAATATCTGCTATCTGCTGCAATGATTTTTCTTCTCTGTATAGTTTAAAAACGAGTTTCCGAATTTCAACTTTCGTTTTTTCATCCGACTCATTTCTACAGTTTGTAGTTTGTGTGTAGAAGACCAGGAACTGATGACAAACTGAAGCAGGCTACTGCTTAAATTTCTCAATACATACCACTAAAGTAATCGCTAGAGTAGGAGTATTGCCCGTTTAACTACCGCGCAACTCACCGTGTACGATGACTTTTGTGACTTAAGGAAATCGTTCCTTAAGTTTATGCAAATTTTAGTACATAAAAATGTATTGTGCATGCAGTTGTTGCAGTGTGAGCGTTGTATGTTTGAATACAGCTATTCTGTTGCTAAAGTAGTAGTTATTTACGTAAAAGTTAGCAATTTGTGGGGTGTACGAAGACTTTTATGACTGACTCTATGTTAAATTTATACGAAAGCACAACTATTTTTAATCCATCCATCAAAATTTCTTCATTTCAAAACTGACCTTATTTTTGGTGTATTTTATTTAACAATCTATCATCTCAAACAAGTTGTTGTGACCGTTATAGTGCTATGAAACAAAGCGATAATTATCTGTGTAAACGACGAATTATTATTTGCAATCGTAAGCATCAGACTTCATTATACGTATAATCTTTGGAGGAGATTTGATGGTCGAGATATTTTGACATTCTTGACCTAATATAGCCGAACGTTAGTTACTAACATAACACATCATCTTTACTAATCATTTAATGAGAATGTGAAGTCCTTAAATGGTATTATAAGTTTTCACCAAATTTAACTATTTATTTACCCCATAATTTGGCAAAACAATATTTTCCGCATCTAACATCGTTTGTTTTGTATCGACTAATGAGAGCTCAATTCTCTAAAATTAACCGGCCCGTTTCGTTACCATCCTTGCCACATCGATAGTTCAAGTAGGACTTGCATGTGGTACATAGTCGAGTGCACGTAATTACATTTAGCGATCCGGCTACGACAGATGTAATCTGGTTCTATTGCGCTATTGCTACAGCAGCAACTCGAAACAATGCCGTTCATTAAGTGTTCCCTAGTTCCTTTCCGCTCGGGAGCTGGCTGTTTCGTAAACGTAACGTGAAAACGGTTTATGTTTGCACTTTGCGACCGTTTGGCTATTTTGAATGCTAAGCCTTGCGGTTATTTACTGCTGCCAAGTTCGTAGCCGATCTATAATTAGGTAATTTTGTAAATGGATGAAATCGGAAATGGAGAATGAGGTATTATCGTGTTGCGAATTTTGTACGTTAATCAGAAAATTGCCAGTTTTCAATCTTACGATTACAACGCAATTTATCTCTAACCGATTCTGATGCGAAATAATCAACGTGTAATTGTGATGAACATAAACCGGCTTCTCGAAAGCAGTCAACACTTTAAACATCCTTCTGGCAATAAGTAAACTAACCTCCATTACTTTTTCCATTTCTCTAATTACACTGGTCAACAACACATTTGTCACAAGGAATGTGATACGTGTCGAAAGCTAAATCGATGATGCTGATATCAAAATTGAAATCAGTTATTTTCCCATCAGGCTTACTCTTTTTGTGAGTCATTACTCCATTTTTCCCACACTGTACAGTACTCAAATATACTACCTGATGGGAGAGGTGTGTGTCACAGTATAGAATTCCCGGTATCAAAGCCTCCTGAAAATGCTGCATTCAGGCGGTGAAGGAACTCTTGATGCCGGCCCAACATTTCAAGAGCCCTGTTCATCAAAGGAACAATACCTTTTGTGAAAAGGCGATCTCAATGACCTTGTGCGTGATCTGAAGTTGTTTAAACAGCAGTCTGAGCTTTTATTTTCCCAATTAGAAGGATTTAATCTTCTTGATTGCAATACTAAAGCGAATGTTTTTCATCATCGCCATACTGCATTTTCAGAATTTTCAGAACGATGTTGTATCAGTTTAGGAGACTCTTGGTCAGGGACACAATGTAAGTGTAGTGGTGTCTGTATATTGGTGGGAGGGAAGTTAGTCCAAAAGCAGTACTTCTGCAAAAAAGAAACAAATTGCCATGTGTACCGATTGATCATGCAGTTAGCCAGAAGGAGGAATATGAACACTTGTAACTGTTTTTGACACTTATCCATATGGGAAATACAAATGGAATATGTGTGGAGACCTGAAACAAGTTGCAATTCTGCTTGGCATGCAGTACTTCTGTTTTCAATGCGAATGAGATGCCAGAGACAAGAAGGACCACTATTCTGAAAAAAATAGCCTGCGCGTAATGAACTAGTGCAGAGCTATTGAACAAATGAATGTGATAGACACTCCTGTTGTTGACACGATAAACGTGTATCTA
Source organism: Osmoderma eremita (assembly GCA_031763485.1). Classification (NCBI taxonomy): domain Eukaryota; kingdom Metazoa; phylum Arthropoda; class Insecta; order Coleoptera; family Scarabaeidae; genus Osmoderma; species Osmoderma eremita. Next base: position 35,855 of record JARFOC010000909.1, on the reverse strand, counting down.
CCGCCACTGCACATAAATTTGGGACTCGTCAAAAACTTCGTAAAAGCAGCGTGAATTCATGTATTTACAGCGGAAATTCCCCAAGATCTGCGACGTCAAATCTAAGGAAGGAATATTTGTAGGAACACAAATTGGAGGGTTAATAAATGATGTCAAATTCGTTTAAGTGTTAACTGATGTTAAAATGATGGCATGTCACCTTTTTCAAGAGCGTTTGTAAAAAAATTTAGGCAATCATAAGGCAGGGAGCTATCGCAAAGCTATATATGAACTGCTAAGATCATACCATCGTATGGAATGTAACATGCGACTGAAACTGCATTTCTTGAATGATGACTTGGATTTAGCGACGAGAATGGTGAACCTTTTCACAAAGATATTTCATAAATGGAAAAACGGTGTTAAGGCAAATGGAGTGTTGCTAACCGACTACTGCCGGGCCTTACAAAGAGAGGTTAGTTGTGTTGCCTTAATATGTATTTACTGATATGTTATTTATTTCTTGTGTATTTTCGCCTAATTACATATTTTTCAGCAGTGCACTTTCTTTTTACAATTGATAGAAATTGGATAATCTGAGCTTTTCGGGGATTTCGCGGGTGTCACGTAAAGAGACCGATGGTCAAAAATAATTTGGATAGGTATTTGAATTCAGCCTGAAAAATTGAGGTGACTATAATATAAATAAATCTTCAAAAAGCACGGCGGCATTTCTGGAGGAATGAGCAAGTGGAGCTTTGTTTAAGACGTTGGTCCTTGGAACAGGAAGTACAAATGTTAGATACACTACTAAGTTAGCACTCTTCGAACGCCTGCGGGACGACAAGAGATCCAAATCCATCGGTCCATCAACGCGTGGTAACTTGCACTCATATCTGGGGACATACACCATCCATTTGTAATTCAAATGGTTTAAAAATTGTGCTGTACTCGCTCAATATGGTCTATGTAGGTAAAACGGGTACCAAATAACTGAAGCGCACTCTAATTTGCGGACGATGTAAGCGAAGCGTAACGACTTGGTCACATCAAGATCAGTTACAAGTGTTTCTCTTTCAAGGGGAGTGTCATTGGTAGTACATGGAACCAGTATAACACTGTTTTTTCACGGTGAAACTAGATTATGAATGAAATGCTCCGTCCGTGTATATGACGTAAGACCATACTCGTCGAGAGTGTCCGCTATGTCCTACATATATGTATATTAAACACCAAAATCTATGTTATTATAAGAAAATTAATGATAATGAACAAAATATTGTTTTGCAACGTTATTTAGATATTTATTCCAGATATCAGGTTAGATCTTATACTTTGTATTACGCAACAGAAGGTTTTCTCCCCAAGGGAGACTCACACCCAAATTTGTATTTTAGCATTTATCCTACTAGATCCTTCACAAACATTATCTCTTCAATGATGCGCCATTTATACTAATTTCGGTTTACATAATTTATTGGTTGGTGGTGGGGAGAGGAGCTGCTTTTCACAGTTCCCCTAAAATAGAAATCGACGTACTTTTAGTGTTCGCGCAAACAACAGTATTGATGGAATCTTTTGTATATTTGAATGGTGTAGTATTTGCAAAGTTCTAGTCCAGATAATTTAGATGTTAAATTGCTATTGAATCAAGTTTAATATTAAATAAGAAAAAAAGGGAACATATTACCCCACTAAAGAGTGTACAGAGAATTGCATCTAAAAAGATACTGGCAATGAGTGGCGTTAGTAACCATAAACCAACTTCTCAAGATACATTTTGCATTAGTTATATAGAATCATGACTAACACAAATATGTGAAAGGTTTTTATATATAAATGGAATAATTTTCCATAATTATGAATATCATTCTTAAAGTTCAAAATTATAAATTAAAGCAGAACAAGTTTTTATTGCCCTTTTATAAAGTGTATTTGTACAAAATAAATGAAAGGACAATTCCGTATGTTCCGTATTCATTGCTTTCGTAATAAGCTACGAATAACATCATTTTAAGATTTTGGGTCATTTCCTTTAATTATATATTGGATTTTTTCCGCAGGATGTATAGTCTAAGGAATCTAAATACGATCACTAACATTAGTTTTATTGCTTTTATTGGTCTTTAGTATTATAGCGTGCAAAAAGTTTACGTAGGGCGCTAGGAAAGTTTTGTGGTACGCTAACGGGCTTTATAATTTTTTAAAATATTTTCCGTGATTATCGGTTTTCTTTTTATTTTCCCATGCCACAAAAACCAATCGGTAAAAAATCTATTTCTACTTTTTTGGGAGAGAGCAACCCAAGCTTCAAACTATGCAGCTATTAGCTTCGCATCGTTGACCAAACGTCTACCTTTTAGTTAATTTTTCACGTACGAGAATAATCCAAAATTGCAGCGGATAAGATCCGCGTTATACAGAGAAATTTACAATACAAACCCCACATCTGGTAACTTGGCTGGTCCGAAAATCTTTCCATGGAGTGCAAAATTTTGCTACTACTACCACTCGTAAACTCAATGTGGGTGATGTGCTTGACAGGAGAGGAAGGGTTGATGTGATTCATACGGACCTGTCAAAGGCATTTGACTCACTTGATTACGAAATTCTTCTAGATAGGTTATCCTCTTTTGGCTTCGTTCCTTCTTTTCTAAAACTACTCCGCTCTTACCTAAGTCATAGACGGTGTTATGTGGCCTCCAACGTATATGTTTCTAACTACTTTGTTCTGTCTACTGGCGTGCGTTAAGGCTCAAACCTTGGACCTCTACTACGTATTATTTATAAACGATTTACTATTGACGGATGATTGTCAGTGCGTACGCGGATCCTATCAAGATCTATTCGGAGATTACCTGTCCCACCGATGAAGAGGTACAACAAAGAAACCTAGATATACTCCATAAATGATGTGACGACAATAAGCTACAGAATATCAAGTAATGCTGTGTAGTTACATACTCACGTGTGCTACGTGTCTCTTCCACATTGTATCACAATAACGACAATAAGCTAATATCAGCATCTGAGTTTAAAGCCCTTGGCGTATTCTTCGATTCCAGTATTAGTTTTAAGTTACATATACAAAAAATTTCTTCTGATGCCTATAAATCTCGTGGGTTCATCGTGCGAATATCTACGTATTGCACGAATACTGTCGTACTCAAGACTCTCTACTTTGCTTATATTTTGAGCAAATTAGAATATGCTTGTCTTATTTGGTATCCCTTATGTGCATCGGGTTTGCTACCGTTTGATCATATTCACCGCAGATTTTGTAAATTCCTCTCTTACAAACTAGATGGTATTTACCCAGAGATGGGCATCGCACAACCCGAACTTGGGTCGAGACGCTGTATCTGCAGGAAATTTTTGAAGAATCTTCTGGCAAACTATATCGACCGTCCCTTCCTGCTTGGGCGTATGTCGTTCATTGTGCCAAGGTTAAGTGCGAGATGTGACTCCACATTTATGGTTCCGTTCGCGAGGACTAACATTATGAGATGACTGCCTGTATACACTCTTTCCAAGCTGGGTAATCAAGAGCCGGGTTGATATACTTGAAATTTAAAATTAACTAATTGATTGTCTTGTTTCTTATATTTGGGAGTATTGTTGTGTTATGACTTTGTTATAATTTGTTTACCAGCACTTTTGCCTATATTATGGCATACGTTAATTTAGGTTAAATTTATGCTGCCAACTTATTAGTCTTAGTTATTTTTCTTGTTCTGTTATTGGGTTTTGGCCTGTTGGGCAATAAAGTATATGATCAAGCAGAGTGGCATGTAAAGCTGGTGCGTTAATGCTTCAGATGTTGAATTTGTCCAATTAGGTTTTGTACTGCAAGTGTATTCTCTGAAGTTGCCTCCTCTACCAGTCTACCAGAGCTTCATTCAGGTTAAACTGGTTGGTTTTTAATATCTTTGTACGATCATTCCATTGGCCTTATATTTTATTGAATCGCATTACAACACAGCAACGCCCTATTATGTCCGGTTGATTCTGCGTCCCCGTTTTGTTTGTTTTTGGTTTTCTGTTGTGTACTGGAATAAGGCATAAAGTTGTACGACGTGTCAATTAGAATTTTTCGGTAAAATTGAACAAAACATCAACAGAATGTTTTGAAATCCTTACTAGGGCTGACGGGAATGATTGCACGCCTCGTGCGCGCGTGTGTGAGGGCATTACAGTTAACAGTCCATATTCATCCACACCATGCGACTTTTATCTTTTCCCAAAAGTTAAATCAGTGCTTAAAGGGACACGAGTCAGTTGATGTTGTAAAGAGAAAAATGGTGGATGTGCTGTAACAGACAACATAAATTTATTTCCTCCATGTCCGCAATGGGACAACTTTCAAAACCGAAATACATATAAAAAAAGATGAATTGTTCTAAAACTAAAACAGATACGTATTTCGGCAACAAAGTGCCATCATCAGTAGAACCTACAAAGAAAAAAATGTTAGACGTAGTATCCTGGAAGATATGCTCTGCACTAAATCACCACTGGAATAACACTAATTTCCGGTTTATAATCTATATCTATACAGATATACTGCGTCTCGCAACAATTATTTGATTTGTCCTTAGAGTTCATATAAGCTAGAATGTGGGGCGGGTCCTTTGACAGAATTCATAACTTTGCCCTTAATATTATGAATATAGATACTCAAAGCTATCCAATTCTCTTGAAATAAGGACTTGTTTCACTAATCCAAGATTGTCTGTTGACATGCTCTGACCTGTTTGTTAAATATGCTGGGCAGTACTAGACCTTTCAGGTATACCATATCTAACATGAGCAATGTGCTCTTTAAAACGAGTTAAAATTGGTCGCCTTGTTTAGGCAACATACTCCACGTCACAATCTTTACAATTTATTACATACATTCTTGATTTCTTTCCAATTTTCTCTTTGGCGTTTCCTAAAAGATTCTTTAAGGAGTTATTTATTTTGTATGCGTTGCGTAAATTATGGTGTTGAAAATTTTAGATACTAGATGTCTAGTCAATTTATGAAACGCTAGTTTAACAAATTGACTACCTTGGTAACTTTAAGGTATGAGAGTTGTATAGTTTTAACCAACAAGTTTTGTTTATGTCTCCTCACGGGATTGTTAATCATACCGTTCTGAAAACCATTGTATTCAGAGATTTTCGTTTTTAGTAGACATAGCTCCATATACATATCCAGGTACGCACACAATCATTACTTATGTTAGAATTTATTCATTTTAACGTACGTCAAAACTTTCTTAGCGCCCTACGTACAACAGAGTTCATTCTTAGAACACAACAATATTTTCCGTGAGCGTCTAATAGCTGAACTTACATTGGTGTTTAAACGCGGTGACCTACCAGGTTATATACCGTAATACACTTCCGCTATAATGGTATGGTTCTAACTAGCATTTCCACGTAAACTAAAATATTACCATTAACTTTCGTGCGCTGGCACTGCTACCGCGTCCTGCTTCGTATAAACACATACATATTCAACGGAGATTATTATTTATAAAATACGGTTCGTTCCCGGTACGCTATGCGTCCGCCGTGTGGGAATGTTAACAATTTCGCGTCGAGAACAATTTCAACTGTTACCTTACTCGGTGCATAAAATTCCGCAATTTCCTTCCTTTATAATATAAACGCTCGTCGGGCGCAATTTACCGATTTAATAATGTATGAAAAGCGAGTAATTATCGCGCGTTTTCGGAGAAAGGAATCCACTCACGGTAGTGGTATTGTTAGCGTTCGGAGTCGGTTTTGGATGTGGCACAAAGGCGTGCGGGTGAGCGGATGCTAGTGGATTATATTGGCGGATCTACCGATAAAAATAATGATCATGCCTGGTTGAAATCCATTTTGCTGCATTAGATGGTGGATAATAAGGGGATTTAGAAAAAATATCTATCTAAAAATATCTAGCGTTACCAAAAAATATTCTACAAGTGTATTATGGATAACACTACACTGATAGAAATGATTTCTTGAAATAAGTAAATCTATGGTTTTAAAAAAATCCCTTTTAATTCAAAACAAAAAGTATTAAATCAAAACAGCACCTGATATTATTTTGAGAAAATATTTTCCTTAAAATTCCGTTTTGTTTCCAAACAAAGAATATTGAATCAAAACAGAACCTCATATTAATTTAAGAAAATGTTTGTCTTAAAAAGGGGTTCTACTTGAAAACAAAAAATATTAAATCAAAACAAAACTGGATCTTACTTTAAGAAAATATTTTTCCTAAAATGTATTCTAAAACCGTTGCCTTGTTGGAAGTAGCTAAATCATGAGTTTATAAATCCAATCGGACTTGAAATTCTATTCTTATTATGTTGGTTAAGTAAATATTTGGAGGTGTTATTGGCCGTAAAATTACTAGTATATTAGTACCGTAAATTTTGCATAATAAAATAAACAATATGTGCAATAGGTAGTACAAAATATGATGGAAGCCGCAAAGATCAAGATCGGTTTGGATCGTACTATTTCGATTCAAAATCTCTTATTTGGTCATTTCTGTACATAATGGATAGTATTTTAGCCAATCAATGCACGTGCAAGAGAACCGCTTATGCTGTGGTCGTTTATTTATTAGAATGGATAGTTTTGTAAAAAACAAATTAAGTGACTGGAACCTACAGTGTTTGGAAACATCTTTTGAAGGTATGTACGCATGTAGGTGTCACTGTTTCACACTGTATAATTTTTATGTTCAATAAGTTGGTTTCGCGGGCATAGTATCATTACTATACATAGATACTATTTCTGCAGTTTAATTGAAAATAACGTGTTCCAATAATTAAATTAACGGAATGAAAATACTAACCTCAATATTTAACTGGCGCGTAATCGTCAAAATTACAGGTTTTATTCCATGAATTTAATTTTTGCAAGGATTGTTACTTGCAATTGACCCTTCTTTAGACTGCCGAAATAAATGATAACTATAAGCATGAAATTCGGAAAAAGACAAAATTGGATATTGAAAACAGTGACTCATCAGACAATGGTAGTTAATCCTTGTGACGTTAGATTTTACAGATAGAATTAACATTAATTCTTGTATTGTTACAGAGGTTACAGAAGCATAAAAATAGACGAAGAAAATTTTGTGTTTTTGAAGGACCACATTGTTTGAAAGATTATTCTTTTTTTTAGACATTTATGTTAGAAATATGGTAGGAAGAGGTAAATAAATTGCCAGGGATCTTTTGAGTTCCTAAGGGTGTTTTGTAAGGCCGTAGTAGTCTAGTGGGTTGGTTACTAGACTACCAAATTGAAGGTTCCGAGTTCCCGACCGTGCCAATGACAGCCATGAGGTTTATCCGCCTCGGCTCGACTCAGACTGTAAAAATGAGTACCTCGAAGTCAAATTCTTGGGTATTAGGCGGTCGGCTCGTAGCGCTTGCCTCGTTACAGCCCTAGAGTACCGAAAGGTTAACAGTGACAGACCATACCCTGCCATTCCCTATGGGCCTTCAAGGCCTGTTAAAGGGGTTATTATTATTATGTAAAAGTGTTTTGTGGAAATTAGATTCTTAATTTCAATGATTGCACTTGAACTTCAATACTAATACAAATATGTTTGTAAATAATTGAACTTTAGTAGCAGTTATTAATTGTATGGACGCAATGTTTGTCAATGGAAGTGTAATGCCATGGAAAGTTCCATTGTATGGAAAATTGCATAAGAAAACATACGTTGTAAATCAATCTTGTAAATGTAAATCGAAACCTCGTTTCTTGTGATTGGGTTATTGATCTAACAAAAACCTTGAATTAGCAATGACGCACAAAAAGTGAAAGTTTGAGGAGCGAAAAAAGTTATTGTAGCGTTTAGTTAGGTATAGGGTGGCGAAAGAGTGATGTAAATCTTAATAAGGAAACAATAAGTATATTTGTTAGTATCTCTTCTTCGAAGAACAACCATGTAGCAATGAAGGCGAAGGCAAAATTGAACTAAGAACGCGTCAATAAATTATGTAATAAATTCTGTGAAGAAGACTTGTCACATATTCATAGAACCCCTTCATGGGGACTGTATCACCTCCCAAGTGTAGATGGACATCTTTTAAACTCACTTTTGAACCCTCGATCAGTACACGCCATCCCATTAGATTATATTCGTAATTTAATGCTACCACTCGATATTTCTGCAAAATAAAATACCCTCCGTTCAAAAATAATTCGATCATTGTATCTGACGATATACGGTGTACAATAGCTCCTTAATCCCAGATGTTTCTGGAACTAGAGGCTTCCATCATGTCGCTTCAATCCAGATCCTGCTATGTCTACGGCATTCTTCGATTAATTTATATCTCGAATTGGGTCATTTGATTTCAATTGATTTACTAGGTGTTCTCCATCTTCTTCCAATTGCAAATATTCCTTCTCGTTATCCGACAACTCTGAAACTATTGATTCTACTCCTGTAACACTGTGTTCTTTGCCTGAATTAACAGATCTTCGCATACCAATGCTCCCGGATGAGGCACTGGATGACTAGCAGGTTAATGCAAGTTATCGTATGTTTGTTATTGTTGGAGAACTCGAAGATTCTCGGGCACGCTTGTTAAGGCCAAATCATTGGATGTGCGTATACTTCTTGCCGCTTAATTAATTAGCCTCGAGAAATAACAGCACATGGTGCCCAGTGAGTATGAGGGGCCTATGACTTGCCGTGATTCCTAATTTTTAAATCAAAATCACCTTAATAGGTACGCGTTATCTATTACAGGTGTAGTAGTTCTCTTGTCCTGATGAAAAGTGAATTCTCCAAAACAAGTAAGTGGAATTGTTGATACAAACACATATTCGACTGAAATAAATAACACATAGGTAGCTTCTTATTTAATAATTTAGCACAGAACTATTGGTTCTTTGATTTAATTGGTTGTAGCACCTTGAATGGATATAAAGTAGCAAATATATCCAGACATGTTAAACTTGTTGAACACGTAGGGAAGTGAAGTATATCTAGCGGTTTTTCGCACACATTTTGGCCAATTACACAATGGAAAGGTAAACATACTAACCAAGGCGATTCAGGGAATATTGGCACAAATATCGGGCGTTGATTGACTGTAAAATGTCCTCCGCACCAGCGGTAGACGTAACATAAACAGCGATACGTGCAATTTTAACATTTGGCGTTAAAATAAAGCCGTCTACTGCCACACTGCGCAAACATTCACATATACACATACAGAACACATTATATTGAATGCGAGAAACATATTTGTAAAGCCTACAGCACTTTATCTTTGTCTCAATTGTTAATGGTGCTCTTTGTTCGTTCTCCTTTGTGCCGTATTTCATTGTTAAAAGTACATACTGCGTATATAACTCGAATTCTTAGTTACACTTTGTTATTAACAGACACACCGACGACAGACGTGAACGATACAAAAGGCTCAGCGGTGCTAAAACTAATCTGAAATGCGCTCTGATAATAATATAAATGGATATTATTGTGCACAAGATAAGTTGGTTTGAAAGCATCAACATTTATAGATTATTGTTAACTACATACCTACATTCAATGTGTTACTTATCGTGTTGAAAATTTTTGTGATTAACATTCATAGGAAGACTATTTTGGCTTTTTTCGCAAATAAAGTGCTTCCAAAAAGACGTCTTTAAATTCTAAAGGCGCAGTCTAAATAAAAACGTTCCTAGAAATACAAAGAAAGTTTATTTCGTAAGAGAAAACTACATTTATCCAAAATGTTCGGATAAGTTTTTGGAAACCCTTCAAACGATTTAACTAAAACCATTCAAGTAGAAGCTCCTTGACTAGTTTTACTCTTTCAATCCAAATCTGGCGTTAGCTTCAGTTTAAACAATTGCGACTTTTTCATACACCCATCAGAATCCACGTGTCAATGCGTTTCTTTTCCTCAGTGTATAGTGTTCTTTTTTCCTGCTGTGTTAAATCTAATGGTATAATGTGAATTACCAAAATAAGGAATTATTATTAAAACCGAAATTGCTACAGGTGAATTTATTCTTATTAAAAAAGAATAACATAACTCACCGTTTCTCTGAAAATGTGTCTATGAAAAAAATAAACAAAAAATTTTGCAGTTTTCTAGAGATGTTTTTTTATTAAACTAAACAAAGTTGAACAGTTCAACAATTGCCAGCTTCCAAAAGCAGAAGGTGCCAAATATCTCGCCATGCATGTGGATCGACGTTTTACATGGAAACAACACGTACCCAACAAACGAGAGCAACTTGATGTCAAACTAAACAAAATATACTAGATCAATTGGTCGTAGACCAAACTATCATTAGAAGACAAACTGTTCCTGTACAAAAACTCGTGTGGACCTAGGTCCTAGGCAGTACCTCATCGATGTTTCTAGAAACAACGATGAGGTACCGCCAGAAACTCCATTATTAACATCCTGCATGGGTTCCAAATCAAAGTGCTACGAGTTGATGCTGTGGCGCAATGGAGTTTCTGGAGGTACCTCATCGTTCTTTCTAGATCCACACGGGTTTCCACGTCTCCATTGGAATTAATCAACATAATATACTTGGAATCTGGAATCCGTCAGAGAAACCATCCACTGAGTGTTAGTGCGTCCCAATATGCTAGTCAAATAGCTAAATGTGCTCGACGACTTGATTATAGGACTCAGATACGTTTATACTGCTAATATACGCAAACAAATGTATTTAAGATTTAGGTTAAATTTTAAATGAGATCATTCACTGGAGTGATACCCTAGATGTCATTTGTTCTCTTGACATGACAAATGTTTATTGCTTGCAGGCAGATTACAGATTACAGCTCTCACGAGCTGTATACGAAATAGGATATTGTATTAAACGAATCGTTTGTAGGAAGTTTTCTTTTTAATAAAATGAAAAATAGATTTCGGTGGAACACTTGTACTCTTCTAGGGCCGTGGCATGAGACAAACCTAATGGGGTCGGTATCCCTTATTTACCATTTCTGTTGTTTATTAGTTTAACTGCTTCCAGATACTTAAGACTAGTTCCAAGATTTTGATGGCGATGATAATCTTGCAAAGGCAATCTATTACCCAATTACGTTAATTTACTTCATTCGCAACAATATAAAGATAAATCTTTTATATTATTATGATAGGGCATCCCGAATTTCCACATTGCATACCCATAAAAATAATTAATAGGAGACATTCGTTCCTCCAACGCCCGCTATAAAACTCTCCCGCAACGATTACATTCCAAAATTTATAGACTCGGTACGTGCGCGCAGTTTGATAAATAACCATCGTTCCACCAACTTCTCCTTCGCCACCACACACACACAAACACATCAATAAATTCCCCTGTGTAGGAATTTTTGTCTCCTCGTCCATTCTTCATACACCTATATCTGTTTGATGTGCGACCAAGGTTCCGATAACACAGCGACCCGGCCATTTCTTCGCGTAGTTATCTACAAAATCCTCTCTACAGCAGATGCAGTAGACATTCCACACCAATGACCATTTTTGGAGTCGGCCGCTTCGTTTAGCGATTTTCTTTTTTCTCCAGAGTTTTATTGGCGCTTCCTGCACTAGAACAGAGGTCGACAATTGCTCTGGCGTACATACAATAAAAATATTTCGAATGCTTATGGATGTGCGAAGAATATTAAGCGAAGTATAAAAGCTTTATACTAATGGGTTAGCTTATAAAAAAAGGAGTCGTTGTGGAAACTGGTACGTATTTAGGTTTGTTATTGAAGCGGCTTTTACGTTTCCTTAGTGTATTTGTACTATCTTGAACAGCCAGAATGTGCTCGCGTATACTCGATTACTAGTCTCCCTCTTTCACGTCTTACATATTTACTTTTCTTTGTCAGCCACTACCTGCATTAGCTGGTATTTCTGGAAATAATAAATTTCAACATAAGAAAATTGGGACGACCAGTTAATTGAATGCATTAGATATTGTATAGAATTACAGGAAGTAGAAATCATATGTTGTAATCATGAAACCATTTTTTCTGGAATAGAAAAATAATGTTATCTTTATTTTTGAAATGAGTGAGATACAATAAATATATATTTTTGTATGCAAGTATATCACTATACATAGCAGCTAGCAACATATCAAATATAGATTATGCACGTATTGAGATAATAAATGAAAAATAGACGAATTATACACAAATACAGATAATTAAAAAAAACACTATTGTTATTTGAATTAATATCGGAGCATAATCTTCAACGCTTAGCCGATAAAAGCCCACTCTGTTCTGTAGCAAATAATAATAGTAATATAAGTCCAGTAATAGTAATATAAGCCAGGGACGCATGATGGGTATAAAAAATGTTACCAAATCACATTACTTTACGTTAAAAAACAAATGAGCTTGGAAGGATTTCATATAGTACACCACGGATTTAGCGGACGACCGATGAAACGCCAGTGCAGTTATCCGAGCCCAAGTTGCTACCATAGAATATAATGAACCAAATAGGAAGACCGACCATTCGCTGATGTTACAGTACGAAAACCACCGACGTAGCATTTGCATCGTAGTGCAATGCATATACAGGAGAGAAAAGCTTTCTGCTGTGATGATGACGAAAATATGAATTTAAAAAATCATGATAAGTCAAAAAAGAAAATTAGTCAGCCGTCTAAACAATAGTGAAATACCAAGTGCAAATGAATGGGTGATTGTTGAAGTGAAGTAAGAATAAATTGGAGGGGTTGAGCGATTGACAGAGCGAGAAGAAAGAACAGGGTGGAACGTAATACATAGAAAGGGTAGTTAAGGTATTTGCCAATTAAATTTATTAATTAAAATTGTTTGTACGTACTCTCAAATTATTTGAATACATCTTTCGGTTTTTGATATTCTAGAAAAATTACATTCTTTTTTATTAAGTCTCAGATAGTTGCGATTCAGAAGTTGCCCGGCTTGTGTGAACTTGACATAAAAAATGAATTAAAATTCAAATTATTTAAAACTCATTCAAAAATTACAATTTTGTAACATTGCAATACAGATAAAAAAATGAAATTTGTTTTTACTTTTATCAGTAGTTGAATTCGGGTTAAGCATAATTTCAGATGGTAAAATAACGCATAATTTTTGCTAAATGTTTATTTAATTCTTTATCAGGTCATAAGCTAGCATGTCATATTTTTTATATTGTAAAAGCTTACATTCCCGGATTTAGCAAGTTATATAATATTTTTAAATTAAAAAATACCCCTTACCACCTTGTTGAGTAAAGAACTCTGTATACGTATTTCGGCAACTAAGTTGCCATCCTCAG
>JARFOC010000909.1:0-14575 GCA_031763485.1 Osmoderma eremita | reverse complement strand
ACAATTGAACCTAAGTTTGTAATTATTATTATTATTCAAAATTCATTAATAAATTACATATAATTAGCATTTTTGAAACACAGCAATATATTGTAAGGAAATTACAATCAAGTGTTAATCAAGTGGAGTTGTGGTGCAGTGGGTATCTTCCGGGGTATTACGTCTAGCATTACGTTCCTTTGCAGAGTCTAATGAGAAGGGCAACTTAGTTGCCGATGTATGTATCTACATTTCTTCACTCATTAATGTAGTAAGAGTTTCAGTTTTACTTCTAGTTAGAGCCTTATATTACAAATATAAAAAAGACGTGTCAGTATACCCACATATATGGAGGTTAATTGTGATGCAAGCAGACTGTGTCTTTCGCGTAAATTACCATTCAGAATTTCAGGTTACCACGTGGAAGATTACTCAGGTCATTACCCTGTTTACATACTTTCGACTTACCTATCTCACAAATGTGCAACAACGGAGACATTCGTAAATGACACCGCAATTATCGAAGACCCTCAATTATTCTCTGCGGTACACACAATCATACTTAATAAATCTGAAACAGATGGAGAAATAAACTACACGAAAACAAGTCAAAACATGAAATACGTGGATTACCAAAATACCTGTCCCGAATTAATTAATCTGTTGTGCGAGAGGGTGATCCTATACATTGCATTAATTATACTACTAATCTGTACTAATAATGTCTAATTCAGACAGGGCAACATTAAAATAATTAAAAAAAATTGAAGATAACAATGTTGTAGTCACTAGAGCAGATCTAACAACTTGATGTTGTCAGTTGCAAGAGCCTTAGATATCTATCTGGATTGATATTTTTTGGTATGTAGGGGACACGATAATAATTATATTGTTGGTGTTTAGATTTTGATATACATGGACATTGGTGTAATCAGTGTTGTTATGGTTGTTGACACTGCTAGAAGCTGTGTTGAAAAGTATATTATTAATTAAGGGCTTTGGGTAACTGTTATTGAAAAACAGGTTCAACAAAAGTTTCAGGTTTTTTTTTGAACGAACTATATCGAACGTATAATTATCTGCAGACGGAATTTGCATTCCACTTTACTATCCTAAATACAATGTTTATCTTACCTCCCTGCCCTTCTCTTCATGACTATCAGATATCAGTTCTTGCTTAAGTACATCCATAAGCTTTAGTTATAAATTTAATTATAAGTGGGTATAAAAAAGGAAAAAACCAAATACTATCAAACTTCGAAAAATCCTAATTCATTGGAAGATACTTTAACAAACTAGGACAGAAAAAAAAAGTATATTTTTGTTACACCAGAACTTCCTGGATATTGCGGCTCTTGCACCTAATGATTCGGGGTCGTCAATCTTCCCGTATATTCCCGGTAATTTTTCTCTTTATCACACGGAGCGCCCGCTAGCCGAAACAGACATTTTTCACGAACAATTTATACGCATCACGGACAGACAGGAAACTATAAGTTAGCGCGTCGAAAGGCGTCTATATTAACCCATCTCTTTCTATACCACGGCAAAAATTTACGGAACTTTTCCCGTCTCTCTCCTTTTGCCTTGTCTCCGTAGGCGCACACACGTCACGGGGTCCTTTTGAAGTGTACAGGCTAAAGCCATTAACGGCCTCGTCAGAGGCGTCTTGTAATATCGAGCGAGCTGGGCTGGAAACCATGAAAAATACTCTCGCGGACGTAAATTCTGCCGGTTTAAACGCGATTTCCGGAAAATACACTTAATGTACGAGTGAGAGAGTGGAAGAGAGAGAGAGGCGAGAGGTTCTTCCATCTTCTAAGCTTTTTTGATTATGAAGGAACGCGCGAGCGAGGATATAATTACGGTCAAGGGAGCGCTTGGCAGAAAAGACGGGGTCGACCCAATTTTTCTTGAGTGCAAATCTAGTCGTCTGTCGGAATTATCCCAGACAGTGTTTCAAATCAATTCTGAATTTTCACTAAATTGCTTTGGATATCCGCTAAAGTATACTACAAGTAGAAATAATTACATTCGGAAAAATATTATTGTTGAATTCATCATTCCATCAATTATTGTCTATCGACAATCTACATAATAATACACGCACATGCAGAGGTTTATGCTAATAAAATTATTTTCCCACATTTTCACCATGTTCTATGGTTAACTTCCAATTTCCATAAAGAAATCCATATTAATTTTTAATTATTTATTCGACATAATTGTCATAGTGTAACATATACGGAGTATTATCTTGTTGCGTCCTCTATGGACAATACATAATATTATTAAGTGCAAGTTACGTCACCTAGCCACTTTTTCCCTCCTAATTATCATTGTTAGCCTTATCGTTGTAGAGAATGCTTCTGTTTTACGTAGGTATGCTTTTAAGTATTAATTATAGTGTTTAACTAACTTATGTGTACTAGTTTGAATCGGATAATTTCCCAGAAGTAAATAACCCGTGGAAAAGTAAGAGAAAATTTATAATAAACTCCGGTTACAATACCGGTTAGAACGGTACTGATGTGATAAAAATCGATGCACGTCATTGATCGTGAATGACGTCCTATTGGCGTGATTGCCAAATCACGTTTTGAATTACTTTTCATTGAATAAATAAATACTAGGCTATGTTATTTATCGTGGATGGTTTCTATTGTATTTTTCCTAGGAGTAATGATCTGAAAACATCGCCTGGCATAGTACGAAGGTCAGTAATAAAAATATGGATGCTACCAATTGAGTGTTGATGCAGTGTATATAGTGGTTGAAAGCTTCTGCTTTCAAGGCGGGCAGTATGTTAAGGACAGCATAACAGACTTGCATGCACAATTATATTAATTTAATTTTTAGTTTAGCGTAACGTAATTCATTTATTACAGCTGTGTAATTTAGTTTATAAGTTTGGGATGGTCCCCCCTTGTGAGTATTAAGGGCTTTCTTCCACAAATCCCTTGCTATTGCTCTGTAACAAACCCTATCTTTATGAATACCACTTTTAGTGTAAATATTATTTTAGCCGCCTATTGTTCTCAGGAAAGAGGTTTCCCGCATTTGGTATAGAATAGAGAATTTATTTGTTTAAAATACTGGTGTCAAGTGTTTGATTTACTTCAAGAAAACAAGTGATTTTAATCGTAAATTGGAAATCCATAATTCCTTCAAACCGAGAGGAATTCGTACAGCTTGTTTCCGTAAATATTTCGGCATTTTAGCGTAATACCCTTGTAGTACAGTCGCCAAGAAACGTGAAACGCCAAGAAACGTGATTACACCACATAAGGGGCACTCCCAGATAAAATACGCTTTCTGCGGATCTGCTGCTCTTGGAATCCAGTGTAATATCGCTCACATAACCGCCTACTAGATATTATAAATACATAATTTGCTTACCTGATTTATGAATATCCGTTGGCGTGCCATCTTTTTTTAATTTATTATTAACCTTGTAAAATATAACATATTTAACAAAAAAAAACTTTTCTTGCATAAAGGAAAACCGTTCTGTTTATAATCTGTGTAATATATTAACTCTGCTGGAGCCGTCATGTTGCGCCTACGTTTACAGCGTTCAATTCGATACGATAATGTCATAATTTAACAAGATCTTTGGCAATTAATTTTAGGAGTTATTATTACTTTAAAAAAGCACGCATGCAAACTTAACGGTATTTTTCCTAACTTATAGTTACCAATAAATTTTGCATAATACTTTTAGATTTAAATTTTAATTAAACATTATTCAGCAGGTGGTAGAACGTATGGAGAGAAAGATAAATGTAATATAAATGGATGTTTTAAAAGAAAAATATATTAAACATTAAGCTTGGGGTCTCTGCAGTTGCAGCCAGGATTTTCGACGAGTCCCCATTTGTATTTCCAGAATTGAGTCTTAACACGGTTCAGTACTGTTCATTCCTTCCTGGAGATGATAAATCCTCGACGCTCTACTGGATCTAATATTAGGTGCAAATTATCTGGGTTTGTGGCTGCGCATTCCTCCCTGCATGCATCAATAATGTTGAAATGTCTATTGTTGAGTTGCTAACCATGCCTCCAGGGGAGTGTTGACGAACTTCCATTTGACAACACATGCGAACAGTCACCATGAATAGGTAGTTATTACCACTGCATTTTTTCCATCCCTTCTTGAGCTCCAATTTTCGTCGCAAGGGGGGCGGTGGAATATTCATGTTGGCGGCTTAAGGTGGTGTACTCCATAACTATAACATCAATTGTACAAAAAAGAAAACGAAGGTTCCCACGGCCTGGGTCAGTGTAAGATCTTCTTCCTCGTTTGAACCGTGTCATGTTATAGAGATAGGGGATCTTCACGTTTCGCCTACAATCATAAGGGACTTCTTCAGGATAAAAGATAGAAGAGAGAGGAGAAAAAAGAGAAAGAAACTTAAGTAGATTTTCCTCTTTGCTTCTTTCCTCTTTCTTCTACCTAATTAGCTTCGCCTCTGACGTGGTTCACACGTTGAGTTGCCGTATTAACTCAGGATTACTTCTTCTCTTTTCTCTCTTCTATCTCGTTGGATTCACTTCTGGCGTGGTTTACACGTTGAGTTAGCGTACCAGCTTAGGTTTCTCTCTCTTTTATTCCTGCTCTTTTCTCGTTTTATTCTCTATACGTCAATTTGTTTCAAGGTTTGAGTTTGAACATATATAGCAAATAAAGACTATTTATTTTTATTAGTTTTTTCCGCGCTTATGAGGTGGTAGTTAACAAAATTTAATTACAGTTGTGAAATTAAGACAAATAAACTTTGAACCATGAATAAAACTTAATACGTGAAATAACACACGTATAGAAAACGAAATTAGTCGATTTTATCATATAATTGATCTGAAAACTGGTTTGTTTTACAATCGCCATTGAATTAAATTTCATGCTTATTTCCAGGCGAGAGACGGCACGGCCACAATTTAAGATTTAATTCGTCGTTCGTACTGTGCTCTCTTCTTTTTGTGGTTCTCCCCTCTCTCTCTCTCACTCCCTCTGTCTGTCTTTTCGTTCCTTTCAAATATAAATTTATCTCACATAGGCTCGCTAAGACCGAGGTAGCGGGCGATTTCATTTTGATGTATGACCCCATGCGCTGTTGATGGATTATTGAATTATTATCGACCCAAATCGAAAAAACGAACGTACCGCGCAAAAAAAGAGTCGTATCCGTGTATGTACGTATAAGTACAAGACGAGAATGTCAGATGCCAGGCCGTAAATACCGTGAAATTAATTAATTTATCAAACGTACATCTCCCGGGAGAAACGACGCTGTTATTTATTACCGTGCCTAATAAGGAATTTTGAGGAATTAAAGGCGAAATTCATTACGTGAAAATATATTAGCGGCAGCCAAGGAGATAGGCCGAAGTACCTAATTAATGCAAAAATACGTACACAGGTCGATTGTCATGATCTTAGACAGCACCTTGCGGTGATTCCAAAATTCATTGTTATCGCGTTAGGTTCGTGTGCCAGGGACGCTGTCGCTACGATCAAATTATTTATCACCAGTGTTAATCAAATACGCGCAGACCTGCCACCTATACGATTGGTATTTGAATTTAATATTAGAATTCCCATTAATATCCGAGGCTAAATCAAAGAATACTTTACTGTTTTTATAGCTTGTAAATTAAAATAAACAATTACACATCACACAACAGAAGCGTTTTGGAGAAATTTTACACACCATATCGCGGGTCCACCAGACGAAGAACTAGTGGAATTCACCGAGCTGAAGTTGCTACCATAGAATATAAGAACTGAAGGAGGAAGGGATGTCCTCTGCGAAGACCATGGACGCGGTCACATCGCTTCGCAGTAATATGAAAAGCTTGCTGTTGTGATAGTAACGGATAGAAAAATAAAAAGAAACAAATTGTATAAGTCAAGTGAGGGAAGCCAAAAAGTCAAAGAAAATGTCTATGAGCGGTTTTAAGTAGAATAGTGATATAACGAGTGAAAAGGGAAGAGTGATTTGGAAAGAAAGTAGTGGGAAAAGAAGAATTGGGGCAGTTGAACGAGAGACAGCGTTATAAGAAGAGAAATGTTATAATTAAAAATAAAAACTTAATGTTAAGGGGAGCCTCCCCTGTAGAGTAAATTAGACAGTAGTTAAATTACAAACAATATTTTTAGAAGACGACGATTTCCAATAAATTAATATGTTGAACTTCTAACTTCTAACGAACACAAGTTTTAAATAATAAAAAATAAAACAGAATAAAACAAAAAAAAAATAAAATAAAATAAAATAAAATAAAATAAAGTAAAACAAAATAAAATAAAATAAAATAAAATAAAATGAACAGGGAACGTTTTGTAATCTCCATCAACCACCACAAAGTAGCAATTTGTGGTGGTTGATGGAAAAACTTAGGTTGTTCGCTACATAGGTGGACTAACAGGAATCTTAGATACACCTCTATACATGAAATCGACAGACGCTAATCAAATGTCGGCAACCTTACTTCAGGTTATAGTATCCTTATTGCCATTTACACAGCCCAAGGAATATCGAAGTACAAATCAATCCTGGATACACACAGATTTCCTTCTAATCAGGAGTTGCCCAACAACTTTAAACAACTTAAATTGGCAATTGTATACTCAAGGTGAGTTGTTCAAAGTATTATTGACAGAGTGCCGTAGTGGTCTAGTGGATTGGTTGCTAGACTACTAACTTGAAGGGCCCGGGTTCGATTCCCGGCCGGCGCCAATTACATCGATGGCGTTTTTACGCCACGGCTCGACTGCTGTAAAAATGAGTACCTGGAAGTCAAATTCTGTGGGGTAATAATAGGCGGTTGGCTCGTAGCGCTTGCCACGTTACAGCCCTAGTGTACCGAAAAGGCTAATAACCATGGCAGATCACACCCAGCCTTCCTCTAAGAGCCAGGAGGCTTGTTAAAAGGGGACTATTATTATATTATTGACAGATACTTGGTGCCAGAATTAGAAAAATTCGAACAGTATAGTGCTGGAGCACTGGCTTTATCAATAACCTATCTCCACCGATCCTTAAAAATAATTACATCTCTTTTAGGTACTCAAGCTGTATTGCCTCTATTGAAAGAACCTGCGAAGGAATTGGTTGACTCTGAACTTTGGGCTTTTGAATTGATAGTTGGAGGACAATATATGGTAATGGCTGGCCCTAAAATCAGGGAAGTTATTGCAGATATTATTTGTAACATTCAGTAGGGCAACTGTACTACTATTGCTTGTATTATACATACTTATGACATCCTGGTGTATAATAAATATCGAGGTCACGATTTTGAAATACGGTGGAAATCATACCATTTGTCAAAGGGGAGTGTGAAAGTTAGGTTACACAAAAACAAAGTGCACATTAGGTAGTACTAATCGACAGAGTAATGCCGCATCAGGAGATTAGAAATGACAGAAGTTGCTGCTCCTTCACAGCGATCCACAAACAGTTAATGTTGGCACTCCTCCAACTTACAGTTTGTAGACAGTGCTATACGAATATACACGCAAAGCAAACTTTTCAACGTAGTATCAACTTATTCCTATTCCTACATCATCAAGTGACTTAATCAATAAAAATCGTAATGCTCAATACTTTTACTAAATATTTACGGAGAGATTAAAATTTTAGCTTGACAACGTTTCGAGAGTTTGAATTAGTCTGTATGTTATTGACAAGCGTCGGCCTTTTAAGTAATAATTAATAAATAATTGTGAAAGAAGTTTTAATCATACAGAAGGTAAAACCAGTATAAATATGGTTTAAGTTCTGGTCAGGTAACTTACTTGACCTCTCTTGAGACTACATATCCGACCACCACGTATCAATATAATTTCATTCTTGTAATTTTAATCTGTTTTTATGAATATTCCAACATACAGTTTTTCATATCAATGAAAAAAAGCTGAACAATAGAAAATAATGTTAGACGTGTAACTGTCTGAAGATAGTTTCAAAATAATAGAAATCAAAACGTCACAATACCTAAGACTGATGTTTCTAACACTAAAACACTACTCAAATGATTTTACGTCAGTAAAATAAAAATAAAATGTACAGGCTGTTCTATTAAGAAAAAGTAACATTGATTTAGTTCCTGCTACATAAATTCAATTTAATGAAAGGTACTTCAGATTTTTGACTTAGGTTACTACCTTCCTTGACACACACGCACTTGATTAATATTAATATAATAAGATCTCTTATATATAGCATAAGAAAATATGCATTTAATGCTTTTAACTAGCTTTATATCGTCATATATTTCCATTACGACTGGTTGTCGCGTACAATGTCGTCGACTCGAATCGATAGTAGCACGCCCGGCATAAAAATAACCCATAAAAGACATAGTCACCGAGCGAGAGCGATAAAATCCCGGCGGAAGCTTTCGAAAACTTCCTTTATTGACGTTTGTTATAGCCTCTCGCTCTTATATTATTTACCTCGATAAAACTTAAAGCCCGCAGCGACAAAGCGGACCCGATTAATTTTTTAAGGGCCCCACAGGGTCGCCCGCTCGCAGTTCGGTGTATAGTCTTCTGTGTTTTCTCTTCGGGTTCGTACCAGCGGCGAATTTGCGATTATAATGCGGACCGTTTTCGAGTCCGAAGTGGAATAAGCGAGCGTTGCGCTGGAAGAGTTGGACGATTTACATTCATGTCTGCTACTATTATTGCTCCTGTGCCGGTTTTGTATGTATACATTTGTGAAGTGATGGGACTGGAAAGGTCTGCCCGTTATCTTTATGGTGAAGCGATGATATTATTTGGAAGATATTACATTGAGTACGATGTTATATTCGGCAGTTTCTAACAGTTAATTAATTAAATAAAATTTCATATTCATCCGTTCCTAATTTAAAAATTGTAATGAATTTCAAACAATTTTTGAGTGTATGAGTGTAGTATTTGGTTTAAATGGTATCTTCAGTAATCATGTTTTTAGTTTGTGTTTGTTTATTCCCGCCTTGCAACTATGACGCATCAATACACCCAAAAAATATATAAAAACTGGTCAAGTAATTCAACAACGAAGTAGTAAATCTAAACTGAAGTAAAACTAAAAAAAAAAACTAAACTGAAGTAAAAACTTATAAATACAACAGTATTTATAAGTACTAAGCTTATATCAGCATCAACAATCTAAAAGTGTGCAAAATAAATCCCAAAGTCTTTGAGGATGAAACATATAAGTGGTTATCTGTGGTTCAAAGTAGTGATGGGACGAGTTCGTGATATTGAGAATCGAGTACTCTGCTGTCAAAAGAATCGAGTAGGCACTCGATTACGCAGACTCGAACTTGTATAGTCGAATCCAGACTCGAGCCTGTCTACGCATGCGCCAAATTTAAACTGATATAAAAATTCGGTACTTTTTCACGTACGGTTTTCAGCAATTATTTTGTCAATTGCTTTATAGGAAATCTTGTTCTACTTCGCTGTGCAAAACACGACCTAACCCTCCCTTTTATATTAATATTTACTTTAATTTGTGTTTCTTACTTGTATCTACTTTTTATTTTGGAGTTTGTTACTTCGCCTAGGTGTAATAAAGTATTTTCTATAAATACATAGTAAAAATAATAGATAATATCCTCCGCAGTTTATTACAACACAGTATTACAATTGTTTCACCATCACAGTGGGCTCGTCAGACAAGACTAACATACTATTTCGTACTAGGTATAAAACGTTAATATTGTGTCTAAATTGAAATTAGATTTTTTTATCCCTTTTTTCCAAATGCTAAGTAAATATAAGTGAATCGAGTCTACGGAATCGAGTCTATGGAATCGAGTACGTAGCAAGGGGTGCTCGACTATAATAAGTACGTTGAAGAATCGAATATGAATCCTGGACTCGTAGCGTCACCAGTCCAGATCCCAAGCGAGAGTGGAACAAAATGCCCAAAGTCATGATTAATATAAAGTGTATCGCCTTCTTGTAGAAAACGAACGAACATTTCTTTTTATTTAGCTTTAACACCATTGCGAAATTAAATTTAAAATATGTTATAAATGGATCGTAAAGATCGGTATAAGATCGATTCGGTTTTACTTTTTATCAACTATATTGTTGCCTTCTTCTTCGGCACTCCTTGTACGTACGTTGTCTGTGTACAAGTCAGTCATTGCCATTGGGAAGAACCCTTCGGAGGTGCAAGCTGAAGCAAATGAGCTTCTTCTAAGTCTAGGGCAGTGTTTGAATTATTGTTATCGGTGAATGTAGCCAAAACTAATTATATATGTTTTGATTCTTCATGCGAGTGGCATAAGGAAAATTAACCTCTGCTGCTATCAAATTAGAAACTTAAAATATATTTTGAATCTAGATAATCTAGTTCAACTTCATCCCAGCGAAAGTTATTCACGAATCGGTTATGGCATATTTTTTGAGGCTTGTCGGAATTATTACATGATGCTTTCATCGCTCAAAAGAGAGTCATGCGCTGTTTAGAGGAAGTTACGAAGCTTATCGCCCGTATTTTCGAGCCTTTGCCTAAGCATAATAAAAATAAAATAAATAAGTATATAAATTTACGAGCACAATGGCAGAGCGAAGGACAATTGCAGGGATAGGGAACCCCTAATGAGATTAGAAATAACCAGACGCCTCCCTAGATCAATGGAAATTATATATAAAGTCTAACCAGTGACAAGTTATTTGCAGAGATCTGGAGGCTGATATGCGGGATGTGGCGAAGGCCGTATATACTTCGTGGAGTATATATAAATATAATTTAGTATATGGTAATAACAACAGACACAAAAAGAGAACTATTAGATAACATATGTTATGTTGCTATACTATTTTCTATTATCTTTATCGGATATAACAGACTGACAAATGTTAATTACTTTTGATTAATGGTTAAAAAATGAAGTATGTCCATCACTTGAAGCTGTAATGGATGAATAAATTTTCAAATCATCCTCGTGGAATGAGAATATATTTGAGTAGCACAAGAAATTGGAAAATACTGGAAAACGTAGGGGTCCAACATGAGATGCCCGTGGCACTCCTGAGGTGGGACAGAATTCCGGAGACTTATATCCATTGTAAAACATGTAATGGCATCTTCTATGTTAGGTAAGATTTGAGGAGCTCGATTAAAGAAAGATTTAATCCGAATCGAAAGTTTTTGACTAATACCTCATGGTCAATGATGCCAAAAGCTTTGTTGACGTCGCTATATATTATGTCAACCTGCTACGTCGAGTGTCAAGCAATGAATTGCGTTAGGATACAAACACTATATCCTCCCCGAAGAAAGCCATGAAATATACGATTTTGAGTTATGCTTCAGATAAAAGAGACTCTTTAGCAAAATTCGACAAAAGGGATATTGGTCTGTATGAGGTTTACTTTCTTTTTTATGTACAGGAGTAACCCCCAGCCTCCTTCCAAATTGAAGGAAAGATGCATGGTTGTATTGGCAACAAGTTGAAGGCCTTCCAATGGCAAGTCTGGCATTGTGTAAAAATCAGGAAAAAGTAATCACTAGCAGTAATTTTTATCAGAAGCTGTAATTTTAATAATTTCAATATAAAATAAATATATAAGTAGTTTGGTACGGGACACAAAGAATAGAAACATAAAACAAGGATGAGGATGAAGTTAAGGTTGATTTATAACCAAAGGAGGGTGTAAACCTACGTCGCGTTCATACTACTGCACATGTACTCTAGGTAACCGAGGGACACATCAATAGAAGCGGTTGAGATAAGCATCGAAAGTAGTTTTTCTAAGAACATAGTGACTAGGGCACTCAAACCAGTAAATGATAGTTTCTTTATGTTTTATTTTATGTCATGTCATAGGCTCAATAAAGATATAAATATATCTGCAACAAACATTGGTGTGGGTAATAAAAAGACATATTTAAACACTATTCTGCCACAATTTCGTCAAAATCAACACTTGATTCATCAAACAAGGTTTTGTTAACTAACGATAACATTTTTACGATCGAAACTTACTAAAGAAAAATACGAATTTTTCGTTTTAGGATTACATTTTTTAAATATTTATTCACTATCCCTCAAATTTTTATATATTGCCCCTCTGCACGGTTCCATCGACTGTTAACCAAACACCATTATCGCCAGTCAATATTGATGGACGAATTAAAAACCTAAATATTCGATAGTTTCGGTGAGATACGGGCGCTCGACTGCGGGTACTTATATACATTCATAGCTATAACACGCAGAGACGCATAGATATGTTCCTATACGTGTATTGTATGCGTATATGTAGGTAGGATCGTGCTGTATGTAACTTTGAACGTAATTTTCGTTCAGGCAGGCAGTCTTCTGGTCTGTTTGCACAAGATGAACTAAGGAAAAAATCAATATTGACGCAGGCAGACTTCCAAATTATAACAGCGCTTCATCGTCAGTGTCGTCGTAGTCAAAGAAGACGAAATATGCCTCGGAATACCATTTCGAGAGATAACATCGTCAGCGCCTAGAGAAATCTATATATGTATATATTTGGAAGCGCACAGAATTTCTGTCCTGTTTGAGTTTAGATCTGCTGGCCGGGAATACATTTACCTTTTCGTTTGGTATATACACACCATTTACCTCGATCTATCTACGCATTTTCTATTTATTTGGAATAGAATACGAGACTTTGAGTCGTGTATAACTAAAAGGTATATAAGTTCCATTCTGGAAAACGGTAACTTGGAACCAAAATGTTCAAAATTAGAGAATAAATGCTATAGTTGATCATTAGAATATTGGAGCTAAAACAAAAAGTACCCATACCACCCCAAGTAGTGAAGACTTTAGATATGTATTTCGACAAGTAAGTTGCCATAGAACTAATAGAAAAAAAAAGTGTTAGGCTTATTATCTGTAGCATATCTGGCAATAGGGGCAGCTAGCAAAGTAATCCTAATCTGGGTCCCGGGCCACTCGCTCATCCAGACAGACGACACACTTGCAAAGAGGGGTGCCGTGGCGTCCAGAATCTGCAATTGATTTATCAACTTTGATAGCCAAACAACAAATTAGTGTCTGGTTAAAACAGAAACTATTCCAATGTTGGAGCAATTCTCCTGGTTTGTACGTGAGAAACAGTGTATCTCACCTAAACATGTCAGAACTACAGAATTACTAGAAGTTGACCGTAAAAGGGTCAAAGGCAAATAATCACTTCTGCGTTTACAGGTCTGTAGATTCAGAAAACACCTACGCAGAATCGGGTTATCGGAAGAAACCGAATGCCGACTGTGTATGGGGGACGAATAAACAGTAGAGCACGTTATGTGACCTAGCCCTGCGGCCACCCAAATCAGGTATTCCATCTTTAGGAAGGTATTTGTAAAAAATCCATTTCTGCTCAATATATTTTTTTTACATTTATCGTTACTTTAGCCCGTCAGTATCTAGTTGTGAGAGCTTATATTATTCAACACAGTTGCTTTTGTCAATTTCTGCTTCTGCATTTCGTAATTTGTTATTTCTTGAGGATTAATTAAAGATTATGGAAACAATGTTTAAGTAAAGGAATAACTTACAAGTGAAATTATTATAAAATAGTGATCTGTTTAAGCAACAATCAAACAAGAACTGGCAGAGAAACATAGTAAATAGTAATTAGGTTCTTTATCCAAAACTCTCACATTATCATAGTCAACCCTCTGGTCTAAAGTTTGAAAATGCTGAACTAAGGCAAACGGTTCCTTTTCCGATGCGGCAATCACTCTCATACTGTAAAATTCTTTGTTTTTAGATCTAAATCACTTTTCAACATTAAGTCAATTTTGTCTTTTGTTTTTGTGAAAAAATTATTAATAGTTAAAGTATTATATTTACCAATTTTTAAGTTGTTAAAGGTTTTAAAGTGTGAGATAACTCTATCAGACAAGAGTTGGATGCATAGTAATTTTACTAGCAGTATCAGTAGCGCCATCATCTGTAGGGCCATCAAAGAAACTAAAGCTGTAAATCAATTTATTAAGCAAATGTTTGGCATACCGTTCTTTTGAAAAAGTTCAAACAGAGTTTTCCAGTTCTTGCCAAGGATTATCGCATATGTGTGTTACCTTCATTATATATGACTGTATTAAATTTTTGCTTCTTAAGATGTTTTGATTAAAAGTTAATATGTCTGCCTGAAGCAGTGGGTTTTTGGTACCAATCAATGTCGATGTAGATTCATATTTTTGTCAATATTGTATAAGTGTAGGTTTATATTCATAGGATCCCCTAGAATTAATTTATATTGCAAGTGTATACAAATTTATAACGAATGCAAGGTTCTTAATTTTGAGTTATTGATTTAGATAAAACACGTTTATCCGTAATAGACTAATTGCATCGTTGTATTTGTATATACTTTGTATTTTCATAATCCGAAATATACTAACCATTGCTTGTCGTTTATCCTTACAGTATTTAGTCATTGTAATTACTTTTTACTGGCCCCGTTGACAATTAATAGATTATTAATAAGCCGATCGTGGCACGATGATTAACGATTAAGTAGTATTTAAGTTAAAAAATATACCCCTTACCACCTTGTTGAGTAAAGAACTCTGTATACGTATTTCGGCAACTAAGTTGC
>JARFOC010000908.1:0-34150 GCA_031763485.1 Osmoderma eremita | reverse complement strand
GTACATGTTGGAAACAGTAACGTATATAGTCTGATATGGTGATAGCGGTATCCATGTAATATATATGATCTAAGGTTGGAACGCTTATGTATTGTTAGGGATGGGTGCGACGTGTTGGAACGAAGCTAATTTGTTGTTGGGAATGAGACCACATCGATAGAGAAGGGCAGTTCAGTTCATTTCACAGATACCTGTCCTTAGTTCTAGTTCATCTTACTGAATTGCATCTTTGAATTAGTTCGCAGTTCACTTAGTTCACTTCAGATTACGATCGACTGACCGACATTTTTTGAATTGGCTATTATTTATTATATGGTATTACTTTTATTTATTTGGTATTTTTCTGTTGAATCAATATTTATATAAGAGCAGATTAAATATATTGCTTATGGAATTTATAGATTATTAGTTTTTATTTCGTACACACCTAATTCAGTGACTTTCAATCTATAATATGGTAACACAGGTATATATAAGAGTTCTTCGTACGTATTACGATATATTCATTATAACATCATTTAAATACGCGCTGCATAAATTGTACCTGTACATTATATGTATGTAGGCACATATATGTAATTTATTTTACAGATAATATAGTTAAATATATGGTAATAGATATATAACGAACAATTTTTTTTATGAAATTTAAAAATGTGTGTTATAATGGTAGTAATGAACGATGAACTGCGAACTACAAAAAATAATTTTACTGATATAGTCCATTCGAGTCTTTGCAAAGATACGTGTCTTTGAACTAGGTCGTTCGCGAACTACCCATCTCTACACATTGATATACCTTTCGTTCGATAATGGGTACATATTATCTACCGTTATTTCATGGCCGCAGCACAGGCCGCAGTTTTGAAATAATAGGCTTGTATGTATATTCTTAGGGTACTGGCCTTGTTTATGGTAGTGTACTGGTGACACAAAGCGGTTCCAACAAACTAAATGATAGGCGAATCGTCTTTGGAACGAACCTTATGTCTGTTATTACATTAAACACGTGTTTATTTTTGTTGGTTATGGCAGAGTCACAGAGTGGCAGAGTTATGGTATATGTAAATGATTGTTAAACAATTTTTGATTGTT
This sequence comes from Osmoderma eremita, assembly GCA_031763485.1. Taxonomy (NCBI): domain Eukaryota; kingdom Metazoa; phylum Arthropoda; class Insecta; order Coleoptera; family Scarabaeidae; genus Osmoderma; species Osmoderma eremita. The sequence continues at coordinate 33,055 of JARFOC010000908.1, read as the reverse complement.
AGATATGAACACCTCAGACGAAACGAGTAGTGGTGATGAATCTGTTAATGACGAAAAACCTTTCTCTTGTAATATTGGTGGATGTTCTAAGAAATTTACAAAGAGAAGGAAATTACAAAACCACCTTAGGTTGCATAAAGGAGAAGTAATCACAGAATAATCGTTTGAACTTAATTGTAAAGTATGTTTTTTAGCGGCCTTTTGTATGCGATGTTGATAATTGCTTAAAAGCATATACAAATTCTTCCCACCTCTTGCGACATAAGAAAATAAGTCATGAATCCTATAGTGAACAGATTGTTTGTCCAAATGAAGGATGTGGTAGAAAGCTGGCAAATAAGTGTGCATTGAAAAAGCATATCTATCGGTTGCATAATCCCCATAAGGTATACCCTTTTATATGTAGTGAATGTCAGCAAGGATTTTATCGGAAGAAGCAATTACAGCAGCACACTTATCTACACACGGGAGAGCTTCCTTTTAGGTAGTACATAAAATTTAATTACTTTAGTCAAAAGTCAAGACATGAAATTAAAAATATGTTATATCAAAATAATAGGATACAGAGGACTGAAATAGACTAAATTGAAATATCTTTACCACATCAAAAATAAATAAGTCTAGATATGTACATAGTTCAGCAACTGCTTGCCATTCCCACTCGAAACTACAAGTTGTGCAACATTTTATTTTAATGACACTTCAATTTAAAAACTACAAATTATCCACATACGGATTAAACCTGTCTGTCTATGCTTTGTTTTCGTTCATACTTTAGTTTAGTGTATTATGAGAGTTGATGACATCTGCACTTACAATTAGCTAAACTAAACTTAGAGAAAGTATAAAATATGAAATAGTTAAGAGTATTAAAAATAAAAATAAGAATTCCCTTACAACCTTGATCAGTGAATAACTCCAGATACGTATTTCGGCAACTAAGTTACCACCCTCAGCGGAATCTACAAAGGAAGGTATCGTTAGGCCTTAGAATCTATGTCTATATATAATACCAAATCGTTCCGGTTCATTAAGTGTACTTTGTCACGCTCACTGAACTGTAACAATCCATTTAATAATATTTCTATTATCCAACAATCTAACAGGACAGGTCAAATAAATTACAATGAGTAAAAATTTTTACAATGCAAGGCAAGCAACAAATTGCGGATTATGAACATAACAAGCATAAACAAATACAACGATGGAGTTAGCATATTACATTAGCATGGTAACTTAGTTGCCGAAATACGTATCTGGGAGTTCTTCACTCATCGAGGTGGTAAGGGAATTCTTATTTTTATTAAGTTAAAGTATGTCCAAGAAATTTAAATTTATTTCAGCTGCGACCAGTGTGATGCCAGTTTTATCACTATTGCTGAAAGAAATAAGCATAAGAGAAGTCACAAGAAGTATGTCTGTGAATGTGGAAATACTTCTGAAAAATGGACTGATCATTTGAGACATAAAAAGATATGCAAATTAACATGTTAGTTTTCTGTGTATACTAGCGTTTAGCAATTTTTCCATCTTTGATTTTGTAGGTTTTAAATGTTCCATATGTGAAAAAAAGTTTTCAAGCACTTTTAACTTAAAAATGCATGTTAATACTCATTCCAGTAAAGAAGATAGACATATATTAATCTGTCCTTACAGTAATTGTGAAAGATACTACTTTTATAACACCAATTTAACCGTTCATATAAATAGTTTCCACAAGAAGATAGCTAAGCCTAAAATCCCATGCACATATGACGGTTGCTCTAAATTATTAAGTAGAATGGTGAGTAATTCTACTAATTATGAATGATTTTGTAATTTTCTATTTGTAGAGTACCTATAAAAGTCACTTAAATACACACGAAGAAAACAATAAGCCAAAGTTTCCCCGCAAACCCAGGAAAGATAAAGGTAAAAAAAGGAAAAGTATTATAACTGAATTAGTTCATTCTTGTAGTTGACTATGGGAAATAAATCACTAAAAACTTTTAATGTCAATTTATTTCATAATAAAACAAACATACGATTTATTCATTTTCTCTTCTTTCCTACATGGGTAGTAGTTACAACAGAAGGTGTAACGTGTACTTTTTGTGAATACGAATTAATACAATACAATGTAATTAATGAAAACAAAAAGCATGTTGTGAAACATACACGATGTACTGTTGATGTTGTTATTAATGCTATAGACAAACACATTGTCACTTCTGGAAACATTTTAGCTTGAAATGATTTACCAAACCAATAAGTTTCCAAGTTCCCAATAGCAGCAAATGAAAACAAGAATAATAAAGAACCTAAATATCCTCCTATCAAATGATTTATCTGAGACACCATAAACCATGGTTTATACATTTGCATTCCAGAAAAAATAAGTATAGCAGAAACTGAAGCAATTATGAAAGACATTTGATTTGAAACCGTCATTGTTGAGGTTACCTGAAAACAAATTTTGTTAAAACCTCAGGTCTTTAAATGTTGCATATGAGAGATGCATTAACTTTATTGAATAATTACCACAAGTTAGATCAAAACTTCAAGAACAAGATAAACATGAATATTGAATATATATACCATAGGTGTGCAACATTATAGGCGACCTTGGCAACAAGCACGTAGCAACTTGAAATTGGGAACAAGAGAGGTCCAAGTAACCAACCATTCATTTAAGAAAAATTAAACTAGAAGTATTTGAATTTATGTTGGTAATATTACTGCAAAAAACGTAATATTTCATGGTGAAATCTTCCAACATTTCTAAATGTGATACTTTGGTAAGAATTTCAAAGAAATTTACCATTGTTTTTAATAGATTTATTATAATTTGTCTCGCCCCACCCACTACAATGATTTTATGGCTTTTCCCGCTAGGCGCCGCTATGGTACCACAACCGACCGTGGGTCAGTAAGAAAAGTTTTGTGTTCCATATTAAACATTTTAGAATCTTACCAATGTGACAGTTATTATAATTTGATGTGACACATCATTGACAGCTATAAAGATGTGCATTAATATTCATATATACCATACTCCAATCATGAATTCAATTGATCACCCGGTATAGCAAGACTATAAATATATACAGTGATCAATCTCAACTATCTGAGGTTGGTGTCAAAAAGGTTCCTAGATTGATTATAAACTGGTTCATATTTACCTTCGTGGATTAGCTACACCCTGTTTGTCATTCGTGTTTACCACCGTTATTATTATTTTTGCTTGGTTCTTGTTTTTAAGTAAATATGAACTAGTTTATAACCAATTTAGGGAACTTCTTGCTACCAACTTCACACAGTGTTGAGATTGATCGCTGCGTATATTTTTTATGGTAATACCACATAAAGCACGGTAGAAGTATACCATGTACCAAGATATAAACTAAATTCAAATCAACAGAACGCCAGCAGAAACATCAAATGCGCCATAACGTCAGTGTTATGGAAATAACATTCATGCACACTTAACAAAAACTTTAAAATACTCCGCACCGCACTATATATATATAAAGACTTTCATCGTGCGTAATTTTACCTTACGTATTAGCCAATAGCAAACGTCTAAAATATAAGCTTAAGCGAAATTCCAGATAATTGATTCTAAACAGTTTAGTTTTACAAGGGTTTTACTGCTGAAGATGACTATTGTTGAAATACGTATCCAGTCATTATATATTTGTGTGATATGGAGTATTTACAGAACACTGATGTCATAATCGCGAGAAAGTAATTTTTATTTCTAGGTAATTTAACTTTTAATTTCTTCGTATTTACAAAGCAGATACAAATTTTTGTAGTAATCTTACGAGACCTTGTATTATATATGGCATGGCTTTAATTTTGATTTGTAAAATTTGTCATGTCATATACCCAATTGAGGTTTCAATGTTTGCGCCTTTAACATGATCACAGTCTAAAATGCTTTTTGATTATGAAATTGATTTTGTTCAACACATTCTAAGGCTTATAAGAAACCAAAAGTTTGTATGTTTATTAAATTTAATAATGTTAACTGAATAAATCATTGCATATTACATTAGCACAATACTTACAAACGTATGTTATTCTATAGTAAATTATTACTTAAATATGCATATTATTATATACTTAACATATTATAAAACAGTTGAGAGTTAAATATATTAGCGTCTTGTAGGAGATCTTGACCGGAATCTTGAATCATCATCAAATCTTCTTCCATTAGTGCCTCTTCCTCTGAAAGAATCCCTTGCCCCCCTTCGGAAGCTATCACCTCCAGATCTGAAGTCTTTAGCCCCATACCTGCCTCCATCTTCTCTACGTCCTCCATAATCATCAAAACGACCCCTGCCTCCTCGACTACCTCTGCTTCCTCTAAAGCTACCGGGTCTATCAGGGAATCGACCTCCACCTCCCCTACTACCACCTCTTGATCCTCTGAAGCCGCCACGACGACCTTTGCCCCTGGCAATTTCTACACGTAACTTGGAACCAAAGAAATCAGTTCCATTAAGATTGTCACATGCCGTTTCTGCATCATCGTGATTAAGGAATTCGATGAAAGCAAAACCCGGAGGATTGAAGGCTACCCATACGTTATTTAATTTGCCAAATTTCTCAAATTCTGTTTCGAGATCTTCCTTTTTCACACCATCGCTGAGACCACCTACGTAAACACGCGTGCTCTTGTCTTCTCTGTCGCTCATGTTGAGGTCTGTGGAACGTAGAATGATTGCAAGCGAAGAAATCGTAAATTATCAGTCGTTTGGGCGAATTCGTGTTTTTAAGCGATTGGGGTACTTTTTTAAAATGAAGAAAAACGTATTCCGGTGCATTCTTATGTATATATGTACGTAACTAAATATCGTGTTATACTCAACTAAATGTTTATCTAACGGAGATATATGCATACGAGTTTTTGTATTGACTGTGGGTACCCAATTTGCAGTACGACGCGCTGTTTAAAAGAGAGTAGCTATAGGGCGTCAACAATCTATACGTATAAAATGACGATTTCGCAGCCAAAACGGTGAATATACATTTAAAAATAATATATAAGAAATAATCGAAGATTGCGAAGCTCTCAGTGCTAGTTTACAATTAGTTACCCAAGTATCGAAGCGTAGAACCACACGATGAAATTATTTTCAAGCAATGCAATGTACGTGAACTTGCAAATCAATTTCAAAATGGCAGCAATATAGCAGTTGAAGCGTTGAAGCACAAACGATCGATATGTAGGCTCATCGCGCATGTGTACGCGCACCTTACGCATGAGCAGACGTATGCAATAACGGTTACTGTTGAACAACAGAATTCTCGATTTGTGTGAGACGCAATAAAAAGCGGTTGAACTTTTAATCTAAATATGCCCGCTTCTAATAGCCAACAAATTAAAAGAAAAATAGAATGCATATGCAGACCAGATTAATGTAAATTGCAATCTTTATGTATTTTGAAAAATATAAAATTTTATGGTCAAAAGTAAAATTAATAAAAACATTTATTTATAACAGTCATTTATTACCGAATATATCAAAAATAAGCGGATCCTTTGTTACAGACACTCCTGCCTACAGGGTCATATCAAAAGTTATCAAACCGAAACACGCCTTCGGTTTTATATAGATATATTCTCTTTGAAATTGGGAATCTATGCATGTAAAAGAATATAGATGATGTTTAAGAAATTTTTTTGTTTGTATTGTTAAAAACGACCAGACAAAATCAAATCTAATAAATAAGTGGTTTCAATACAGATTGCGCCATCTATGTATTAATACTGCATACCTGCATTTTATAATAAATAACACCTTGTTTTATTTTACTCTTTATTTATTGGTAGTTAATATTAATAATTGTTACAAGTCGAGATATAGATGGTTTATTAATTATTTATTTATTAAATTTATCAGATATTCTCAGTATATCTACATCAATTCTATGGTGCGTATTTTGGTCCGTTAACTTTTTGATATGATGCTGTAGAAAGGGGTGTGGCTTGTATTTGGCGCCTGAGGTCCCTGAAATGCAGGATCACCTATTTAAAAATATGTAATCTTTATGTTGTTATTAATCTTTTTTTTTGTATTTGCATTGTTATCTGGGAAATTAGGCTATTTTTCCTAGTACAAAATTTGCAAATAAAAATATTAAGTACATATCTATTTTAGGCCTTATTGATAGGGTGCAAATTCCATATATAATTGTTAATTTTTTTTTTGTACAAGATTTCATGTACATAGACTTTTCTGTGCCGAATTTTGGTTTCCCATATACCATATTTTTAAATGCCCACTCATGCATGCGAACGAAGACTATATTTGATTGATACGAAGTTGCAACTACTATATTCTACTAGTCTCCCACCATGATGACGATTTTAACTGATCTGATCGCAAGTGATCGGCGAGGCAAATAAAACGCAACTCATATTAATCTTCCTGGTTTGAAAGACTTCGTCTGCCTCATATAAACCGGACAAGACCTTATATGTACATTGTCTGACTATTGATTATAAGGTGTCCGTAGTTTAGTAAAAGGTAAACTTTCGTTTCTCTGAGATACTTATGATGTTTTAATAAAAGAATTGAATTAAACACTACTTCACTGTTTATTTGGACGTACACATACTACATTACAATCACTTGATTTTGTGTAGAGTCTGCACGGCAGAATCCGTACATTTTTTGTACATTTTGTTTGACACGAAAAATGTACACGATTATGTACGAAGTTATGCATCGTGTCAAGCGGCCCTTAGAAATAGCCTTGATGATATAGCAAACAGTTTTTCTATTTTTCATTATTGTTCGCTGTTCAATATTATTCTTGTTGATACAATCTCTTGTTACATCTTTTAAAACCCTTTCTGTTGTTATTACTGTCCCTCTATGTTTTAAAATTTCTTTTTCTAACGATAAATGTTCACTGATGGAAGTAGTTCAGAGATAATTCCCGAATATGTTCTTCTGCCACACGTTTAACATGTTCTGGACTATGTTTGCAATTACTTACAATATACATACTTATGCATATATTAAGTAACTATTAAATATAAACCTATTTTCATAAAATGTAATAACGTAGGTAACTGGATGAGCAGTATGAGCAATTGAAATTGTAAACATTCAGTAGTCTTGGTGGATACCGGAACTAAAGATACCCTTTCTCTTAATAGAATACCATGGTTGTTTGTATTTATACATATGTACAACTTATACATACATATTCCCATGACAAACAGAATATGCTTCTACAGCTTGCTTCAATTTTGTTTATTTTCTTGGGTTTAATATATGGCTGGGTAGTCGCATTTTTGCATGCTTTTCTTTGTTTTCGAATATCTAGGAATACGTTTTATTACCAATTTTACAATAGCATAAACTGTGGTTTGACGACCGCCTAGGCGGTGGATAAATTCAGAGAAAGTAGAAACTTGAAAAGCTTTTTGAGGATCACAGTAAATCTGCGCGTACTAAACGAACCAAGGGGATTTTCCGATCAATCGTAACATCTTGTTTTGAAGAACCTAGTGGGCCTTCAGTTTGGCTAGCAACATGGGTGCCCACGCTAACACGCCAAGGCCCGGATCGGCCAAAGAATAGTTTATTAGCAGAGTGTTGGCATCCAACCCTTATTTCACTTGGTGTATGCGTATATTAAAATGTTTGGGTATATGCTTTTTAGTGAGTGATAGTCGATTCATAATTTATTGGCTGCGGTCAAAGGTTATATCGTTTGATTTGATTTGGACCCCAATGCAGAGAAAAGTCTGTCACATCCCTTAACACTGCGGCCTTAAGGCCTATTGTATTACTCTGCATTCGGTTATTTCATCCTGATTATTCGAACAGATCTATCCCCTGGCAAGGTTTAGTAGTGTGTGCGTCAAATCCTTTTCCGGTATACCCCGCAGTGTGTCTATTGCACCTGATAGAAGGTTCCTCCAGTGGCTTAATGCATAGCATTCAAAAATAATGCGAGAGGCTGTTTCCTTCTCTTCATTCCATAATCTACACAGTGGTTCCTCTCTGTAGACTCCCATTCTGTGTAGCTGACATAAATATCAAGAGGGGGTAGGTTTAGTATGGTCTCTACAGCTACAGTCGGTGTGCTTCTTATTGCATCTGTAATACAGAGGCATGCCAATCTCGGAACTCCTAGGAGTTTGGCTGTTGTTTGCCTCTGATTTGTCGTTGGCCACCAAATTAGACAGCCATAGGTAATCATGGGTCTCACTACTGCAGTATACAACCGGTGTGTCACGCGCGATTCAAGTCCCCATGATTTTCCTATTATTCTATTCCTATTATTCTATCATTAGTGCCATTTTACATTTGTTTCATATCCAAATGCGTATTCCAGATGAATTTTGAAGCTAGGGTTAAAGTAGGTATTTAGTTTCCATAACATACAGATATTAATAATTTTTAAATTAAAAACGACTGCGAGTTCTTTTAACAAAAAATCAGAGAGTACATCTGTCAAGTACTAATTTGTTAAAACACCGGATATAAATTCTATCTCATCTTTTTTTGCACTTACTCTATATATTTGATCAGATTTGAGTATTAAAAAATTTTGCAAATGGGTGTATTGATAAATATAATATGGGCGTAATTATTACAAAAATTATATGAGGATATATGGTGAATTATTCTAAAATCTCAATCTTTAGTTTTAGCATTACTAGAATTAAACAAATTAATCACATTTACATCGTTATTTATCATTTAATCATATAATTTTAATTGAAAATATGTTACGAAATAATAATTATTCATATATTCAATGTAAACAGTAAATAAGTTAATACACTTAGAGCTAAGAGTTGCTTGTTAAACTAGCCATAAGTAGCTCCATTTTATGTAGAAAATTTCTACCTTCCATTTTGTCCAGTCTAACATCTCTAAATTGTCCTCCAAGGTGTTCCCATTTTCTTTCCGTCACTAAGCGACTGGGGAAAAAGTCAGATCTCGGAGAATGAGCAACTGAAACTTGAACACCAGTTTGCGGTTCGCAGCGAACAGCGATTAATCTGTCGCCGTTCGGAGATGCCAATATGCAGGAACTTGCGTTTCCCAGTAATTCCACAGATCCTATTCCAAGATGAAGTGAGTTTGCTAAGTATTGCCAACCCATTATCTTTGCTAATGACTGCACAGCTAAGATTTGATGTTGATTGATATGACAAAATATTAAATCCCTCAGTTCCTGAGGTTCATAACTCATATGCATTACTTTGCCATCGCGGCATATGCATTTTAAGGTTTTTTCTCCAATGTGTATTACTAAAGGTGTTCTATAAACCACATCGTAACCGTGCGTGATTATGTTGATTTTAACACAAGATTGTGTAGGACTATTTAAGGAGTTCCAATGGGAACATATTAATGGGTCCTTGACTTCTTTTGCTATAGTATCAAGAACATATCCTATGCGAATGCGCATAAAAAAGTGTTGTGCTTGTTTAATTATTTGTTCTAGTAACGTTTCAGACTTGGTCATTTCCAGTAAATCATATCGATCAGTAGCGTTAGGACCTAAAATTATAATTAAAGTACAAGTTTTAAAGTAAATCGTTCAAGTACTGTTAGTTATGTATTATTATAACTTGTACCTGCTAAACTACGTTTCTTAGAAGGACCTAATGGTCCACTAGCCGGATGTGGAAATGGATGGTGAGTATTTCGATGGTGTACTTCACGTAATAATTGGTGTAGTGAATGCTCCAGTACATGGTCATGTTCGGTTTTGGGCGGAGTTGATGGCGGAATTTTTTTGTCTCCACTGGTTGAATGACAGAGACCAATTATAAGTTGTATTCCTGGGAGAACCTGTTATATAGTGAGTTATAAATATGTTTTATAATCGTCACCAAACATTTACCGTAGCCATAATTTGATTCCCAACTACCATATGAGGTATAGGGGCTTGCAGCTGAACAGCTTCTTTTGCTAATTGATTAAATAATTCCTTACAAAATAAGACGTTCTGTGCTGCTTCCAATTTCTGTTGCCAGTGAACATCAGTGTTAGATGTGGTAGGTCCCGATGATAATAAATTTACGTTAGCGCTAAATAAATCTTCTTGATCTAAAATATCAAATTTAAAATGTGTATACAGACTGTGCAAAATGTATTACAATTCGTTTACAATTCGTCAACATCTTGTCTTGTAATAACATTTAAGAAAACGTAAGAAACACTGTATCGGATCACTACTAACCTCACAATAAATTGCCCGAATTAATCGATTTATTGTAAGGTGAGGAGTAATCCGACGGAGTGTGTTTACTGTACTACCCCCACAGTCCATATACTCTTTACCCAAAAATACATAAGGGGATGCATCTATACGTAGGAGAGGTGTTCAAATTTAAACGAGAATATAAGACGAGCGGTTTTGTAAGAGCCACGATTGGATTGGATACTGGTGAGGATTGTGTGACGGAGTCGTGGGAGGTGAGAACTGTCATCGACGCGACTTTGACAATGTTAGTGTGACAGAAGCAAAGATGATCGATAGCAAAGTACACCGGTCTGTTGCACAACGGATAATCATTAAGTCGGAAAAAAACCCACGATCGCCGACCCAGGACGAGCTCAAGTTCAAAAGGCGTTCTCTTGCAGGATTTCCTTCACGACCAGAGAACAGATAATGCTGCTTATTACTGCTCTCTCTCTCGGACCCAGTGAAGGGCGCTAATCGGAGCAAAAGACGAGGACAACCCGCCAGGAACGTCATTTTGCTACACGATCATCCCTGGCTCCATACGGCAAACCAAACGCGCCTGAAATTGGAGGAAATGTTCTGGGAGACCCTTGGACAACCACCATATAGACCTGACGTAGCGCCGTGCGATTTCCACAGGTTTGGACCACTAAAAGCGGCTTTAGGAGGATATTGTTTGAACGATAATGCTCGAGTGGAGGTGTTAATGCGCAATTGGCTCCACACCCGCCCTTCTTTTTACGGTGTTGGCATTAAGGAATTGTCAATTCGATGGTAAAAATGTGTAAACAAAGGGGGAGACTAGAGTATTTTTCTTTTAAATAAAACACATTGGCGTCCCTTTGATTTAATATAAGCTAAGACATCCTATGCCAAAATTCGACAGGAAATCAATATCTTATTTATTAATATTTATTCTTTGGCACCTAATGTTGGGGAGCTCATTTGCTTGAAGTAATGCATCTTTATTATATCACAAGGTATTCTTAAAATAATCTTTAAGAAAGTAACGACATTTTTTTTTCAACAAAACATCATTTTATTTTAAACAAGATATTATTAACATTCAGCCACCTTAAGCTGGAAGATAACCGAATTAAAAATGATTGAATTGTGATGGATGTTTGGTGGTATATTAAATTGAAAGTTTTGTTGTTACCAGCTTGGTATTTTGTACAAAATCTCCCTGTTTAGTTGTATACTTCAGACTACCATGTTAATGTTTCTTTTCTTGTCAAGTAACATATTGTAATAGTTAAAATTTCAAATAAATGTTTATATATAATCTTCGTTTAGTTGTGGTCACATTAGGATAACTAAATGTGTAACTTTCTTTTATTGTTTTGTATTGTCTTATGACCTAACGTTGTTTCACGTGCATTAACTTTAACTAACTTTATAGACAAAGAAACCTCAAAAAGTAATACGTTTCTTTTTTGCATCAAGAACTTTCTGCTTAAAATTATTTTTCCCCCAAATATGGATAAATATACATGTTTCATTAAAAATGTTATTTTTGTAAATACATACCTCCAAAGAAAAATTGTTCAATTGTTTTTCTGTTTTTCCCATCTGTATCAGTATAAAAATATCATTAATTTCAGTATGGTGTATACTATAAACTTTTCCTGGTAGTAAGACGAACTATTATTCGTTCTGAGTTTGCGGGATAGATAGTAATTAGCGTTATTCTTGCGAGTGCGTTACCTTTATAATATGCCGGTTGAATTGCACCTGTTTGTCTGATTTTATTTGATAAAGGCAAAATAAACATGTATTATATTTAAATGGTAACATACGTTTTAAAATGCAAAGAACACACATGTGTTAATTATGTACTACTTGTGTACGGTAAGCAAACTTGCGAAAGTTGGAATGGATTTGTTATCATTTATTTCGACCCCCATTGTTTTGATATCTGTGGTCGTCTAGATCCGGATATGTCAAAATAGAGAATGAATGTAAACTTCGTAAAATGAAACTCACTAAAATTTACCTACCAAACGGCATTCGATGTTTAAAGAAAAAGGTGTATGAAACATAAAAAATGATATGCTTTTAACATATCCTAAATTTAATATTTATTTATTTGAACTCATATCATACAAAAACTTGCATGTTATATTGGACTATACCTTTGTCTATACATACCTTAATCGCAACGTATTCAATTTACCTACTGTGCGCCCTTAAAATTTACAACGAAAAGCATGATTTAGATAGCACAACCAGGTAAAGTTTATAGTGTACATTAAACAATTTCGTAGTTTGAAACATATATCGTATCTTCTTGTAAAAAATACTAGTTTTATCAATTTAAAGAAGTTAAATTTGATCTATTTTAAGAACACACAAACATATTTTGTGTTGGTTGCTGAAACAGGGGTAGAGCTCTTTCATTTAGAGAAGTACTACATACTACGTCATCAAAACTTTGTAATACGAACGCGTCATCAGCACGTCATATATTCATCATGTTATATGGGAGACTGTGCGACCTTGCCGTAATCTAATTTGAATTTTAATATCTTGAAATTATTTATTGTGAAAATAATACATAATGAGAAGTGTTAAATTACACTGTATTTCATAACAGGATTGATTTATTTTTGGATATTTATTTGATAGTAAATCGGTGACACTATTACCCACGTAATAATACTTGACACCAATTTTAAATGGGAAAAAGTTACTACAAATTATAAGTATATATTGTAATAAAATATGTATCAGCGAAAAAACTCCTTTTTTTAATTCCAAACAGCCACAATTGAGAAAATTCAAATTATACCAAGCGGTCATAAGCGCGTTGCTATTGGTCGTGAGTGTCAAAGAGTATGATCCGTGTAGCTTTTGTGCCAATTTATACACATCCTATATACACCTATGGAAAAATGAATGGAGCACCTATTGAATTAAGCAATGTGTAGGGTGCTCCATACATTTTTCCATAGGTGTATATATAATTGTCTCGGTTGCTATTTACAGTGAGAGACTAAAGTTTGAATACACCACACAAACATCACTTAAAAAGAAAATAAAAAGCATTTTAACACAAATGTAAGTATGCAGTTTATTTATAGTTCAAGAATAAACAGTAACGAAAACAAGCTTTTTTGTCGCATATATAAGGGTAAATTCGCCAAAAATAATAAAAAAATACGCTGGACAAAAGTTTAAATACAAATCAAAAATATATCTTTTGGCTAATTTTAGTTAGATTTAAAAACGTAAACTTAAATTAATATTTGGTAGGTCGGCCCCAAGCTTCAATGACTGCCCTTAGACGACGCGACGTGGCATAGATAGAACTAAATTTTCTGTATTGGATATCGTGATTTCTGACCAGGCCCTTGTTAGAGCTTGTTTAAGGGATTTTTTGCTTTTTAAAGTTGCACATTCAATTTTTCGTGCCAATAATTCAAAAGCGTGTTCAATTGGGTTAAAGTCCGGTGATTGGGGAGGACTACAGAGCTGACGTGGAGCATAATACAGTAGCCAATCCTTCACCAAAAGCGCGGTATGTTTGTGGTAGTTGTTTTGTGGGAATATCCAATATCTTCCCAGACCAAAGCTATCCACACAAGGCTGCAAATGTTCCTCCAATATTCTTTTATACAGGTGCCTGTCCACTATACCATCGAAGCTAAATGTCCTACTCCAGCTGCTCCAATCGCTTCCCAAACCATCACGGTACCGCCACCATGTGTTGGACGTGCGTCAATTTTTTTCGCGACCATCGTTGCCAAAAATATTAAATTTAGATTCATTTAGACTCTTCCCCAAAAGTCCACATCCAAATTTTTGTACTTGTTGGCAAAATCTACACGAAGCCGCCGATGCTTTCAGAAATAAGTTTCTTACGTGGAACTCTCCTATTAAGTAAAGCTCTTTGTACAGTTTTCGGGTGAACATGTTTGCCCGATACTGCAGGAATATTACCGGCTAACTTTGGCGCAGTTATTCTCGTATTTTTGTTCACTTCCTTTAGGATATGGCTAACATCTCGGTGAGAAAGTTTCTTGGGTCGTCCAGTTCTGGGTTTATTTTCCACTGTATTGTAAGTTTTATATTTTCTTATATTTTGCACACTTGCGCATGACAAATTCAAAACTTTGCCTATATTTCGGTAGGATTTGCCTTCTTGAAAACATACATTTAATTTTGAATTTTTTTATACTAAACTCTATTTGCTTTCTTTTACCCATTATTTAGTTTTTAAGTCGACCGACATTGATGAAATCAGGCTTAATACTGAATAAAAATGCGTAAGTGTTTAGTGCCCGGTTTCTGAAACGTAAAAACAGCAGTTATCTGTTCGATATCTGCTGTTTGTCGTTTCAGAAACCGGGCATAAATTAGCAAATAGAACGGTACATTTTTCGAAAAAAACCCCAGAAACAGCTGAAGCACAAATATCTTTTGATTTGTATTTAAACTTTTGTCTCTCACTGTACATGCGAGGTCGTTATGATTCTTAAAACTGTAATTCATATTTACAATAGGTGTACTAACTGTAAACCGGCCTTTTAAGCATTTTACCTACCCTAAGATGACAATATAATCCCCGATGCGAAAACTTGCCCATGCTACATATTTCTCTAAATGAAAGGACTCTAACAATTAATAATTTGACTAAGATAGATCGAGTATGTATAAATGAATTATAATTTGTGGTTTCTTCACTGCTTAAAAAGTTTATTATGACCTTTTTTTGGTAGTTACTACAAGACGAGATATGAATTATGATGTATTTTGCATTTGCGTAGTCACATTTAAGCAACTAATCTTTCTTGGAACTTAAATATATATCAAAAATTTGAAACAAAAAGAAAATAATTATGTGTAAATTCAGGATATGTATGAAAATTGGAAAGTCTCAAAAAATACTTTTTTGTAGCTTCTAGATTCATAAGTATCTTCCTTTGTTTTTATTATCAACACTGTTTTAAAAATGAAAAGTTAAAGTTTGCATACCTTTCTGGCATAATACAGATATATAAGCTACACCCTGTAATTCAGATGGTACTGTTACTCGTAATGCTGAATAGCTTTTCACAGACAATTGTGCTCCTAGTAATGGGCTATTGGGTGGACTACTTGTTTTTTCATCATCTTCTGCTTTAGAAACTTCAAATATACCAGGTTGTGAATATTTTGAGCCTGCTGTACGATAACTTAGGTCTCCTATAATAGAATTTGACACTTTCTTCAGTCTCCAGTTTTGACGTAAACGCAGTAATTCAAAATGGAAATTCGATCTATTTTGCACTGCTTCATTTTGAGAATTTTTCAATCTCTCTGCTCCAGTTAACAACACATTTGCTGCTCCTGCTAAAGCTTTCTTTCTGGCATACATTTGAACTATAGGTTTCGTATCTATGGGTTCTTGTTGAACAGGGTCTAATACCATGTACCTCTTATCTTTTGCAATTGCTAACACATCAGCTAACACACATACTTCTTGTAATGCACTTCGTAATTTATTCCTAACACTATCCCACGGCCATAAACTTGATTGAAAACTATCTTTGCTATCACCATCTGATTTAGCATCATCTAATGTCTCTCCTGGTTCTTTCTTAGTTTCCAATTCATTAATTTTACTAAAGTCAATTTTTTGTGCATATTTTGCTAAACTTTCAGATAAAGTTAATGGGCTGAAACAAGTATGTTAGTTAATTTTGGTATTAAGCTATGTAAGTAAATACGTACGCCTGATATATTTCTTGACCGTCATAAGTAATCTCTTGAATTTGATTTTCAATTGGGGCTTCAACTGATATATTTACTGAGTACGACATTGTTTAAAATTCAGTTAAAGACCATTTTCTTTTAAAGGTGCTAAACTTAGTTTTTGTTATATTAACTTAAACTTAAATTCAGAACATTCCTTTTTTGAACTTAAATGTCAGTCAAATAATATGCATCAGCAATACATAACCTCCAAAATTAGGTAGTAAGTTAATAAAGGACATCTATGATTTTCAGATAAAGTTAATGTGGCATATACAAACATAATAGGTTTGTTCAACTTGGTCAAAGCGTTAGGCACCCAAACGCAAGCACAAGCGGTCTAATAGTTTAATATATATATAATAGTAACTAATTAGTTTTCTGGTTAACTATACTATAAAAAAGGAATTTTAAAAATCAAAACGACGCCAGACTTTGACCTTTACTTTATCGTAAGTTTTATGATGCTAAGCAAATAGTTTATAGGAAAGGACAATAGCAAAACGAGAAGTTGGTGGAGTGCCCAGGATCGCCATCATAACATCGTGTTACACCTACTGTTTGTTTTTAAAAATTTTAGGCTGTCATACAGCTGGATTTTCGTGTTATGACATACCGTGCCAAATATAACAAACCTATTCAATCCTATCAAATTTGGGATTATAATCCGTCTATTGATTGTTAGATGACGCCACTAATACAGATTAAACATTAGTTGACCCTGTTTCAACCATTGTCGATTACGAAAAGCATTGTCACATCACTTGCAGATAGAACTCTAAAATTAACCATCCCAGAATATAGATCTTGTACAATACGTCATATAAAAATAATAATAATAACTATTCTCCAGATTTCACAAACGAAATTTTAAAGAATATATGTTTTAAAACAACAAAAAGATATTCCGACAACATTAAATTAAATCAACAGATTGGGTACATTTTTCTTTCCTAAAATTTTTTGAAATTAAATTAGGTTCTTTGATGACGGAACGAGAAATTGAGTTTGTGGTTTTTAATTTGAAATTGTTTGCGTTTGCGTTAGTTTTAGGACCGAAAGTGTTACTGCAGTGAAAATATATTTTTTATTACAATTAGGTGACATGCATTTTTATGATTTCGGAGATAAAGGATTGATTCATATATGTGAAAAATATTAATGTTATGTTACCGTAATGAAGGTTTTAAGCGTCTAAGGATGGTTTAACCCTCAATCACAGAGGTGTTGTTTTAATTACATTATAACAGATTTGCGGTCAGGCAGATCGCCCTTTCATATGCATCATACAGTACATAAATTTCTCATTTTAATCAAAGTTGTTTAATATTTGGTAAAGATCGCGAATGTATTCTATTTATATAATATACTCGTAGAAATCCCGGAAAAAGGAGTCTCATGAAAGAATCAATATTGAATAAAATATAGAACCATAAAATACATTTAAAACCCAAAGGTAGTTATACTAACCCTAAAAGAATAATAAATAGTAAAACGAAAAATAGTGATTTAGGTACAAGAAAAATGATTAGTGTAGAACTGTTATGGCAAGTTTATCAACTAAAACTCGAACACAAAAAACATCTTGATAGAGAGGAGAGGCCCGACATACTGAATGCAAGAGATTATAAAATTCTCCTTGCAAATGCAGCAACAATATCGATCGAGAAAAAGGTGCATATAGGATGGTTGATTTTTCATTGGGCACTTATTATTTCCATTAGAGTGAAAGTATTAAAAAATTCAAAGATATATCTGATACAATATTTTGTGCTCATTTCAGTCAGTTCAGATAGATTTCTGTACTTTCAAAAACAAAAGAGGGGCGAATGACAGTTTGGTTTTCTTAAATTGAACATCCTGTATTCTTTTTTGCATATTTTGATAGGTACGTTATGAAATTCTGAATACAACGACGCTTTTATTTCTTCTATTTATGCAATAAATAACGTCATAATAACAAAAACACAAATTACACAAATTACCTCGTAACCGAAGTACAGGTCTATGCGGACATTGTGCGTTCAGGGAGTTCTGGCGTTGCACGGCGCTAGAAGTCCCTAGCGCCAGCGCTAGAATTGATAGAACGGTACAAGTTCACCGTTTTTTCTGGCGCATGTGTGTTGCACCTTTGTTGTACGTTGGTTTGACCATTTAAAAAACCGCGCTTGCTCTTGTTACTCTTGTAATAAGGCATTCATGAAGTTACAGACTTATATTTAATAAAAACAAAACCAGCAATATTTTTTAAATTATCGGCCCTTCGATCGATACCCATGCAGTTTTAGTATAAAACAAGGTTAATATAAATCATGTATAAATATTTAAATTATAATCTCTGCGAACGATGAGAAAGCATTAAGTTGTTCTTTTTGACAACATATTACTACACTATGTGCAGTTTTATAAGGGTTGCGGTCACTTTTCCTTTGTCTTTAGACAACGAGCACAATACCGACTAAGAAATTGAAAAATTTATAATTTTTATACTTTTTATATGTATATTATGTGTATCTAAGTATCTACAACTTGTATAATAACAATTTTTATGATTTAAACTAATACTAATACGCAGTATCGGGACATCCACACCGCAGAAATTAATTTAATAAAATTCGGGACATATGTTTCAAGAGCACGTCGGCTCCCATTATCAACCAATTCCCGAATTTTATTAAATTAATTTGTGCGGTGAGGATTTCCCGATATTGCGTATTAGTGATACCAGCCCACAGTCCTTGCAATTCCTTCACGGATTTAAACTAATACAAAATAAAGCATTACTTAGTGATTTAACATCAGTCCCTTGTTTTTTTGAATTCGTATTTGAATGGTTAGTGCCTATCCCCACTCTCCGCTAAGTCATCCGGTGCAATTTATTATCGCTAGACAAGATGGCGACCGCTAGATCCAGCGCCGGGCCAGCGCTAGATCTAGCGGTAGCGTTCAGGACACCGCAAGATCCAGCGCCGCACAGCCGTAACTCCCTGAACGGACCTATTGTCGTCCTACTAAAGGTTCAATGTCAATCACGCGACTGCAACGGCTATAGCCGCGCGGCTGTAAACGTGCAAGTCAAACGACTTTCCATCAACAGGTGATTTACATTGAAATATATGAACGCCATATGTAAATCACTTGTTGATGCAAAGTCGCTTGACTTGCGCTCGGCTATAGCCGTTGCAGTCGCGTGATTGACACTGAACCTTAAGAGAGGCAGGTGCAGCTGAAATCTCTATAACCCTCCAACCTATGCATCAAGCCGCACAAAACTACGGTAGTACCGCTCACCAGGAAGAGCAAATTGGAGGAATTAATACCACAGACTGAAACTTGCAGATAACGTAAAATATCTATAAGTCCTATTTGACTAGATATAAACCTGGAATTCGCATTTGGAAAAGGTATACCAGGCAAGGCTGTATGTATGGTCTTGTATGGTATGTGGGAAGTCTTGAGGGTTATTCCCAAACTAATTCACTGGTTGTATGTGGCGGTAATACGAGCAACCATCAGTTATGGGGCAATAGCTCGGTGGCGGAAAGCCACAGTGACAGTAAAACTCACATCCATAGAAAGGATGACGAGTATGGCAATTACGAGAGCAATTTCTTCCACTCCGCCTTTGGAATTACAAACTCTTCTGGATCTCCCGCCTCTGCATATTGTTTTGGAAAGGCAGGTCAGACTAACCACACTTCGGCTTTGGCAGACAGCGAATCAATCGCCACGTACTTGGCTAATAAGCTGCTGGATCTCCGACGGCACGCTGAGAATGCCAACTGACTGGAATTGCCCACGACCCATGGTCGACGCATTCTTCACTACCTCTTACCCAAATAGAGAAGAATGGAGATGTAACGAACCCAAACTGATGCAAGAAGACGCCTGCTGGTCAGACAGATGGTCGAATGTTCTGTCGTAATCCGAGAATTGAAGAACACTACAAATTAGGACAATACGCAACGGTTTTTCAGACTATAATCTATGCCATTGAGATGTATGCGAGAGATTTTGAATAAAAACTTCAAACACAAATCAATCAAAAGTTTCAGTGGCAGTCAGGCTGTAATGAAAGCATTGGAGGCGCACGCATGTATTAAGTCTAAACTAATCTGGAGCTGCAAAAACATATTAAATACAATAGGAGCGGCTAACAAACTAACCTTAATCTCGGTGAGATAGCGGACACACTTGCAAAAAAGGGCGCCACGGGGTGTTTCCAGGGTCCAGAACGTGCAACTGGCATATCAACTTCGATAACAAAACAGCAAATTAATTTCTGGTAAAAACGGAAAGTACTGCAGTACTGCAGCAATTCTTCTGGTTTGGTACATGCGGAAAAGTGTATTTCACCGAATCATGTCAGAACTAGAGAATTACTTGAACTTGACCGTAAAAGGACCTAAATAATTTCTTTTGCTTCTACAGAAAGACTCAGAAAGCACGTATGTGCTTTCTGAGTTAGGGTTATCCGATGAAACGGAATGCTGACTGTGTATGGAGGACGAAGAAACAGTGGAGCATGTGCCGCTGTCCTGCGGCCACCCCAATTAGACACTCAATCTTTGGGAAGGCAGTTAGTTCTCTAGATAACCTGAAGAAGACCTCGTTGAACAAGACTTTAAACTACCTTAAGGGTTTGATAAACTCTAGGATGCCAACCTTTCTACAATAGGACCTAGAGGCGGTAGTAGAAATAATAATAGTAACAATAATAATGTGCTTTATTGTCATGAAAAATTACAGAAATTTATGGACAAAGCTAAGTAAAATTACAACTAAAAATAGGGACAATAAACAAACAAGTAATACATAGTGTTGACACAGTAAGTTGTCAAGTAAGAGTAAAGAAAATACAAACATTTACATTTAAAATTAAAATTTTACTCTCCACCGAAAAAGTTGTTAACTGCGTAAAGGAGTTTCATTAGGAGGTATAATTTAACTTTCCTGCGGAAATTTACATAGGTTGGTATCGATCTAAGCTGGATTGGGAGATGATTGTATAGCTTGATTGCGTTGTAGATGATTGAGGTTTTAGTCAACTCTGTATTTGGTATTGGAAGATAAAGATCGTGATCAAAGCGTCTTGTAACGTAGTTATGGTGGTGTCGTTCAGGTAGATCAGAAAGATGTATACGAACTACTGAGACGGATTCAAGGATGAATAGCGCAGGGAGAGTTAGGATCTTATGGTTTAAGAAGTAAGGTTGGCAATGATCTCTGCTCCAAAGACGAAATATGTAGCGAATGGCCCTTTTTGCAGTTTAAAAATGGTATTAAAATTGTATACAGTACAAGTGCCCTAAAAGGGCAGAGCGTAACGAAGATGCGATTCGAAAAGGGCAAAGTAAGTGATTCGAGCAGAGGGACGATTAAGCTCCCTGGCTATAGATCTAATTGCAAAGGACGCAGAAGACAATAGGTACCCGCTGATCTTTAAATTGGTGATGTTATTGATGAATAAAAGGAAAAGTATTGTAAGTAAGTTGTTAACGTTTTAAAGAGTGTTGCGTTGTGGTGCGTTCAATCACCTGTAAAAATGTCAAGGAAATGTGTAAACCACCCGAACTCTTTTTGCTACATTTGCGGCCAATTGACATTTAAATATCAAAAACGGTCTTTCACACCACTCCTAAAAAAGTGCTATGAGCAGTATTTCAAGTGTAAAGAAGGTGCCGAACACAAAAGCTGGGCTCCCCATAATTGCTGTGTTACGTGTGTCAGATTTCTTACAGGGTGGGCAAAAGGTAAACGATATATGGTTTTTGCTATTCCTATGATTTGTAGGGAACCATCAGATCATATTACAGAATTGCAATTTTTGTCTAACAAATATAAGTGGTATGAGTTCTGAATCCAAACATATCCTAAATAATAAAATATCCTAATATTCCATCTGCACTGAGACCAGTACCTCACAGTCCGGAATTTCCTGTGCCTAAACCTCCACAAAACATGCCACTAAGCGACGATGAAAGTGCTGATGATACCAAGGCAAATGGAGCTTTGCTATGGTGGCAGACTATTACTGGAGGCTGAAGAGAGATGTTTTTGATGATTTTCCAAGTAAGTTTCACTTTGTACGTAATTTTTTCGTGATTTATACACATATTCTAATATATACTTTTACAAAATTTCATTGCTTTGTCACTCTGAAACCCTGCATGATAGAAAAATTCTGAAAACAGATATGAAATAAGTGTAAAAAGTACTACCAAGTTCACCCACTTTACCTCGTGGGACAAAATAAAGCAGAAATGTTGTTGACCAGTGTTATATGTGTGGTAGACCATTTGCTCAGTGGTACTTTTAATCCAATTTTTAAGAAAGTGGTAAGGGGTAGCATTCCGTTTTGTGACGGTTACAGTTTCAAACCATTTAAAATAAGAAAGTTCACTTTCGATGTAATGTATATTTTGCTCGATTACGCCAGATCATTTTTAGTATACTACCAAAATTTCAGATTTTTTCGGTGAATAGTTTTCCATATATCGATCCCTGTAATTCGTCGTGCGACATCCTACCTGTATGTATATTTTATACCTAGGATATCGAGTAGAAATCTATATGATTTCATTCTATAAATGTTGGAATATATTTGTTGTGTCGATTCTGGTACCTAGTGCTAATATGTTTGAAAGAAATGGAATGAGATATGAAGGGTGGCTCGGGTATAACGGATCCGCAGCTTCGCAGCTATTGACAGCTTCTTGCAGATTGATTTATAGTCTGTATTTGTGTATTTCACGGAAAAAAGATCGGTTGCCGGTAACAGTAAGATTGATGCCGTTCCGCTTCCTGACTTACTTTCGGTATTTTAAACTAGAATTATTTTGTATACTACACACATCAAAATAATCTAGGGAACAAGGCTTTATTTGCTAGTAGTTTGCCAGCCATATATAAGCAAAGATTTGTAATGTCATTTTAAACCTTAATACAGTTTGCTGCTGGTGTTTCGATAGTTTGAGTGACAATAAGGTCTTATTATCTAAGAAATTAGTGGAAATTAAAAAAATGTAAGATTTGTCATCCTGAGATTTTGGTGTTTATTTTGCGATGAATTTTCTTTTGTAGCTTTTAGCATTAATTGAGGATGGATCATTTACACCGTGATACGCAATTAAAAGCTATTGGAATGCTTGAAAGTGGTTTAACTGGTCAAAAGCTCTCAACACGTCAAAAAGTGTAATCAATCGTTTGTGGTTGAGATATCAGCAAAGCAAAGATGTGCGTGAACGTCACACAGGACGCATAAGACCAACTCGACCAATTCATGACAGATACTTGAGACTTCGTGCATTAAGAAACCGCAAGATTACGGCGACAGAATTAGTGATTCGACTTTACGACACTCATGATGTGTTAATAAGTGATCAAACAGTGAGGAATAGACTCCCTGCAGATGGTCTTAATGCCCGTCGTCCTCTGAGAGTTCGTGCTTTGCCGAGAGGAAATTGTGCATGAAGATTAGTACGAGCGCAGGAACATTTAAATTGGGATCAATAAAACTGGGCATCTGTTTTGTTTTCTGACGAATCCCGGTTTGGTTTGCGGCTAGATACAAGAAGAACGAGAGTGTTGAGACGTCCCGGTAATGCAGAACGATTAGCTACCGCGCAAATTGTTCACAGCTTCCAAGGAAGTAGTGTAATGGTATGGGGTGGAATACCTCTTGGTGGAAAACTGATCTCGTTCTCTTGGATCCGTATTTAAACGCCATTGACTATCGGGACATTATCCTTCAACTCATGCGCGACTGCAGGTATCATTCGTGCATTTCTTCAAAATCACGAAATTAATGTTTTGCCATGGCTAGCGCAATCCCCTGATTTAAATCCCATAGAACACGTATGGGATTTGCTGCAAAGAACATACTGCGTTAAAATCTAGTCTTTGAAACAAAACAACAATTGTATCAGTGTCTTGTAGAACAGTGGAATGCCATCGATCAACAAGAACTAGACCACTTGATTATGAGTGTGCCAAACAAGTGCAGAAAGGTAGTCAACACTCGTGGGGGTCCCGCAGGGTACTAAGATTGCCCTCATTCTCGCATGTTGATTGTTATTGTTTTTTTACAAGTTTTGTAAAAATTTTAATTTTGAAAATTATTCGTAAATAAACAGACATTTCTTATTAAGTATTCTTAACTGTTTCCGAAAGTAAACAAGTAGGTCGACTTATACCTTCACATACAACAAACAATTATTCACCTATGTGGAGCAGAAATGCATTTCCTTGGTTGTCCGCTAGATTATTTTGGTGTGTGTAGTTATTCATATAACTTTGTGATAATCATGCGTATATTGACCTGATCTTATTTATTATACCAGCGTTTTCCATACTATTTAAGTTATTTAACCCAAGCGAAATTATACTTATATTGGGTACTTGGTTTTATTAAAATACGATATCGAACGCATTTGCGTAATTCAAACGAGAAAATGGCACAGGCCGGTGGTCATTGCGTCTCATTTGCTTTTGCTGTATGGTGATTCCAAAATAGACTATGATCCTGGAATGGACTTCTGTCGGTTGATGGTTCTTGTCATTTTGGATGTTTCTCATGGTAAACCGTTTTTGGAATTATTGTATACGCAGCCTGGGATATCGACAATATCTCATAAACAACATCTCATGAACATGGAAAATATTCCAAAAACTTGAGATTATCCGAAGAGTTTTATAGCAGTGCCTTAGAAGGAGTCATAAAAAATAAATTCCAACTCGTTTTTTTCTATGAATTTGCAATGCATGTGCCACCAAGAGTTTGCTAACCAAATTATTCACACGTGACCGCCATCTCAGGTTGGCATCCTGCTTTAAATTTCTAGAAACAAGGACGAGATATTTACTAATATGGCACTAAAGGTTATGGAAAACTCAGAGACTCTCCGAGAAGCATAACAAAAGGAGTGAAGGGCAAAATCTAGGAAAATACTAAAGAATTTGACGAACGCATGTCAATGCTGCTGGAACAGTTACATTCTGGAACTACACTGAAGAGTTTCAGGGTTTCAACCGCGGAGTTTGAGAATTCCGTCGATATATACAAACAATGTAATACCCGTAAATATATTTCAAAAGCGAAGCAAACTTCCCATTATTGGATGCGTTATCTAACATTATTTCAAACAGCGCAGCGGTTGGACAGAAACCGTCAAAGTGTTCATGTTGTCATTGGCTCTGCGCGGCGGTATCCTAAAAGTCCTTCAGGCCATTCCTTTGAGAAAACAACAAAACTATCAAGATTTCATCAAGTAACCGGAAAAGTGGCAACAGACATCAGTCCATCGTTCGCCGCTTCAAGCCCGGATCGGACAATATTTATTAGAGCCTGGCAAAAAGAAACAGATTTCTTGATGTCTCTCGAGACCAACAGGTGGTTAAGTTGTCTCGCTTAATAGTACGAGTGTTATAAGCCAGTTTTTATATAGATAATTGTCTTATGACAAGAGTTCTTTATGCTATTTTTTTTCCAATTCTTCTCTTTTATGCAATTTTCCTTATATAAGTAATAATAAAAATTATAATATGACATTTGCAGTCAATCTAAAATGAATTTGCTATTTTTTTTTAAATAACATTTGGGACTGATTAAGTTTAATCCAAAATGAATGAGAATATATTATAGCTCACCTGAAATTAGACAAATTACATGTGATGTAGCTAGCAATTGTGATTCCACCACCTTTTGCATTTGACAGTTAGACATCACATTCTTTGACATTTGAAATTTCAATTAACCACTCTTGAAAAACTAAATTTACCTGTTTAGTGCGGTTGCACTGAACAGTGCGTCACAACAGTGCGCCACACCCTCGATGTGCTGTTATAGTACCAAATTAGAAAAGAAAATTAAACAGAGCCTCGATATAAGCTCTTGAATTTGAAGCTATGAAACAGTAATAAATACTAGGCATTACAGGACTGGAAGAACATCATGGCTGAACTTCTTAAGGAAATGCAATCTGGAGGACCTGCAAGACAATGTTGAAATATGGGACACTTATGAACAAGATATATAGAGTAGGGAAAATAAATAAATGATACTTTATCCTCAACCAGAGGAAAAATGTGTCGGAATGTTTGGAAGCAGTTGACGAACAAGTAATCGGAACGGTGATTCGAACTGGAGAAATATTGACTGACTGATGAATTTCAACAACTATCCAGTATGGTAGTATATATAGACATAGATTGTAAGCGGGAAAGTAGTGTTATTCAAGTGGTGTTTTGTGTGGTATATATCTCCCATAGTGCTACATCTAACATTATCTTCCTTTGTAGATTTTGCTGAGAATGGCAACTTAGTTGCCCAAATACGTATCTGGAGGTCTTCACTCAACAAGGGAGTTTTTTATTTTTATTTTTACTAGTCGCTTACTTGCCTGCAAGAACTTTCAAACGCTTTCATCGGAGAAGGGTTGTAGGATCAATATTTCTTTTTGAAGAAACACTAACAGCAGCCACTTATCGTGAAATTTTAAATATATCCATAGAACATTTGCATGACGATGCACTCACACTACACGGCAGACCATTGAATATTTACTACAATTTTATGATTGTAGATTTATCGACATTCTTGTTCGGTTATCAAACAAAATATTGACAAATTAGTTACATACACTGTGTGAGTAGATATGGGATTACTGCTGCTATAGAAGAAATATCATCAGAAATCTTACAACCTGTCTTCGATGGTATTAAGCAAAGAATCGACACATGTTATTATGAATGTTATCACCATTATTAATTAAACATGTGCCGATTCTTTGCTTAATACCATCGAAGACAGGCTGTAAGATTTATTTATTGAACACTTAACTTTCTGTATAGAAATTAATGGACAGTCTACGTTTCATAGTCAATCTTACGCTGACACATATCTTCACACAATAACTGAAATAAATATTTCAATAGATGTGGAAACACCAAAATAGGGTCGCAGAGTCCCACGACTGAAAAGTTTCATTCGGCATGAAATTTGTTCGCTCATGAACATATTTTGCTCTATAGTGGAAATGCAGCCATCTTATTATTAGTTGAACTAATCATTCTTTTTTGTGTTAACGTGGATTCGCACTTTATGATTTAACTGGTAAAATCATTTGCATTTTTTAAATTCGTGTGGGGGACCGAGTGTATTGAAGTTTTCACGAATTGACATAGCTACTGTCAATTTTGCAATTACACTGGTCAACAAAATTTCAGATGAACTTGGTAGTACTTTTTACACTTATTTCATATCTACTTTCAGAATTCTTCTATGAGCCAGGGTTTCAGAGTGGCAAAGCAATGAAATTTTGCGTATATGTTCATTCACTGAGCTCTAGCCGGCAACTGAAATAACAAGAGATGCTATCTAGGAATAAGAAATGCAGGTCTTCACACGTCAAGACATGTTCTTTTATACTATAGATCTATGCATGCATATTTTAGGTGGATAAGCGAATATCCTGGGACATAAAAATTAAGGGTGATGAAGAAATTCTGAAAACATAATTGATTTCAGCATGCAAAAGTATGTGGGTACCAGCCATTTTTGTGCTTGCGACAAAAATCTTGTTAACCAGTGTAATCAATTTCAATTTAAGTATAAAATACAAAATAGGATACGGTGGCTTAAAATAGTAAAAAGAAAATACCTTACTATCCTGATGAGTGAAGAACTCCTGGATACGTATTTCGGCAACTAAGTTGCCATCCTCAGCAGAATCTACGAAGGAAACTTAGTTGCCGAAATACGTATCCAGGAGTTCTTCACTCACCGAGGTGGTAAGGGTGTTTTTTTATTTATTTTTACTATTTCAAGCCACCGTAGCCTATTTTGTATTTTATATACGAAACGTGATCATAAACCATTAATAATTGGTGGTTGGATGTATCTCAACTAATTATAATTATGGTGTAAGGTTATGTGCGACTAATTTAACGTACTGCTACGTTGCTCATGAAAGTCTACATACACCAGTATAAATCTCAACAAATTATTTTTAAATGTCTTTGTTCAACAAGATAATAAAATACAAGTGTTCATGTAAATTATATTTCAGAAGAGAAAGTATTCCGGTCAGATCATTCTTTCAAGTAAAAAGCAATACGTCAGGCCGCGCAGGGCGTATTGCTGCAAATCTCATAAGCTGATCCATCTTTATCGAGCGAAATATTTTGATTCGCGTCATCAAATACCTAAATTCACGTACTGTGATAGTTGCATGTATTTATTTACGCAAATTGGCTAACAATTTTTACGTGGGAAGCATTTATTACACTTTATCTTGTAATTTAATATTCAAGATGCCTGCTTGGTGGTTGCACTAATAATAATAGAAAAACAAAAGGAACAGATATATCACATTTGCATGCATATACATGCATATATTTTCTTACATATTATTTTGTGTGCCAACATACGCACATTTTACCTACATATATGTTACGTATTTAGTAATATAGTAGTCTCCCAGATAAATATCGATGTTCTTAGTATAAAAAATGCGTAAACATTATTTTTTGGTAATATAAAGTTGGTATTTATTCATGTTTCAAATAAACTTACCACTAACATCGCCCTTCGTTTATAATGTTCACACCCTAAACTCATATTAGGTTCACTTCTAATCTTCACTTGGCAAATTCAATTCTAAGAACGTACTATTCCGGGATCACAAAACCCAAACAATGAACAGCACGCATCAAATGAAGTTGTATTGGCAGATAAGCATGTAATTTACCGATTTATGAAAATCACAATGGCATCCGATGTAAACTACCTCAATGCCATCTAGACATTTCGCTAGTAACTATTACATCAGTAACAGCGGCCTTCTATATACAAAGTGAATTCTTGCCAGCTCCGGATACTCAGTAGAGCAAACGAAACGCCTAGATTTTTCAGTTTGTTGGAACAGAATACGCATTACTCTGTTCTACGGATGCTGGCGAATGTATGGCTTGCTTCATCTTTATCTAATACATAGATACATCACAGAAATATATTTCTTGTCCGCCACATTGTGCACTCGGCATACGCTACTTACTATTACCATAGACAAGGTAACTTAGAGTAAGCCCACTAAATGCAATTTATTGGAAGTCCGAAAAGGAGGCAAAGGGCCTGCTTTGCTTCCCTCTCAGCAGTAACTAGCTCTATGCGCCATACGATGGCGCCACAAAAGTAGTGAATTTAAGCGCAACGTTGTCAATAATTTCTATGATTTTTTTATCTATTTATATTAATGCATTTACAGTATATAAGTAATTATTTTTATTGTATCCCGCAGATGCTTCTCATTCCTAGCCCTTCTTCGAATTGCCTCCAGAGTTCGGACGAAAGGTTCGTATCTATATCGCGTATCTACATAAAATACATTACGACGGAAACTAGCAACATTGCACCGTACTCGGACTACGTTACGTGTTAGAGCGAGTAGTGGCGACATCCAGTGATATTTTTATAAATCATTCTAGTCGCCCTACCTAGTGAACAGTCTCTGTAGTTATTTTGTCTGTGCTATTACTTTTGTGCTTTTAGCACAAAGGATGACGGCTAACAGTCGGTTGTGGTACGCTAGCGGCCCCAATTACAATTTGCTGCGTGCTTGTTGCGAATGTTGGAACCTGGTATTAGTGGTGCATATACAACAGGAATAGAATGCAATCTTTTAATAAATGGAGTGAGATGGGGAGCACAGAGCCCTCTAACAGATTGGAAGAGTTATGTGGCGGTAGAATTAAAAAATTGGTTTGTTGATAGGAATTTCAAAAAGTTTTGTTTTTAAAATTCTAAAAAGGACAAAGAATAATGTAAAGTTAAGAAGCCTTCTTTTCCCCAACGCTGATACAATCTGTTTTTTTTGCATTCAATTATGTCCCTATGTTTATTAATTAGTTCTTTTAAAAATATTTTCTCATCGCTAGTTCTTTTGGAAGCCATCTCGTTAAAAACTTTTAAATATTGAACACGACTAGCACAAAGAACACTGAAAGTGACCATTTCCTTCTAAGAAAATACTTAGGTAAGAAGAGGGATAATTGGCGCAATAAAATTCAGAGCGTAGTTCAATTCTAATATTTCGTATTTCACATTTGCCACCTAAGCAAACTCTTACAATTGGTTCAACGGAACAAAACGTCATGCATACGTCATTCCAACGTTGACGTAATAGCGCGTCGGTAACCCGACGGCTTCTCATCTCTTTCTCAACTTAGCAAGAGCGCACTCATGTCTATGAATACCAAAATTGAGGTCGCGATAAGGTTTCCTTGAGTGAGCAAGAGATGAGCATTACATGAGGTAAGGATGAGTTTTACTTAAGTGACGGCTATGAATTTGGCTCGTATTCTCATCAACTCTGCAGTTCAAGGTTTCATAGGCCAATGGGGACAAGAAAAATGTATGTCCTTATATTTTCAGATTCCGCCACTTTACGTCTAGTATGTTTCATGATTGATCGTCTAGCATAAATCTGTTACCCCTGGGATATTCATACTCAATGCCGATCTTTCTGGTTTTTCTCTGTTACCGGCCGCAGGGATCTGTAGAGTGATGTCCCAGCCTTAAATGGAGTTTCACTTGATAACAAAACATAATGAAATAATTTAATTTATCAAGATAAGTATGAAATGAGAATTCGATTATCCCCGCAATATGCATTATCCACCATAAGGCACACATACTTCCTATGACTTATAATAACACAAACCATGTGTTAGTTGTGTAGATTTCAGGTATATTGATTATAAGTCTCTATTATTTGTTTATGGGACAATAAATCACAATATCATATATTAGTAATATATTTATTTAACGTATTCTGTATAGATTATATTTAAGAAATATAAATATGTATCTAACAGTATATATAAAATAACTATTTGAACTTGTGAACAGGTTATTATTTAGTGGAAGTTAACAGCCTTAGCTTGCATATTACCACGTTGTCGTAACGTTTCGTCCATTCTTAGTTGCTCTCTCTGTAATTGCATTCTTATGGCGCCTAACTGTGTCAGTACACTCCTTCCGTGACCTTCGGTGAACAGATCTCCATGGTTAACTATATTCTTCTGAATAGCAGAAATAAAAGAATAAGAATAAGAATAAAAGAAAATACACTGTACAATCAACCATTGTTATTTTTTACATATTGATTTACCCACCACTGTCGTTTAAATACTACTATTAAAAACAAAAATTGATCCGAAATATATACCCGTTTAAAGAGCTCCTATATAAAATTTTGTATGAAACTGTGTGTTTCCATAAAACTATTCCTCTTTCCATTATTTTGCAATGTGAAATATAGTAACAGTATATTTGTATATTAAAGAGGGAGTGTCATAAGACAGATCTTATCGCAAGAGCCCAAGTTTAGTACTAATGGGCGAGTGCGATAAATGTCTTGTCAAACGAGTTCTTTTTTGTTCCTAAATTGCCTCTTTATGCCCCTTTTTTTTCTTGTATAAATAGTTTTAAATTTTCATGGTGGTTGGTAATACCCGATGACAATTTAAAGTTAGTTTAAAATGAATTTGTCAATTTTCCATTAATATTTTATACTGATTAATTTCAATGCAAAATTAATGAGAATTTATTCTTTAGCCCACCTGATATTCCATCTGATGTAGCTATCATTTGTGATTATTTGATGTTTAATCCACCCCATTTGCATTTGACAGTTTGATTTCTCATTTTTTGACACTTGAAATTTCAATTCATTCTTGAAAAACTAAACACAAACGCATCGTTTTCGATGCATTTAATCATTATTATTTTACCAAATTACAAATACAAGTGAAGAAAAAAAAGTGGACAAGAGGCTGTAAATATGAAAATGAGTATATGAGTACTTTTGAGAACTCACCGGCAGATGCAAAGGATATAGGTATAAAATATATACGTGCCATCTCTGTATAAAAATCGGTGCACAAGTTTTAGCGCCCCTGTGAAGAGTCGACAGAACTAATTGACAAAAGAACAGCAATTGAATACAATTGGAACTAAGAGAGCGTACGTAATGTTGGGAAGAAAGTAAGGTCTCAGCCAGCGAACTGACGTAAACATGGCGTCGTTTATATTAGCATTAAATGACGTCTTTTTCACGTCAATCTGCTAGCTGGAGTAGTGGCACGGGCTGAAAAGGTTATAGAGAATTTGGCAGCAAACAAATATGGCCGTAAGCGAAAGTACCCACCCACAATAGAAAAATTCAACTTTGGGTAATTGAATTAATGTTGGCAGTATTGCTGCCTAAATCGTCATTCGTCATATTGAAGATGTTTGTAACCTCCAACGTTCCTAAATGTAATGTGATGTTTTGGGTAAAAAATTCAAGTAAATTTCCCATTGCTTTTAATATTACTAATTCCCTGGCCCCATCTACTATGACGACTATGTTGTATTTCCCGGTAGGCGCCGCTAGCGTACCACAACCGACAAATATCAATGCATCCATTGTGCTATTATAAACGGAAGTAATAAATTTTGATTTTTAAGTAAATTTCTCAGATTTTATTTGCGTGTCTAATGGACATGCCTAGGATTCACAAGTGTTGTAAATTTCCCGGTCGTTCAGGCATTTATAGGGATAAATAATCAATTCGCTTTCATACGTTTCCAAATCATCCAGCAACATTGAAAAGTTGGAAGAAAATATGTTACCTAGATAATTCGGCAAATGTAACACATATTTGAATATGAATATGCTCTAGGCACTTTCATGATTATAATTATCATTCTCTAAAGAAGTAGGTAATTCTGCATTTTAGAGACCTTTTTTAGGGTACCCGTAAACCACGCCCTCTTCTACGGGGCTAGTTCAAATAATAAACAGACCAAAACGCGCGATAGACATACTTTGTTCGTAGTATCTGATACAAATATATGTAACAAGACGTAGATGGCGCAATCTGTATTAAAACTACACTTATTTATTTATTATGTTTAATTTTGAAGTTTTTATCTGGTCATTTTCATCAATACAAACAATAAAACCCCGTCTATATTTTTTTAAATACATAGATTCCCAATTTTAATTAATTTTATTTTATATTGTAAACATTTCAAAACGACAACATTTTATTATATTAC
>JARFOC010000906.1:31165-76343 GCA_031763485.1 Osmoderma eremita | reverse complement strand
CAAAATCTCTCTTGCGCACATCTCAATGGCGTAGACTTCGGCCTGGAAAATTGTTGCATATTGCCCGAGGTTGTAGTCATAGTGACCACTTGTATTTTCAGAATCTACTTCTACCTGCGTATAAGATTCAGTGTTCACCAAGTTTTTCTTGATAGGTTAGATCCTGGAACAGATTCAGTAGGATCAGCTATGAGCTAGGGATTGTGTAGAGTGCTACGTGATCATTCCTTACGCCTCTTTAATGCTAAAGTGTTCAGAAAATGTTGGTAGAAAAGTTTTTTCCATCGACGACCAGAAGTGCTTCCTGAATTTCAGACGATTCGGAAAGTTTAAACAATCCTGCTGGATAGGAAGCCCTTGTATATACTTAAACAACTATCCCTTTAAGAACTGCTTGTCAACTGAGATGAGAAGGACAAATGATTAAAAGAACTGTGTGTGAAATAAAAGGGCAATCAGCATACGTGCACTTCATAGCAATGTTCTGTGTTAATATGTTGAATATGCTGAGCAGAATTTTCTAATAATTTCTTAGATATCAATTAAGCAGTTAGTATTTATAAAATATAACTTTTTAACCTTAGGAGGAAACAAAACTTCCAGGAAAAACTTTCCAAATTAATAATAATTTAGAAACTGCTAGAGAATGAAAGTTTAAAAACGCAGATGGTGGGCAAGAAGACGTTTGTTCTATTCTAATCTAATCTAATTTGGCTTCATATTAAAAATCATTGTGAAACTGTTACATGGATTAAAACATCTTGTAACACGTTCGTTAATGTCAACTTACCAACTTGATTTTAAAACGTCCAATTAAATCCAGAAATATTTATATTACGAATTCCACAATAGTTAATGCGTAACTTGTACATCCGTGTTACACAATGCATCAGTAATTTATAAAATAACATGTATATTTACGACAATGAAAATTGAAGCAAATTTACATGCATGAGAGATGTGCCTGCTTTTCTAGGCTTCCTATAATTCATTTCTATGAAAGACATTAGCTTGAAACTGTAGGTTCACTTTAAAAAATTATCACCGCTTTCATTAAGTTGTAATGAATGTTTCTTTCGCTATAATATAATAGATAAGGTTATGATAAGCGGTAGTTGGTTCACATAAGGGTTTAAAATGAAAATCAATACAATTTCCGTACATCACGATTCCGATGAAAATTTTATCATTCCATCACACTCTTGACGGCCCGTGTAATAATGGTTCTTGAGAGAAACGGAACTTGACCACTGCATATTACGGGTGATCTCCGTAAGCCTCTGCATTATGCATTAAACTTCGAACACGATCAAAATGAAAAATCGTCCTCCCTCGTATTCCGACCGAACATGGCGTACGAAGTGGAGAGCGAGCTGCCCTCAAGTTTTAAAAGTGTAATGAATTAAAGTTTGCTAACATTGTCAGCGAAACAAATAACAGTTAAATTATACCGGAACCCGCAGTCATTAAAACACCTAAATACATAGTCAGCCAAATTTATAATTTTACAGTAATCTAGATGGGACAATGTTGAACTCGGATAGCCTGCCGCGTCAGCTATCCCCAAAGAACCCTTTGAATCGAGTTTGCTGATTGGTCGATAGGGGCGATAGGGGACGAAACAAAAGCTGTGTTCATTGTATCGAAAAGCGTTTTATGTTGCAATGATATAAAGAAATATGTTCCTCTCAAAGAATTAAATAAAGTTAGTTGGACGGCGATAAAGGTTTTGTATGTTGGAAGGAATGCGTATTGCGAGTTTTATAATAAGAAAAAACAAAAGGAAAAATAAAACTATGGGATTAAATTAAATAATATATAATAATATATAAGATATACAGCCAGTTTGTAAGTAGCTTTTCCCTAATTTTTATATCTATACAGTAATGATGCTCATATTTTCTACTTACTTTGAAAAATAATGAGTCCCTATTTCCAGAATTTCTTAATAATTACGTGAAACTTAATGATTAAAGGATTCATTCGCCATTACAAATATTCATTTCCCCCATTCTGTGAGAGTAATCATGGAAGGGACAATCGAAAATATTTGAACATTTTCTTGTTTTAATCAGTTCCGAAATTATCTTGATTTTTGTATCCAAACAAAGAGACACGCACCCCACTCCCGCACCCCCAACTGAATACAAACTTATTTCAGGAACTGATTCCTCGCTTACCCCGAAGCCAATCAGTACACAATGGGTGGGTTTTTTTCATTTTCCACAAAAACGATTCTCCTTGTGAGCTATTTCGTTCGTTCGATGCATCCGTGCCCCTTTGTTTCATTTTGCTTTCGTGTACGAAGGAGTAGAAAATTGCAACGTTATGAATATTAATAAATAAAAACTGGAAAGCTAGAAACGTATTCTGTACGTATACCTAAAAATTCCTATGTCTACACACAAATATTGCTGGCATTGTTATGCTTTGAACTTTGAGTGTCTTACTATTTTAAGCCACCGTATCCTATTTTGTATTTTATACAAAGGGAGTTAGATAGAAAACTTCAAAGGATAATAGAACGTGGTCCTCCGTATTCGCTGAAGTTATTATAAAGAAATGACAATTAGTCGATAACTTCCTCTATAATATGTAGCGGCGGGTAAAGCAAACTTGATTGGAAAATTAAGCTAGAGTAAGACTTAGCTGCTCTTTCATTTAATGTTGCCATTATTTGGCCACATTTGCACATTTGCAGCATTCGTTCCCAGTTATAAAGAAACACACAATTAACAATGACAGGACTCGGACAACCTGATTTTTATTCTTCAACTACAATAAAGTTCAAGGTGATCAAGTAAAATCTGTGAAAGGTAGTGTTGATAATTGCTTATATAGTTTACCCATTTAAGACTTACATATTTACCAGGAATTTCATAAAGTAGTTCTTAAGCTCTTTAAAAAGAAATCTTTGTCTTGGTCAAATGTTTTTTTTTTAGATTTGGGAACAGAAACTAGTCTGACGGTGCTAAATCCAAGGAACAGGGCTTGTGGTTAACCAATTCCATCAACTTTTTCAGTGCACTCAACGACTAGCTAGCGTTGTCTTGCAAAGATAGTACACGTTTAACAGGTTTCATATGGCGTTTCTCCAAAATTCTCTACCGTAATTAGTTAGCGACTCAGTATAATATAACCCCGAGATACGTCTACTTTGCTCAAAATAATTAATCTATCATAATCATCTCATATTTGTCCCAGAAATCAGAAACAAAAATCTTGGCAGCCGATTTTTTGAACACGTCGTGGAGAACCAGAATGTTTCCACTGTTCGGATTTCTGTTTAGTCTCTGGGTCATAATGATAATCCCACGTTTTGTACATAGTAACAAGCCGACTAGAATGTTTGAAGAATTTTCTTGAACAAGTTTCCTTAGACGCATTAACTCGAACGCGTTCCTGATAATCATTTCGGAATCCATTTGGCCGAAAGATTTTCCACGCCCAACTCGTCATGAAGGATGCGAAATGCATTCATGGGGAATGTGCAAAGACTTCTGCTATACGTTTTATCCCAATTCATCCATCTTCCAAAATCATATAGTGAGCAGAATCAATCTTTTCCGGAGTGGACACCGAAACTGATCTTCCAGAGCGGTGTTCATCTTTGACATCTGATTTTCATGTCTTAAATTCTGCGACCCAGTTTTTAACAGTGTTGTATGAATGTCACAGATCAATTGTATCAGCAAAAATTTATTTGTCCGGCAACCCTTTCAAAAATAAATTGGTACTTAATAACTCCCCAATTTATTTTTCTGAAATCAGCAGTTTTATCACTATTCGAGTTAGGAATGTTATATTTTCCCAACGTATTTAGAAGATATCATAGTCGAACCCTTGCCACATCAATGAGTGAAAGACTCTAAAGAGGTATTTCGGCGACTAAGTTGCCATCCTCAGTAGAACCTACAAACAAAAAAAGGTTAAACCTTGGAAGATATTCCTCACCAGATTACAAGTGGAATAACACTGACTGGAATAACACTTCTAGTGCTATTACACTGCCGTTGAAGACCATAACTTTCAAAGTTTTACCTTAACCAGAGGTACTACGTCTAAGACTTTTTTTCCTTTGTAGATTCTACTGAGAATTTCAACCTAGTTTCTGAAATGCCTGTGTAGAGTCTTTCACTCACTAAGGTGGTTAACCCTTAGGGTATTGTTGTATTAATTCTACCATTTCAAGCCACCGTATACTATTATTTTATAGCATAGTTGTAAACGATTGTGAATAATTCATTTTTTCTAACCGTAAAAATGCCATTATCGGCGCATGGTTTATTGCTGGAATCACTAGCCACTAGCATTAGCGATGAAAGTGGGTTTAGCATTCGGAAAGACGCTGACGACGCCTGGTAGGCAGAAACTCGAGTCCGTCTTTAATGCTTGTACCTCTTTCATTGCTTTTGCTAGTATGGTGATTCCAGCAATAAACCATGCGCCGATAATGGCATTTTTACGGTTAATTGTTTTTGGCATTTTTGATGTTTCTTAGAGTTCATACCTCCCCGCATACACTAGAATTAAACTTTCTTTACCACAATTATATAGAAATCAAGTATTTTATCCAAACGCCGCATACTAAAAATAATAAAACTATGACGGCATCGGCATAACCACGAATGAATAAGTTTACTGCACTTCTTTACGCACTTTATGCACTTCTTAAATCTGCTCATTATACACGTTATAAACACGACCTTCATAGTTTACAACAAGGATAAATCATTTCTTTTGTTCGGAATAAATGTAAGTGCGGCTAAGTTACATGTTAGTCTATTGTTCAACTTTCCCCCAAGCACGTCCTGTTTATGCTTTATCTTTAAACTTACATATTAGGGTAATACACATATTCCTCAAAGTATTTATCTTTCTACGTGTATACATTATAGTTAACATGTTTTATATTGAAAAATGTCTATTTGCTGTAAGAAAACTAATAT
This sequence comes from Osmoderma eremita, assembly GCA_031763485.1. Classification (NCBI taxonomy): domain Eukaryota; kingdom Metazoa; phylum Arthropoda; class Insecta; order Coleoptera; family Scarabaeidae; genus Osmoderma; species Osmoderma eremita. The sequence goes on along the minus strand of JARFOC010000906.1, from coordinate 71,394 downwards.
GAACTGTCTTAAGGTAGTGCAAACAATACAAAATTTATATAAAAGTAAATACATAAAATATTACAGCTCCAATGTTAAACTTTCGAATTCCCAATAGAATTTTCCGCTTTAATCGATATCTGGATGTTCATGCTCTTAACCTTCACAAAGTACACTAGTTACAGAATTCCCAAGTCGTTGAACTTTTATTTCGCCGCTGTTATTTAAGTGTACTTACAATTGTAATGACTCCCATTAACAACTTGTCTTTCAAATTTATTACATGTGCCAATATCTAATGGTCTTTGCTGATCATTAACAAATGTATAAGCACTTTGCTTCCTTTGCTGACTTATTGTTGACATGATCATCAACGCCTCCTTATTAATATTGGTTGTCCGTCTGCAATCCTATTTTTGTCATTACTAAAAAACGAACATTAATTAACGAATAAATATATTTTGATAGACAAAAACATATACGTACATTACTTCAGTATTTTCTATTCAAAAACTTGAAATAGCACAAAATGCGTGTTTGGGCACCGCAAGTCTTTTGCCTTCACCTTCAAGCGATTGTGAGATGTATGCGCCATAAATATGCATCAATCTGATATAGTATGTATTACTGCGGGCTTTGCTTTATGGCTTTCACTATCATTTCCTGCTTTTATTATCTGCAGTATGAAGTTTTTTAGACTACTAAAATTACATCTCATGCAAGCAAACGTACTACATTATCAGCAATTTTTCTTTCTTAGTATGAAGATTATGGATTAGCTTTTCATAAGCAATTAATATTAATTATGCACGTTACATACATTAATAGACACACATGAAAGAACATTGAGCCTACTAGTGCCATTTTAAGACCAAGTAAATGCCGTTTACATGAATTACCAATATAAATTTGCTCTATTTCTACAGTCAATCATTGTAAAAGTACCCTATTTTTACAGTGAACGAAATAACTACTTTTGAACCACTACTTACATGGCAAATATTCAATTCTCAAAATTAGTAAGTTAAAAAAAATTGCAGCCTAATTTTGGCTGTGTATATTCTTTTACATAAGCCGAATTCATTCCCAAACGCAATTCCTGTCACACCTACCTCAACCTTGAAGAAAGCGACATACTGGATATTCTAGCGTTTTGTTAAAAATATACCGTAGTGACAAATGATTTCCCTTGCCGTTAGCAGTCATATTTGCATTCATTTTTCATTCGAATACATTTGTCACTTGCGCAACGTTTCTGACAATAATAACAGTAATGAAATCGGTATTATAAAATGGGCCCAGTTATTATATTGTCATTAGACTAGAAGAGATACGTTAACAGGATCGAAATGCATACAGGTCGAGATCCAAAAAGAAAGATTGACTCAATGAAAACTGCAAACGTGCGCGGTGGTAATGCAATTTTAGATGCTCGTGCAACGGTTCCTCTTCACATAAATTTCTGCTGAACGAAATGTATTTCCACTTAAGATTCGACTGTCTCCGCGTGATAATTTATTCAATGTTATTTATTTTGCCGTATCAGTGCAATAAAAACAGTAACTGGAAAAAGGTCGAAACCCGAACAGCGTGCATCGAGAATAAATTGCAGTTTCCAGATTTTATCTTCGCACAAAAACGCCACGAAGGCGGCAATGATGTCGGCCGTTATTGTCTTTATTTGGCATATATTTGTTTTAAAATTCAGATGTGTATGTATGATGCGAAATGCGCCTCCATTAGGTGTTTAGTTGGGCTAGTGTGAGGGGAAGCTTTCGCCGTAGTTTACTACTGCAATGGACGTATGCTATGGCGATTATGAGAATAGTTTGTTGACTGCAGTAAACTGAACTATAATTGGAATGCGTACTCCATAATAGAAAAATCGTTCGGATGGTATAGTGTGATAATTGCAAACCAGGTATTTCTATACCCGTCTTACACATTGATTATTATGGCGTAACAGATTTATTATCGTTTATAAAAAAGACACATAGACGGAAATTTATGACGACTGAAACATTGTCTTAAAATTTAAACAGGCAATGGTTTTTAAGTTTGTTGACAGAAATTGTATGAATATAAATGGAAAATGGTGACCTGATACTGAGGTATGGAGTATTTAAAAACATTATATATCCATTCATTACACTGTGAATATTAATTACAGTACGATTATTAATTAATATTAATTATATATTATTTAAAAAAATTGCTTTACACAATTTATGCTTATTGTCGCTTTAAAAGCCAAATAATTTTGAGGTCAACTTTTGCCATCATTTTGAATGCGAACAATGTAATAGTATTTGGTAACGTATTTGATAATATAACAGCGAAAATAATGTTTAAAACATTTTCCCTCATAAATCCTAAATTTATTTGGCTTTTTCAGCCTATTGGATTATTTGAAATACTCCTATTGCAGGGAAATACAATTTCCCCTAGATACAAATGATGTACATAATTAGGATTTATTAATATCCATTGTATGATTATGAACGCTGAATCTATCGGATCAAGAACCAAATATTTGCAATATATACATACATATTGGTTTTTTAAAGATTAGATACCACTATTTTATCAACAGAAGTTATCAATTGCATAAAACAATTGACTTCATCAGAATCGTTAGACCGTAATTGCTGGAATTTCTTGATTTAGTGTAGGTGTTTGGTTTTAAAACCTAATGTTGTATTTCAAACATTCGTACAACCATATGCGTAACAATATTTAACCACTTTCTTTTATTGAAACAGATTAAATGAATGAAATAAACTGAATCGACCCAAACACTACATAGACGCAAAGTAACAAACAAAGATAGAAATACCCTGTTTGCAGCTGCACTACTCTAACACTGAGACTCGTATTTTAAAATGTTTCCCTACTTGCGTAACCATGTCGACTGTCATGTTCACAGAACTTTAACCACAGTGTCACTGAAAAAATATTCAATTCTCCCTTACAATTGCACACACACAGCATTAGTACTTTATAACGATACTCTTACAATAAACTTAAACTTAATTTCGAAAATGGTTTGTCCGCCATGAGTACTCTATCTATACTTAGCTCAAGTCGTGCAGTTCTAGTAAAGTAATTTATGTACCATATGATAAAAGTGATAAGTTTATTACATAAGAAGGACAAAAACAAAAACAAAATTAAACAACAATGGATAAAATATAGATTTAGGGCCCCTTTTGACTGTTAATATGAATATTAATAAAAAATACGTAATGGAATAATGAGTAATGTAGGAGTTTGTGGACTTAGCTCTCCGGATTCCAGATTTCTAATTCGCCGGGACTACCAGATTCGACGGGGAGTTGGGGTTTAAAACAGCCAACCTGCCTTGATCGCCTCCTGGTCTTCGCTCTCTTTATTGGCCCGACTCACTAACAGATATCTCTGGATTAATGACTTATTACGGGGTTACGGGATCGATAACGTCTTTTACTTAAATAACGCAACCAGTCGAGTCAATTAATGTCACGTGACTCTCTAAACTCAGTCACACTCCCAGTCAGGTCAAGAATTGTCTCTGGACTGACTTTCTTTTTCTTTTATTTTTTCGTAATGTCAAAATTGACATCTCGCTTCCTGAGAATTATCCCAGTGAGTAATGTCACCTGACTGACTTATTTTAATTTAGTTTTGACGTACTGTCAAAGCTGAAGTCCCGCTTGATAGCACGTGTCTTCTTGCTATAGGCTTTCTCTCCACTTTATTACCCGTCCTCCTCCCTTTTTCAATATATAAATGATAATTTAACAACATCAACTTAAAACCTTGCCAAAACTGCACCGACATTTAAAATTTCTATGGTATTTAAATAAAAATATTTTAAATTGTGGAACGGCCATTACAACTTACATAATAAAATTTGTGTGATAAAGATAATACATTTGAAAAACTCAAGTGTCCAGTTGTATTTTTTATCGTGATTTACTAACTCTGTCTCCTACTGTGCAACGTTTTCGTAATTTTCTTCTATCTTTTACATGGTACTTATAAGTGCTGAAATGGAGGCAGTGCTAGTGAAATAAAGCAGATCTTTCAACTTAAATATTGCCGGAGTTAAAACTTGGAAGAGCAATGCATTATAGTAAAATGTTGGTGTAGACTCTCTTTAAATCTAATAAATTTTTCGCGGTAACTCTTTACTTGCGATACTAAAAATTTTAGTGGTGTTACATCATCGGTCGCTTAAAATAAATATGAAAATAAAGTACGTATTTAAATCGAAGATAAGTACTTTAGTAGGTAAAAGTTCACAGTAGTTATCAAAAACATTCACATAAAAAAGTCGAAATATGATTATCAATAATTAAACTAATCATTGACGTCATTCTAATAATGCTGCCGTTTCTTTTGTGCTAATTTATAAACAATACTTGAAAGGGTGGTTCCTCAAACGTGATTATTAATTATATAAGTGTGTAATTACCAGCAACAAAGCATGCAATATTTCTACTAAAAAGAGCAATAAGGTGCAGTGGGATTTATCCATGTTTTGTTGCCAATTGCCATATATACATATATTGGAGTCACTGACACTCAAATGTATACTTATCGAGATTTGGAGCATTTCTTACTTGGCAAATAACCAGAAAGAACCCAACCCGATTTTTCCTTTTTGGTACTAAAATAATTTGCCCTAAATGAGACACATCAGAAATACTTCCATCACATGTGCTTGTTTTCACCATTTTGCTGCACGTATGTCAAAATGCACGACTACAGCCGCTCAATGCCGGAAAATTCAACAATAACAATCCATTGCGGAGATATAGAACTTCGGCGCCATCATTGCTTCAGTTCTACAATCCATCTTTACACATCTTGGCATAACCTAACATTTTGTACCAAAACACGGTTCCATTACTTTACTTAACAATACCCTAGCTTCTATGCCTCATATTGCTTTAGGTTAATTAATATTTGAAAATGCAGACTGGCGTGGGAGACGACTTTTTGAAAAATATTAATTATTGACAAAAGTAACCGAAATACAGATAATATTAAATGAATTAGATTGAATTCCACCAACAATAAGTATTTACTAAAACCTACGAGAGCTCCCGGGAATCTCCGTCTTCTGTTTTGAAGCGACCTACATTTCTATTTACGTATAAACGTTTACTTAGGGACCATCTTTATGCTTCTGCGTTATACTATCTTAACCAACTGAGAAATCTATTTCCATATCGCGATGCTTCGCGAATCCATGTCACTAAAGTGTCGTTCTGTAAGATAAAAAATATTTTAAACGTTCCTTTTTGCCACACAGAACGAAATCTCCTGTAACCAAAAGCGTTTTCCGTGTATTTTACTTTATTCGAAACGTATGTTCTCTTTTATTTCGGACACCGAAAAAGCATTTTGTGTTTTTATGTTGGAACGTCACGGTAAAACTGCCTCACCTTGTTAGATGGAGTGTCGTGCGAGCGTAGTTTATGATTCGGCCTAGGGCTACTTGCAACGTTGCGTGTAATACATTACGAAACGGCGGCCGAGGCGAAACATTCCCGCTCCCCATTCGCAATCCGTTTTACAGACAACAACTATCATACCCACTTTATCACTACGTTCCTGGGAGATTTCTACGGTACACATTGAAGATTTTCATTATTTTCATTGTCACATCCGGTTGTGCGGCGATATCATTACGAGCCGTCTGAATTTGCGCGTAAATGTGTGTGCCGTGTATTCTGTGCGATCGTATTGCGCGCTAGAGATGTAACCTTTAAAATTGAAAGTTTTATATTCGGAGACGGGTTTCCTATGACGGATACACGATATGATGCAGTAATATCTTCAAAGACGACTATTTTTCATTACTGTTATAGGAGGAGGAAGAACAGAACGCACAGCGTACTTTTGTGCACTACGTGAAATAGCGGGTTGTAGGCTCTCAAAGAAAAGCAACAACAGTAGTAGGTCATTCCAATATATTTTAGGCGAAGCTTCTATTGTGGAACGTTACATACTTAATTCAGATATCATTCCAATATCTCTTTGCGGGTATTTTCATATCCTTCCATGTTATTGCACTTTCACATTTTCCGATCTTTAGTTTTCGGTAATTACTTGTTTTTCTTTTACCTGCTACATGTATTGTCGGCTATTTATTTCTCGGACCAATAATTTGTGAATAATAATAATAATATATATTTATCCTTTGGACCATTGAAGTGGAATAGGACAAGTCGATCCTTAATAATAAATACAACTGTATATATATGTAAAAGAAAGACTTGGTGAGAGACTTCAATACTACTATCCGTAGGCAGTTACTACCGACAATTCAACTCAACTTAGAATAAAATTCAGTTAAAGAGTAGAAACATTTTTCTATGAGAAGTTTTCTTAATTCAAGCTTAAATAATTGTAGGAGTAGGTCTTTAAAAGAAGACGCTAGCTTGTTATATAATTTGATGCCAGTGTATTTGGGATTATTTTCAAAAAGACTCAATCTATGAGACGGAATAGTGAACCTCTTTTAATAAATGTAAGTGAGACTAGTATAAATAGGCACAGAAGTGGCAATATATCTTTAAGCAGCAGTAGACAAGGGTGTCGTGCAGGGACACCCATTATGGTTCGCACAGCTTTCTTTTGAAGACGAAATGCCCTTAAACTAAGAGTCGCAGCTCCCCAAAATACAATACCATACCTGAGGGGCGACTCGAAGCAAGCATAATAAGATTTTTTGTTATTTCGACGCTAGTAACCTCGGACAATCTGTATAAGACAAAATATGCTTGTGAAAGTTTCTTGCATAGCTCATTAATATGTAATCTCCAGCCAAAAAGCCCTTCAATGTACAAGCCGAGAAAATTTATAGATTGAACGTGTTCAATAGAGTTACCGTTAATTCTTAACCATTGGATTAGTATCACTATCCGACGAATTTGACGTAAAGTTAATAAACACTGTTTCTGTACATTCCATTGTATAGAATTACTGGTAAACCATCAGCATACAAATTGATCGGTGTTCTTTTTCATGCATTTTTGAAGTTCAGCAGCATTTGAGCTAGATTGCATAAAACAGTTGTCGTCGGCGTACATAACAAAGCCACCCGCGTTATTTACACTAGGTAGATCGTTTACAAAAAGAAGGAATACCTACTAAACCACGCCAAACATTCAAACTAAGCATTTTTGGGGATTACTTTGATCCAATAACAAAAGATGTTGTCTGTCCCAATAATGTTCGTTCCTTTTGATGGACAAGCCTGAATTAGAAACGGTCAGATTATGTATGCGACTGTGACTATATTATATAAACTATAACGAATTCAAATACATGGGTTATTAAAACAAATAATATTAAAAATGGTAACAAAACAATTTGAAAAAAGTCCTTTATTTTTTGCAGCTGCACTTTTGCTGGTAGGACATTTCTTTTCACATTAACGTTAGTAGGCCTGTCCTCGACTTTACGAATTAGTAGCAACTGCTTTCCGAAGAGAAATTTATTCATCGACAGAAAATAGTTCGACTTTACAAATGGCAAACTGATGCTGCAACAGACTGAGCTGCTTGTGGATGCCGTTAGCGTTTACAAATTTATAAAACTCAAAATTCGCAACACCGACAACCACAGCCAATGCATTTCAAGAGTTTCTACGGCCGCGGTCAACATCTTAAGGTTCAGTGTCAATCACGCCACTGCAACGGCTATAGCCGCGCGTCTGTAAATGCGTAAGTCAAGCGACTTCGCAACAACCGGTGATTTACATTGAAATAAATGAACGCCATATGTATGTAAATTACTTGTTAATGAAAATTCGCTTGATTCACGCGTCTGCAGCTGCGCGGCTATATCCATTGCAGTCGCGTGATTGACACTAAACCTTTAGACATGTATCCGCACACTATCACCAATACCAGCGGTAATAAACTTTCTTTTTGAAGTTTGCATCATGTTCGTTGCTTTTAGTACACTAGGTTATCTCCTTACAACTGTTCTTTCTGTGGAGATCGAATGATGTTGGTAATGCAACATTATGCATGATAAAGTTCCCCATAATTCTTCACCACCATCAATAGCAATGGTGGTAAATCATTTTCTTCAAATTTATCACCATTGTCATTAGCTGTATCGCAATACTTTTTTGCAGTCCCATTGATGATTTCATGCATACTGCTACTTCTTCTTCCATTGAATTGATATTTCCAAGAATATTGCTTACAATTTCATCAAACGTTTCTTCTGTTTAAATGTTTTGAATCAAATCCGCTTGATTTGATTTAACACCAAACATGGCCTCATATGGAATCTGACGAATGCCCACATGATAGGTTGTCTTTTGGCAAACTGTAGAAATGTCAACACTACGGGAACACGCATACTCCAATCAGAGTTTTTCATTTCTAAGATTGACCACAACCCATCGACATATGTTGACCTACACCGGCGAACATCCAAGTAACAATAATGCTAATATTCTGCAGATATGTACAGAATTTTTTAATACACTGGCCACCTCGATATATGAATTTAAATCCTCTGGATTATTTTGTTTGGGGAACCACGAAGCACCTTATATACCAAGTGGATATAGCTACCCGTCAACAGTTACTCGAAGGAATTCAAGCAGCTTATAATCACATTAGAGTTTGTCATAGAGCTAACAGATCGCCCTGTATAACTACGAACTTGAATATTGCAGCACCAGATTTCTGCATGCACACCTGCCTGTCTATATCTTTGCCACCATCGCGTTTATGAAAAACGACGATCATTCCGCATCGAAAAATACATCGCAGATAAAATATAACTTTAATACAGAGCACAAGGGCGCAGAAGCTTTCCATTCCCTTTTTAAAATCAGTTCAAAGGTAATCTGAAATCTCTTTGACGAGCTCCTTATAGAAGCTTCCGAAATACAGAAACACCTTAAAATTAGATAAAACACAAATGTAGCGTGTCAAGTCTACAGAGTTCGCCGATCAGATAATATTGAAGCGACGAGCAGCTCCGGTGAAGTCAGTCGACGTACCAGTGGCGCGCATAGATTGGCCGGGCGCGATAAGGTATCCCATCTACGATATAATTTCAAATAATTCACTGCGCGGACATCAGCCACCATAAAATGTATCAAAGGGACGCTGAGGATTCAAGTCATTAGTATAATGAGCTTAGTTCCAATTTTCCCCTTTGCCGAATTGGCCGGAGGAGTCGGCAAAGGCAATTCCCCGAAACGAGAAATGTGACCAAATATTACGTCGTCTTACAGCGTTCTCGACTCCCTTATTGCAATCTGTACGGACTGATGAATTCCTGATGTTTTTCTGAATACCTGAGTTTTCCTCAATTTTCACCTAATGTTCGTTTTTGTTTAAATGATATTTTGACATTGCTATCTTTTTATCTGTATTTTAATATAAAACTTGATGAATGGCAAGCGTAAGAAACATGTAAAATGTATATTTTAACCAGAAATTTTAATAGCTATTATTTCTATTTACGAGAGAAGAACGCATGAGGTAAAGTACTGCAGGAAGCAACATTTGTTTGACTTTTATGTACAAACAAAGGTAAATCCTTCACAAAAATCCTAGACATAAACTAGGACTAATTGATAAATAAAAAAATTAAATTAGATTATCTTTTAAAGCAATCAGATCAATTCAATTGTAAAAGTTAACGACGAAGAATATAAAATAAAAGTTGTTATTCAGGCAAATTACAATTTTGTACCGGGCATTGGTACCACAACAGCAACTGTTTTATATACATTAGAAATGACTTATTAAAAATATCAGATCTATCTTTGCCGGAAATAATTGACAAAGATAATGAATTATTTCAAGGAATAGAAGAAATTAAAATTGCAACGTATCAATTTAAACTCAGGAAAGACTATAAACCACATATCGCTCCACATAGAGGTTCCATTTCAACTAACTGCTACTTTAAAAAATTAGACTAAGTGATTAAAATTATAGAAGTAAATAATATATAATGTAAATAATATGTACTTCAAAAGGATTTTTGTATATTCATTTAATTTTAGTTTGAAAGATTTAGTTTTCTTAGATTACCTTTTGTCTAATCGTGCGCACCAAAAATTTTCAATAACTATTTGGTGAGAGATATACAGAAATTGATAACACTAGCAATTATTTTGACAATTTATTTTTGCGGGTAGTTTGAAAACACGCAACAGAGATTAAGAATCCAAATGTAAATTTTCTATTAATGAAATTAATTTTATTTCACATTAAACACTTAGAGAAGGCGGAATTGAATCTGATGAAAATAAGGAAAGAGGTGGCTGCGTATTCTAAAGGATACGCAGTCACTTAAACATAGAAAAGTACGTATTGGTGCACTTATTTTACGTCTGGTAAGCCACGTTTGAAAATTTATTCCAAACGTTAAGAACAAATTACCTAATAAATTATTTGCATACTATCTTAGTTCAATATCTGGCAAGATGTTTAAATATGTGATAATATTGGGCCAGCCATATCTTATCAACCGTTCATGTTAAAACCTTGGGATGAAAATCTTGGCGATAAATGTTAAAAGGGGAATTGCAACAAAAAAAGTAACTTCCCAAAATGACCGCCATCGGGCGTAACTCCTTGTGTGATTTAAAAATTCGGTATTTCCTCCTTAAGTTCAAGATAAATATAGTGTAACAGCAGAGTAAAATCAAAGACATCTGTTCTCCGTTGAATTCTATATTCAACTGCGTACGTACAGATCACAGTACGTGTATGTGACTCATTGCCTTTTTTTAGAATATGCAGGTAGGATTTGGGCCCCAACTAATATATGTTTTGCTTAATGTGTATTATTTGAAGATAATATACGTCTGACGGAGTAGAACCACAAACAAAATACCCTTATAACTAATAAACAAACTGTCACCGTTACCTATCATAATAATATTAACAATAGTAATATTAACAATAATATTCTAAACTAACTTAATGGCTTACTTTGAGTTTTGCGTTTCACACTACGTCTTTTATAATTTTCGCTTTCCCAGCAATCCGAGTCACTCATCATGTCCTTTTTGCACTAAATTATTACGCGATTAATAATAATAGCGCGGAAGTATCCCACTTCTGAATTGTAAAATCAAAGTAAAATCACATACGTCTATTGTCCGTTAAATTCTATATTCAACTGCCTGCGTACAGATCACCATAAGTGTATGTGACTCATGATCCGTTTTATATGCAGGTAGGATTTGGGTCCCAACCCATACATGTTTTTCTAAATGTGTATTATTTGAAGATAATATACTGAGCGGTCTTACGTAGTAGAATGACATAAATATTACATATCTTAATAATATCCTAAACTAATATACAACTAACAGTAAGTTAAATTATTATTAGTGAATTACTCGGATGATTTTACACAATTTCCATTTAAAACTTTGTAATACTTGGTAGGGTGGCTCATTAGATAGAAAATTTTACAAAGAATTGAATCTTATTTAGTAGAGGATTGTGCAGTTTCTCATAGGAATTACGGAGTGCGCTACTTCTAATTTATGGAATTTTTTTTCTTTTATATTTGATGTTCCATGTTTAATAACTTTCTTATTCTCAAAGCTCTAGTAATGACCATAACTTCGTAACAAAGCAGGATAGCCGTTTCTGGTTTTCTCTTCGGTTGCTTATATGCTTCAATATTATGCTATTAAAATGATAAAGAAAGACAATGCCAATATAATAATGCAGGTTAAGGTTATGGAGAGTTATTATAAAAAATAAGAATAGATTAGTAATAATATATTAATTGTACCAGGAGCATCACGGCTTAAAAAATTACTTATGCATACTAACATACTGCGATTAATTCCCTTGTGTTTGTTGTTCGTTTCAAATCTATAGTAAGATACATGAGAGCTTTATGTTTCCATTTTCACGCCAACACCCGTGAATATGGAAAGATGTACATATATATGTATATAACAATTTACTCCTAACGGACGATGATACATCCTAACTCGCTATAATGAAGCATCGTTTCTTTTATCAGCAATCTCGCCCGGTCTAATATCAAATTTATAGAAGGTGAAAGCGGGTAGAGCGAAAAGAACCGCAGCGATCTCGCTTTCTTTCTACGAGTGCAGTTTTTCTCGTTGAAAGAAAAGTAAATGGACATTGATTTATAGCGAAACGTTAATGGCAAATAAAAATAAGTGCAAAGCGTTGTTTTAAGGGTCCTTTTTCTTACGCCGCGCAATTAATCTTTGCTTTCTCGCTCCTTTCCTCTTATCCGTTCGTTTGTCATAATATTTGTAGGCAGGAACGTTCGTATTTATGTATATACACGTGAGGTAATGGAGCAGGAGTAATTCTTATTACAAATACGGTACTGCTCCAATAAATAGAAGGTTAAAAACCTCCGCAAATATAAAAGAAGCATTCATATAACGGACTTAGGGCTATATTACTGTGGGGATATCAGCTAAAACTACCTTGTATTACAATGGGCATGCCATGAATGTCCGAAAAATTGAAATTTAGTATACGCAATATATATTTAAGCAGCGCTGCGAGCTTAGAATTCAATAAACTCAATTTCGTGACCTTTTGTAGTGTCGAAAACCGCGAGAGGAACTCCTAACTTTTTCCTGGCCATAGTACTTACATATTTGACGGCTCCTTTGTCGAGGAACACGTCCTCCAGGGGAATTAGACATGTCGCTGCTCTGCATCAATCCTGCGGTCACAAAGGGGCGTCCTTCCATTTAAATTATCGGGAGTGTATTCAGCAGTAAAGCAGTAATACTAAAAGGATCCGTCGCTTTAACAGGTAAACATCATTCAATGTGGCATCACTTAAGTATTACATGCACCCGGAAAATGCATTCTACTTGCGGTTTGCAAGCAGGATGCAAACATCTGAGGGAATAATTGTTGGAATCGCGCTTTGAGAGAGAAATGTTAATACATGTATAATGTCATTCGTTCTCGTTATTGTTTATTAAAATATGTATATTCTACCAATTAATAATAGTAATAATAAAATATTGCAATAGATTATCGTCAAAATAAGAGTTTTCAAGTCATAGGTATTTCTATCTACACTCCTTTCTTTTTAGTTTCTTTCTTTAGAAATAGTGATGTCGCTACAATGGAGCGACCTGCTCCAATTAAATGTGATATTTTTGAGCCCGCATCACAACAAACAACAGACATTAAAGCGTCACCGCCATTTCAGCTCCTCTGTTTACGATCTTTGTACTTTTTAACATCAGAAAATAACTCACAATGTTGAGGATTGGAACTTATAACTAGGCAAGAGGGTAAAAAGAAGTTTACCTAGACAAAGCATTCAGTGAGGGTTTTTGAATTGGATTGCACAACCCATTTGGGAATGGCAATCCAATAATTTGTTACTGCTATTGATAGTAGTAGAAATAAGTAAAATATACTTAATTAAGCACATATGGAAAAAAAACAACTCACTTATTTTTTACTATTTTGTGTTTAGCAAAGTATATACTTAAGGATTGGTAGCTAAAGCAGTTTCAATAGTGTGCGTTGCCTCCTCTTGCTCTTATAACTTCATTTAAGAGCCGTGAGTTTCATTCTGAGGTATGAGGTACCACTCTTCTCTTAAGGCAAGGCAGGTGTAAGTATTCGAGCCCTATATAGTCAGCTTATACAGGCCATCTGGGCCTTGAGCCTCCCTCACTGACTTTCCTCCATACAGTTCGTATAACTCTGGATTCATTCTTCTTTCCCATCCTAGTTCTGTATGTTTCCCTAACAATATTCTTCTCAAGATTTTCCTCTCCTATATTTCTATCTTCAATAGGTTTTTCTGATTCGTAACCCAGGTTTCACATCCGTAGGTTAGTGTTGGTCTTAGCACAGTCCTATAAATTTTAATAAAGTTTTGTATTTCTGGATAAATCTTTTGCTCTTAGTATCTTGTTTAATGTTGCATAATGTTGCACACTGCAAATCGCTCTCCGGATCGTCGATATACTCGCTCTCTTCCATCTGGTACCCTTAAACAGATTCTTGATCCATCTGTGAAAAGAACTTGCTTCCGTTGTTCAATATTCCAAACAGAATGATTTTGAGCAAACCGAAGGCGACAGACTCGGTGCCGTGGGAGCAATTGTGGACGTCGGACCGGTCTTCTAACTTGTTATTCACCAAGTCTTCTTCTAATCCTACGCTCACTAACATCAACTAGTCTTATCTCTTGTTACGCAGTTTAACTACAGTGGTAAACCGATTGCGAAGCACAGTGCTGACAATAAATCTGTCATCACAACTGTAGGTCTTTAGGTCTGCAGATCTGTAGGATGCAGGTCGGTCGTGTAAGAACCAGTCTCACGGAATCGTTTTACCGCATCCTTTATAGTAGAGCATGGTATTCATAAAATTCTAGCCACATAACGCTGACTTTGTCCCTCATCTACCATTGCAATAGCCTTAGCCGCAGTAATAGCATTCATTGGCATTTTAATTGAAGGATTGCTTTAAACTTAATTCTAATTCACACAAAAAAACACAAATAAAGGGAATATCAACAGCAAAAAATTACAATAACAATGATATAAATGAAGAAAGTTTAATCTGAACTAATACGCGAACAACGCAATAACGTATTCTATTAGGAATATTTTTACAAAAATGTTTATGATTAAATGTCAACATAAAAGCATGGCACAGCTGTCAAGCATACATAAAAACCATAATACGGGCATTGTGGGTGGTTAATTGTGCCGGTGAGTTATATCTTGAAATAGTACTTGAAAGTTATTTTTGATGATAAATAATCATCTTCTTAAAATATAGTCCAGATACATTGTACAGACATTAAGAGGTAGAAGATTTTCCAAAAATAGTTACTGTTTCCTTGCCAAATGTGTATAGATAATTTTTTTTGTATTATTTCCATGGATATATATGTGAAGTTGCACACTGTGAACAGAAAAGTATACGCACTAAGCTTGTAGTTTATCTGTAACATGTCTCCATTATCATAATAAACTTATTTATTTAATTTTTGTTGACCATGTTGGTCTTTACTGTATAAGGTGCAATCAGCAAGAATGGTATCGAGAACCACGCCATTTCTATGAAATATATATTAACTCTCGGCAAAAATTTTCCTATTGTAATAGAGGACCACTAGTATTTACTAATTTATTCTTTAGGAACGTCACACAAATTCCTTGGATATTTTTGTAAATAAGTAGTTGTCACAGCAAAAATATTTTTCTTTTACCTTTTGGCTTTTAAAATCTTTCCTTCTAGGATACACGTATAGAATCCTATTTACTTTTGAAGGAAATACATTGAATGCAGCTGTAACCTGCACGTATTTTGCATTCGTCAACGTTTATATAAAACTCAAACTGTACACCCGAAAGCAGGCGCAGGAATTGTTCAGAGAAACGCGATTTACCATCCGTGGAATTAGGTTATAAACTCATAGGACACGCAAATAAAATGAGAAATACGAAAAATCGAGTCGAAAATGCGGTCTGCCAAAAAGAGACTTGATTGACTATCGTCAAAAGGACTTCGGTTTTATGGCCCGTACGAATAAAATGAAATGAAAATAGCCTCGGGGCACACTATGATGGAAACATTTTATTTAAATGAGAAATTCCTGTATTTCCGTTTTTGACTATATCCATCATACCTAAGACGTTTCCTCCTAATGTAAACACAGTTTCTCTTAAATAACTTTTTTTTATATTTTCAATTTCGCTTGCTTCGTAAAGTACCTTGCAATACTATTTATAAAATAGCAAACAGATGATAATCACGTATTTAAAACAAGCCCTAAATTAAATTTCATATATTTGAAGCGTTGTATTTGCATTAAACAAATAATGCATTAACCGCAACATGTTGAACACTATTAATTAGATACTAACATTTTTGTTGTGTTCCCAATAAATCAGTACTTCAGTTTATACGCATAGTTTGCATAGTTTTGTTTGTGCAATAGTTCCCTTATCTTAACATGGAAATTAGTTCAGCTAATTAATTTCAAACCGCTTCCAATAATCGATTAACAGCAGTGCCAAGCTAAAATTTCCCGAACTAATGCATCAGGTCACATGTTACCAGCCTTTGTTTTAACATTACAACGGATAGATTATGTGCCTATCGTCAATGAAGCATGTGCGTTAATAATCGTATCAGAAGTGAGGCATTTTTGTCGCTTGTCACCGTGAACTATGTATTTCCCCTGGCTGCACATGCGTAATTCAAGTGTGAATTGCGACTACCTTGTCTAATTAAATTATTTCATCCGACAATTATTTAATATTACGTATATTACACAATTTATTTCACATTAATTACCACCTTATAATCTTTATACTTGTTCTTTTATTTCAAAGCAATATTTCCACATTATCAAAGATTTTACTACGACTAGTTTTGATATGGATTGAAAATAATCATTGCCCGGTGATTTACCATAAATGATTGCTGACTGAAACACTATATAACCGAAGACATTTAAATTTAGCGCTGACAGAACAACAAGAAACAGAAGTTTACTTCCTCCTTTAGATGGCGCTGTATCAGAAACTAGGATAATGATTCAGGCAGTCATGAATATAAATTCCGTATGTGAACCACAAATTTTAACTAGAACAATATAAAAGCGATATACCTGAATATTCGTAATAAATTACAAAATATATTCGATAGAATATTAGCCGCAAGATCTTATTGTTAAGGAAATGGGTATGTTAGCTATTGGGAGCATGACTATGGTCTGAATAAATTCTAAAGAAAAATTCTGAAGAATATGTACTGCTTATCTAAGTTCCTTTTTAAATATATTCGTTAAGCTACCGAAAACAAAAAAAGTAATGATTGTTTATTTCAATTACAATAAACTAGTGCCCGCCCATCCAAAAATATCATAAGAATTTTTAGAGGAAAGCTTTTTGGACTTACTAACTGTAAGTAAACACTCATCTAAACTAACAAATCTTATGTTCAGAACATTAAATTTTCTGCGATACTTCCAAGAAATCGCTTACGATGTGGTTCCTCTAATAATTCAAAACTCAAATCCCCTTACAGGTCCAAGAAAGAATGCGGTTTCTTTTTTAGCAATTATGGTGATATATTTCAAGGACTTTCTTGGGGGTGTCTGAGAATTATTACGAATTACTGCGATATTGGTTACTTGACATGTTGTAAACAATATGTTCGGCACATTGCATATATTAATCACTGCCATTGCCCCAAACTACCAATTAAGGGTGCATGGAGGAACGCTTCCAATTTACCATTTGAAACGGTCTCCTTATACACTGATAGCACGCATAGTACAAACACTATATACATGAAAACTATGCTTCTGTTAGATCTGGTGATTTGATGACTCTGTGCACTCGTCTGCGTCTGACTATCGGTTTAGCATGTTTGCCATTGATGACTATTTATACATTGCAATATAAAAATAATAATAAATCTCTAGTTTGCCAATAGGGATACGTTATTTCATTCGAATGAAATAACGTATCCCTATTGCTCATTTATAGATTTTGATCACTGCTAGAAGCTATACACTTTAAATTGTTGCTTTATTTGTTTCAAAATTAATAAAGAAAACGGATTCTAAAACCGCGAGCACAAAAACGCAAAACGCCTAAGCAATACTGTGTAGAGAGTGCTCTTGATGATATAGTTTTGTTATTTCTTTTTTCTCTTTGAAATGAAAAGGAAATTGATAAATTGGGTGGAGACAATAAGAAAAACGAACGATATGGGGAAGTGCAGTGACCTTCTCATCAATTCCAAGGAAGCCAAATCACCGACAATCAGACGTAGATGTGTGGTGTGAATTAGGGTTTAACGGGCTAGGTACTTTTCCCGATACAATGCGATACGTTGTAGTGGGGCGAGTTGGCTCGGGATACCCGAGATGGCTTGGTCGGCCGTACAGCGTAGGCGAAATGAATGCATACATATTATACATACGCCTGGCGTATTGCTTTTTTACTTGAGAGAATGATCTGACCGGAATACTTTCTCTTCTGAAATATAATTTACATGAACACTTTATTATTTAATTTGGATAAACAGTAAACTTTCAGTCTGAATTTTTTTTTAATTTATTACTGCGTTTATAAGTCTAGTTCTTCATACATATGTATGTACAAACATGACGAAGAGTTGATCACAATAGAATTACCCTTTTATGGGCTATGAATAATGTTTCTTTTATTTGCCTGTATTGGTTCTTAAATTATGAGGAATATTTCTTTAGTGACAAAATCTTTGAGACACGTTTACAAGGTAAAAATAAGCACCCCTTACTTCGTCTTTATCGCTGGTTATATAAAGTAGTGTGTACAAGTGCTGTATTATCAGAATGTTTAGAATTTCTTTTTCTGTGGAAAATGGAGATTATGTTCAATAAATTATTAGTAAAATCATTTTGAGAAGGTAGGTTACTGTGACTTCTTTAATTAAAACCCTGAGTTGTAATTAATTTAACTAACATAAATTCTTTAAAACTTTTATTGAGATATGTGAGGGATCTGCACAAATAAAAACATTATCTTGCCAAATTATTGTTAGTACATTTTTTAATTACTAATGTAGCATATTTTAAACTTTTGCCATTCAAACCATAAATTCCTATCGTTTCTCATTATTTTTTTTCAATAAAACTTATTTATTTACTTAACTAATTTTATTTTGTTATTAAAAAGTCTAAGAGGGGTGTTTAAAGACCTATATCAATTTTAAAATGTAGAAACGCCGTGAACTCAACAAAACACCACGCATATCTGTGTACATTTAAATGTATCGATACAGGCTTCGATACATTATCTTTCCCAGGCCTCGCTCGAGATAGTATGACGTCACTACAATGTATCGAGGCCTCATAAGCTAGCTTGGCGTTAAACCGTAGTGTGTATATACATAGTACTTCACTCCTCTTCCGTATGGAGCCGCGTTTGTATAGTGTTCGTACTATGCGCGTTCTCACTGTATACGCTTTATGTTAGGTGAGATAATAAATCTCAATTTGTTTTTACTATGATATCCATATCTCTAATATTCTAGTATGTATCAGAACAAGTGTATATATTTTCATCTCATGAGGGCTTGAGTAAACAGAATTGAGTTCCATAATATCCGTAAGATAGTAACCCCACTTTTTGTTAAAACATATTTACAAAAATTAAAAGATGCCAAAACTTTGGGGGAGGAGGGGCGGGGATGCAACCGCTTGGACAACTTCCCTAATTACATATATACCGAACGTAAATTGACAAAGCAAGACAAGCACTCGGAACAAATAAATCATTCGGAAATCCAAGCACGATTCCGCGGGACGCTTTTATTTCATAAAATCGGGACTCCAAAAATCACAACAGAAAATAATGCGGAGCGTGCAAAGTTAAACGTCCAGACTATAAAATTGTGCTTCGAGATTTCGCTGGCCGTAAAATTTGTATGTAAATTTTATCTGCTAAATTTTATTCCGCCCATAAAAAGGATACGCTGCACTGTCGGCGGATATTTTCGTATTATTTCAACTTATTGGTAGGGTTTTCTGTGCCGTTAATTTAATAATAATCCATCCTCGTGGCGTGCCAATTAGTATTCTTGTACGTTCCTTTTAATATTTGTTACCTTTATCGCATAAAAAAAAGGCAAGCAATATTCGGAGGACTTTCGAAGGCGAGTACTTCTTTATTATCCTTCAGTCGTTAATTAGCATTTTGGTGAAATTGTTGAGTTAATTAATAGGTTAATCGTAAATATTCACTCCCCTTTTCGAAATTAAACCTTGAATAAAGCATAACGAATAATATAATGGGCATGTCTTCAAATTTATATTCCTGTACAAGTTACTTTGTCTCCCAGCAAATAGGTTGGGAGCTATAAAGAGTGTTGCATTTAAATTGCAATGGGATTGTTTGGAATTCTCAGAATTTCCACCGCCCAGGGGAGATTTAAAAACAAATGGATATTACGCTCCCTTTTGTATGTAAGAACAATTTCTAAACCTTTTCCGTCCATGTTCTAGTTTAAATAGAATAAGGCGGGGAATTACAACCAAATGAAACGAGTCCGGACACTACAGGCAGTGTATTAGGCAAAAAAAAAGCGGAACCTATCCGAATTCGTAGACGATTTTTAATTAAAACCAAAATCACAAAGAATCGCCGGGACAACTCCGCAAGAAATACTCGTAGGCATTCTTTTAATTACGTTAATTAATTTTCGAGACAAGGCAAGGAACAAGGAGGAGACGCCGCCGCTAAAGGTAACGAGAAATGTGCAAAATTAATTTCGGAGCGAGGCGTTTTTCACAAATTTGCCAACGGATCGAGCAAACTGAAGCGAGAAAAAAACGGAGCACAAACAAAACCGAATCAAAAAATAATAATTTTAATTTTGTCCCCGTCGTCTTTGTAAACTGAATGGCACTAACCCAGCTAAAAGAGAGGTATGTTATTATACGGCAAATTTCTTATTTCCGAAGAATATAGGAATATCGGTTACGCCAGTGATACGTGAATCAAATTGGAAGACAGTAAGAACGTTCAATATTGGATGGTCTACGGTATGGAGAGAAACTCGATAACGGTCAATAAGTAGAAGAGGTTTCGAACTGTGAAATTCGCCGGAGAGACTGAAGGCAGATTAGATAATACCGCGTGAGAATTTCAACAGTAACCTTTCGACTCAAATAAAGAAGGAATTGCAATAGTTGAATTCTATTTATAATTTCGCTTCATCGTTTCAAATACAGATCCACACTACAAACTTTACTATAGTGCAGCTCACGTTTTAAAGGAAGTATTGCTCTTATGGACCATATCCATCCTCTTTTTCTATCTTGTACGAATTTGTATAAAGCTATCCTTTTCTATTACGGGGATTATTGCCATATATTATTTAGTGGCTGTTGGTATTATTCACTGCTTCTGTCATTTATCCTTTAAATACGTAATGGAAGACAAGAAAAACTGGGAGGATACATCTTCGAACAAATCAGTGTAAATAAAAGTTCTAGATCTTTATTTATAAAATGCAGATTGCTACCACTCTCAATTACAAAACTGTACTTTCTGTTTATTAATTGGTTCGGTTACATTTTAACACATCAAAAGATACGTAAATAAAATATTATCTCAAGGCCTTGTCTTGGAGAATCAGACAACTCCATTTTCTTGTGATAAAATCCAATAAACACAGGTAAGGGATTATTACACAAACACATCTTAAAGTTTCCAGAGAAAAATCAAATATGTAAATCTTCTTTATCTCTTTTAATTTGCAAAATATCTTTTAATTTCGCTACATTATTTTTCACATTAAAAAAACATGCATCTCGTACCCCTTATTCATATACCATCACTAATTTTACTGTCTCTAATAGTATCTTGTTATTATTCAACCAAAACATTCCAAATTTATCGTTTAAAACCATAGTACAACGTAAAACACTCGATAAATTAATAAAGCATCCTCTAAGTCAGTCCATGACACTGCGATTAACAAAGAAAACACAATTGTAGAAGAAAATGTAGATCATGGTATTTGTAGTACGCATTAATAGTAAAAGTAGTAAAATAGTAAGAATTTATGAATGAATGCTTATGCTCATCAATGAATATAATTCAATCTTGTGAATCCGTTACCGGATTTGTGTTGATTGCTCTGAAATAACTAACCCAAAAAAAAACAGTTGAGACAACCTATTTTACCTTCTTGTATAGTCAATTCACATTTTAAAAAACAGTACAGGGGATTATGGGAATACCACAGAGCGCTGCCACATCATTTTGGGATAAACACAGGAATAAAATATGGTCACAAAGTAAAATGCAATACACTTATAAGTAGGACTCCTGTAGTGTTAAAAAATAATTTATGTTATAATAATTTATTACAACACTTAGTTATCCTGAGACAATTCTGTATTTTAATGTTTGTACAGCTGACATTCAGGTGTCACTTTGTTATTTGTTATTGTTAGAATGTTTTAAGGAATTGTTAAATACGCATGAGGAAGAGAATTCCGGAGATAGTATGGAAAGGGAGGGAAACGTCGACCAGATAGGATCCCCTACGTTAGCAGATGTAAGTCACATGATTAAATAACAATAGTCCGGACAATGATGGTTTCACATAAGAAATGTTTAAATACGAAGGAGAAGAGTTGATAAAGTGTATGCCTATCTTGTCGGAAAGAATTTGGAGAATAGAACGCATGCTAAGTGCATGGTGTGTATCGATACTACATCCTCTATACAAGAAGGGAAACAAAAAAAATGGTACAAGTTATAGGCGTATAGTGCTGTTTAATGTGGCGTACAAACTGTTGGCGATGTGCATTAAGGATAAACTGACTGTAGAAGTAGAACGCGTGTTGGGAGAATACCAAAGTGGTTTTAGAAAAGGGAGATCAGTGATAGCTTGGAGAAAACGGAGAGCACAGTGCAAAGAGACGAGGAATGGTTAGAGAATTTCGAAGTCCGAAAAGGCATAAGGCAAGGAGGTCCACTATCGCCCCTGTTGGTTAATCTGGTTCTAGAGAAAGTGATTCAAGAGGTCAACATTAATAGGACTGGTACGATATACCAGAGGTGACATCAATGCTTAGCATTTGCAGATGACATCTTGATAATGGCAAGAAGTAAAGGAGAGCTCGGGTCAGGGTGTATTCGACTGGAAAAGGTAGCACAGCAGTATGTACTTCAAATAAATCAATAAAAAACTAAATATATGACGTGGACGGCAAAGGAATATACGATAGGTGGTTATTTAAAGATAGCCACAGAAAGATGGGACACGTACAAGTTTAAGGAAGTGAAGAGTTTCGCGTATCTAGGAAAACTAAACAATCTGGTGTTAAAAGTGAAATACAGGAGCGGTTAATGGCAGCAAACCGAAGTATCCACGCACTAAAGAGATTAATCCACTCCGGACTTGATGATGGGAATCCAGGTATTCCCGAAACACGTGTCGTCCCGAATTAATTAATACTTGTGCGGGAGGAGTAATCCGAACAGTGTGTTTAGATTAATCCACAGCAAAATATTATTCCGCAATTTAAAGCCGCGAATATACAAAACAGTTTTAATGCCTCTAATAGTGTTTGGAAGTGAGGTAGGAACTTTAGAAACAATAGAGGAGAAGATGCTGCGAGTGTGGGAGAGGAAAGTGTGAAGGAAGGTGTTCGGAGGAAAGAGAGTGGGCGACCGATGGGAAAGTGGAACCAAGAAAGAGCACAGCAGGAGTTATGTAGAGAGCCTGATACAATCCCAGAGATTGAGATAGTTGGGGCATATGTATAGAAAGTAGGAGGACCGGATTCCAAAGATAATATTCATCGCTACTATAAGAGGGAAAAAGAGAAAGGGAAAGCCAAGGTCAAGATGGGGAATTGAGGTGAAAAGGATCTACATAGAATGGAAATTATCGGATGGAAGGAGAAAACTGCCAAGAGAGAAATATGGCGAGGAATTGTCAATCAAGCCAAGGGACCCTCTAGGCCTGTAGTGCTGATATATATATAAACTAGTTTACAAATTATTATGAATGTTACCGTCATTATTAATTAAACATGTATCGATTCTTCGCGTCATACCATCGAAGACAAGTTGTAAGACTTCTGCTGATGTTTCTTCTATATCAACAGTAATATCATCTCTTCGCTCATACAGTATGTATAACGAATTAGTGCATGTTTTTTTTTGAGTAACCGAACAATAATGTCAAACGCTTCATCAATTTTCATTACTATACTCATGTTTCAAATATATCTCTCCCATACTTCGACAAATATCAATATTTCTTATATAACACCATATATATCTAAAATATAAATGAATCAGATCGAACGTATTAATCAGGTTCTCAGTAACGTGTATTAGGAATTTCAGCTGCCAATCGGATTTGTTAGGAACTCGTGCGGAAGTTTGAAAGTAGAACCAGGTGGCTTAGATACTACTTCTCCCACAGTCCATCACATGCGAGCGATATTTGTAACGATCACTGTGAGTGGATGCCCTCGGTAAGATCAATTTTTCATATTTTTTACTTACTTCCCGGCATTATATTTCCCCTATAAATAAATTTACCTGACAAAAAGCTCCGGATATATATAGCATATCATACATCACGGAGCCTTTCCTTCTAATGTCCGTAAATATTGATTCTGGTCGGGTGCTTATTTTTGCACTTTGGTAAAACCCTATAGTACAGGTAGGAGGATCAGCATGCGGGTGCGGCAAATGCATACTAAGCGGATGCACATGTGCGATGTGCACCCGCTTGAATAAAAATTGAAAATGTGTTAAAAATTTAATGGAAATCCTACTAAGAAATATTTAAACGGAACCTAACGTGCGAGTTTTATAGAAGAATCCCGTGAATTATTTATTGTGTTGAGTGTACAGAAATTTTCAAAGCGTTATCTCAGTATTCTCCGAAACTAATTTTCATACGTTAAAACTTCCTTGCCAGTTATACTTGATATATCGAACGACATATTAAATATTAACTCCATTGTTTTTAACTTAACCATCATTCAAATGCGGGTATGTACGTTTCTATTTTAAAATGAAAATATATCGCTAACACTTCAATTTTGGGCAGTTTATGAATAATTAATATTCAGAATTTTGTTTAATAAAAGCGCAAATTGATTTGTCAATAGATCATAATCGGCGACGCAACCGCGAAACGGTCGAAATTATTTGCAATAGAATTTCGGCGAGAAGTTATTGTCCACGCTAGCCGAAACAATATTTTATGCGCGGAATTGAATGCCGATTCGAGTGAAATGTGTTTAATTATGAATTTCATTCCGCGGTCCATAAATTTCCAACAATCGGAACAAATTAATGTGCGCATAAATCTGCGTAAGCTATAAAACTCCGCTGACTTTAATTTTTATGTGCGATTGGGGACAGATATTGAATGTACTTCCGGCTATACCTGAGTCTTACGGTAACACGCGGCGCTTGAAATGTATACCTACCAGGAAGACTTTTCTAGTTTGTGACAGATTGCGAATTATGTGCTTTAATATTTACGTTCGCATCACAAGATAAACCCAAGGAAGTACAATATAAGAAGTCCACCATATAAATTGTCACAATATTTACATGTAGGTTAGGTATAGGATACGGTGGCTTCAAATTAAATTAAATTAAATTTAAGTTAAAAATACCGCTTACCACCTTGTTGAGTAAAGAACTCTGTATACGTATTTCGGCAACTAAGTTGCCAACCCCAGCAGAAAACCACAAAGGAAAATAATGTCAGACGTAGCACTCCGAGAACAATCCTGCTCTTAGACAGCCACTATCAACGAACAGTCGTTGATAGTGGACTTCCTATAAATAAATCTACAGATGTGCTAGGCATTGTATGGGTCTTATTCTTCGGATTTTCCCTCAAAGCTTCAACAGAGGTTAAATATTATTTATTCCTAGCTCCCATTTTTTGATAAATGTTCTTCCTTGACAGTATATTCATTCGAAACCTTCTTGGGTTGATTGGCCAGGGAAAATATACACGCAGTTTCCATTTTTGCAGAATTCCTGCTTTTGCCGGATTTTATAACTTTTTGATTCTTAATCGTTTCTTTTAGCTTCCTTAATTTTCACGTGCAGACTGACTCAAAGAGAATGAAGATAAGTTAAACTGCCCATTTCATAATGTAGTAAATTTTGTTATCTTAAATTGGTCACAATTAATTTAATGACATACTGTAACATAAGGTTTGTTTATTTGTCTTTCTGCACTGAGTAAAAAGAGCAAAATTGATGCGTTTATTTGTCCTAGATCTCTACTCCACTGTTTATTTGTACTGGCATACTGTTCTGCAGACAACCTAGACCACGTTGTTTCTGTTCCAAGTATAAAGCACGTATAAATCGTAATTGTTGTAACATTGTTAATAGTAGACACTTCCCAAGCAGCAAAATTCAAATTTGCCGCAATTATTTTTAGTAACTTAAATATTAAAGCATGAAATTACCTACAATTTTGTATTACATCAATGGGTATTTTAATATCTTTAAGTTGAAGTTATTCAAAATAATTGCGGCAAATTTGAATTGTGCTGCTTGGGTTAAGCATTCACCTGGTATTATTGAACACCAACCAATATTACAGATACCTAACTTACCTTCACTCTTTCTGATTCAATATCCAAAATATGTACATACATAAAATACATGATAGTAACTGGAGAAAAGTTCTTGATACATTGAACTATTTGTAAATGGTGCAATTACAAGATAAATCATCTGCACAGAAAAAAAAAACACGTTTAATACCACTAAATACATCTAATTAAAACGAATATGAAATCACCTTTGATAGCTGCTGGAAATCGGAGACTTCCGTGAGAGAAATTTTAAATGGAAAAAGTTCTAGTTAGTCCTTAGTAGGATAATCATGGATATTATCTCCACTAAATTGGTTCTTTTCAATTCTACCTCCTATTAGAGGTAATAGAGTGCTGTTATGCGCGTGTGCTGATACAATTTATTTTCACTGTTTGTAGACAGTCTCGGGAGAAAGTAAAATAAATTGGAAAAAAAAATTGTTACTATTATAAATGTAGGTATTTAAAGCTAACGTACCCACTCAGTTTATGCATGCGATTTTGAATGTTATAATGTTACGACTTTTTTTCTTATTGACTGTGAAAGTAAACTTTTTTGTACGTTGAACTTGTAGGGCAATAAAAATAGAGAAATATTTGAGTTTAAATGGATTGTTGGATGAAATATTTATGTATGAATAATGATAATTATAGAGAAACATGAGGGATTCGTGTAGAATTGTTATAGTATTAGGTTAGGTGTTAATAATGATACAGAACGTGATTACATTTGATAAAAATCGAGTCTTCAAAAGATGATTAGTTAGCATTTTTTCCGTCCCGAAATTTGTTATAGGTATCGCCAAATCGGATGGTTCCAAGCTGCGCAAAAGTGCTTACGTCACAAACTACTATTCGTCAAATAAATATAGCACAATAAAGGCAAATTCAAATGTTAAGAATTATGCTAGATACTTTTTAATGAAAAGACAACTTTTTGTTTTTAAATGTTCGACAGGAATCATTTATTACTTGCACGTACGATAATATATAATTTCCGTATTAATTTTGACTCAAACTACGCTTTATACATTTGATTTCAATAATATTACCTCGCAACACTACAAACCGTTCAGAAGTAGCGTTCAAAAAAGCTGTGATGATATAAAATAAACAACGGGAAATAAAATACGGAAGTAAATAACAACGTAATGCAGAATGTAAATAAACAAGATGGCGGAACCCTATGTTTATTAGACGGCCTTATTTTTTATCGCTTTTTCTCTCATATCATTACACTAGCTCTATTCAGAACGAGATTTGGTATTTGCGCAAGATCCATCCCATTTGGTGAGCACTATAGCCTCGTTTAAAAATGGCCGTGTTTATCGTAGTTGCCATTTAGGTTATGTTTCCGCTTGTGTCTTTGTTTCATCCTATTATAGTAAAATAAAAATTATTGCAAATATCAAATCTGCAATAGAATACGTCAGTTCAAAAAAATGTTCATTATAACACAAAAGATCGTGTGGATGTCTTAATTTGTGTGAGGATTGGTTTTAACGAAGTTAATATGTTGTATAAAAATTTTAATTCGTGCGAAACCGATTTTTCGGAGTCGGTTCGATGTCACCAAAAACATAACCTCAAACATAAGAAGTTTCATCAGTTCCAGGTAAACCTTTTTTAAATGTATATAATTGTGAAAGAAGGTACAAAATAGACAAATAAAGTAAATATTTGAATTTTATTGAAATTTATGATACTTCAGCTCACAATAAACAGTGTGTTTATTGTGCTGCCCCACAGTCCTTGCAATCTTTACAACATAACCTAAAATTTATGCATGTCAATAGTGGAATTTTTGGTGTTCAGAATCAACCTACTCAAAAAAGTGTCTTTAAAGAAACAGTATTTGTAAGTAAATGGTGCAAACAAGGAGCTAAATTAAATAATCAAATAAACTCCAATGAAAACTCCGGCATAACACTCATAAAAGAAATAACTAAAATATTATACTAAAAAGTAAGTAAGTTGATATGACTTCTAATAAAAGTGGTTTTGCATGTGATCAGCCAGGTGGATTAATCTGTACTTAATATATAAATTAAATTTAATAAAAATTAATGAAACCTACAATTGATACCATGTGACAATTCACGTATCAGATTCATCAAATAAATTTTGCATAAATTTTACCACCTAATTATTTAATTTTATGAATGCCATGCCACTTTTTGAAAAAAAAAATTGCAAATAATTTATCTTTTGGATTAACAATGCAAAATATTCACTGAGAATAAATGCCTAAACCCCGGTTATAAGACATCTTACGATAATTTCATTAATAATGTTATTGACAAAGTAAATTATTCTAAGTAAACATTTATGTTTGTATGTACTATACATATACTTTCCGTTCTCAGTATGAGAGAAAGTATACCAGATACGGTTATAACAACTACATGGATCGCGAGAAATTCAGTAGATTACCCAGCGCAGCTAGAACGTACCCATATTATTTCTAACCCACATTTGTAGGCATATACGCCATCTTGAAAGAAATACATGTATGAACGACACAAATTGTATTTGAAATAATGTATTGCTTACATTATTTACCCGCATTTCAATTAAGCGGCGAATTATTTTGAAATCAAATATGTATGCACCTTAGCAGCTACAATTCGCGACAGGTTCATCAGAAAATATTAGTTAAGCATGTAAAAACACTGTATTATGTATATAATTTAAAATACTTAATACATATCTATAGTTCCCGCAATTAAACAACCGAACTTTTAACATTTCGTCGCATTTCAAAGCATACCATATGGTTTGACAAATATATAGATAGGCTATGGTTAAAAATATGAAAACTATCAACACTAACTAGAAGGTCAAATTAAATGTCAAGTAAGTGCATTGACAACTTACCTTACTCAACGCTCTAATTGAAGAAATCGTACGTCAATTCACTAGATTTGACATTATTATGCATTTTCTGAATGTAAAGTTGTGTTTGGTTGTGTTGTTATGATTATAACATTGCTGTCAAATTCGGCTGTTTCATTGCGAGAACTTATACAATATATTTTAAAGAGCCGATAAAGTAGATTTCATTCAATAGTAATAAGATGTTAGACAATTTAGAATCCTCTAAATTCCCCATAGTTCTGTTGCGGACTGTACAATGTGCATATGTATGTATGTGTGTGATTTCAAAATTTAAATGTTGTCGTCAAACGTATAGGGTACATTAACCATTAAGCAATCTTTTCGTCGTTGTGGCATTTAACGCGCGGTACAAAGTGATTAGGTGTGCATAACTAATTGCTTCGCTTTTTATTTAGCCTTTTTTCTCCATTTTTTTTTTTTTGTAATTAGCTCGATCTAAATATTCACACTCCCGCAAAACTTTTACTTTTTAACTGTCGTTTGCGTCATTACCATCAATGTAACTCTACCATAAAGAGAAAAAGGAATAATAAACTATAGTTATGATACCTCTTTATGTTTGCGCAGCCGAAATGAGTATTTAAACGAATATTTGCTTTACAATTCCAACCATAATTTGGCAACATCGGTTTCCCTTGCCCTTGTGTATAGTTCTCGCAACTAAACCTACTTTTGACATTTCGTCGTTTTATGACATGGTTGCCACAGCATTACAAAGCAATCATATGATTTGGCAGAAATACAGATATGGTTAAAAAATACGAAAACTATCAACGCTATAGCTTTCGCAATGAAACAGCCGACATTTGATAGCGATAATGTTAAATCATACCAACACAACCAAACACAACTTTAGCAAATGTCAAAGTATTAATGTCAAATCTAGTGACACTTCGTCCGCGTAGGATTTCTTCAATTAGAGCGTTGCCAGTCGAGTATATAAGGTAAGCTGTCAACGCACTTACATGAGATTTGTCATTTTAACGTTCTATTTAGTATTGATAGTTTTCTTATTCTTTTAATCATAACCTATCTACATATATATCGTCGCAACCATGTCATGAAAAGACGAAATGTCAAAAGTCGGTTGCTTAATTGCAAGAGCTATAAATAGATCGTCAAAAGGACAAATGTTAAGTGAATGCGTTGACACCATACCTTGCCTATGCAACTGGCAAAGCTCTAATTGAAAAAAGAAACCTATGCAGACGAAATGTCACTAGATTTGACATTACTACGCATTTGCTGAAAATGAAGTTGTGTTTGGTTGTGTTGGGATGATTTTAACTTCATCGCTGTCAAAGGTCACCTGTTTCGAGAACTATAGTGTATACAGATTATTGAAAAATTTTGCTCACATTCAACACTAATCCAAGTAAACATATTTTTTTGTTTTGAACGTTCTTTTTTTCGTGTATACACCGATATTCTAGATAATATCTGTTAACATGGCATAAAACAACAATTTTACTTTTCAGGTGCCAATAAACAAGCAACTATAGTAGTCAGGGTAGGCAACAATCGACCAGATCTCGGTACAAACCCCATATGTAACCGTTTCACCGGCCTTCTAGAGGAAGGGCAACCCCTGTTCCTACCCTGCAATCCCCCTATGCCGGGAGCCTTCGTCAGCGTCCACCTAGAAGCCCCCAATCCGGTCCAACTATCCTTATGCGAAGCGTTCGTTTACACCGACCAAGCGCTGCCTATAGAAAGATGCCCCCAGTTCAGAGACCAACCACCCGGCAGCACGGCTACTTACAACGGAAAATGTTACATTTTCTACAACAGGCAACCTTTGAAATTCCGGGAAGCGTTAGCCTTCTGTAGAGGTCGTGGTGGTACCCTGGTGGATGAGAGCAATCCAGCGCTGCAGGGTTTCATCAGCTGGGAATTGTGGAGGAGACATAGAAGCGATGTTAGCGGGCAGTATTGGATGGGAGCGGTTAGGGATAAGCATCTTGGAAGTTGGCAATGGTTGGGCGGAGATGAGGTGACAGTATCGTTTTGGAACCTGCCGGTGGGAAGTGGGGATTGTGCCAGATACGATGGCACTAAGGGTTGGTTGTGGTCGGATACGGATTGCAACATGCATTTGAATTACATTTGCCAACATCGTAAGTTGAAATGAGTTTAATCAGATTATTTATGCGTTAAAATGAATGAGTAAATTATTCATTATTCACTATACAAACCACCATATATGTACAGATGTGAGATAAATGGAATTTAATCATGCATTTGAATTATATTTGCCAACTTCCTGAATGAAATGAATGCAATCAATTGATTGATTCCTTTAAATGAATAATGAATAAACATCATTCATTATGCGCGGATAAATTATTCATTATTCACTATACAAACTTCCAGATACAGATAGCAAAATGTTTTTTTAAATTATATTTGCCAACATCACAAGTTGAAATGAACTTAATCTATTAAAATGGGTAATCTATAAGCATTGTTATTATCATCCATAATTCACGAATAAATTAGTCATTATTAGCTATTTTTAAAAAAACGTTAATTTAAAGCTTATTGTGAGCTGATGTGGCCTGGGGATTGCATATTTCCTCTTTTACACCTCTTTCTCAATATATCCATTGTATACAATCATTAAAACATATTTCTTTTATTCTGATCACTTCTTCTAGAACCTAAGGCTTGCGGTAGACCAGAACAACCACCAAACTCGACGATGGTTTCCGAAAACTTCAACGTCGGAACGAACGTTGAATATGCCTGTGATGAAGGTCATCTCTTAGTTGGCCCCTCCATCAGAACTTGCTTGGATACCGGATTTTACAACGAATTTCCACCAGTTTGCAAACGTATGTTCCTCATCTCCCGATAACAGCTCACTTATTTCAGAATAAAATCGATTTTTAGGCATACAATGCGGATATCCCGCAGATATAGCGAACGGAAAGTACACCTTGGTCAACGATAGCGTAGGCTATCTAAGTAGGGTGATGTATAGTTGTGACGAGGGCTTCAAGATGGTGGGAAGGGCGCAATTGGCTTGCGATATCGATGAGAGATGGAACGGACCACCACCCAGATGCGAACGTTAGTTGTTTAGAAGGATGAAGGTGTTTTTCAATATCTAAAATTTTTTTCTCTTGTTAGCTATCCAATGCGGGCCGCCACAAGCTATAGAAAACGCGGTTATGACAGCATCTGAGAGCAATTTCGTATTTGCCACCGAGGTAGAATACACATGCAGACCTGGGTACAAATTGATTGGTCCAAATAAATTGATTTGCTTAGCGAACGCGCAATACGACAAACCAGCACCAAGTTGTGAAGGTATGTGATAACGGCTTCAATAGAAACTTTTTGCAACACCATAAAATGAATATTTTTAATAACAATTTCAGCGGAAACTATACCATCGACGACAACCACTACCACCACAAGTAGCACTTCAACATCCACAACCAAACCAATCATAGTTACCATATCGGCAAGGCCAACTACGACTAGTAAGAGACCACCTCGGCCAGGACCCACCACCATCAAAGCCGAGGTAGAAATAATCCGCATTGCTGAAAGAAACAAGAAACCCCTCGCTAAGACTACGGAGGGTAAGAAGCACGACACGTCCACCACACAACAGCCGATACATCCGGAACATCCCGAAGATAATGAAATTTCCGGAAGCGCCAACGTTCAGCGGGGGGAATCCCAGAGTGTCAATATTCCGCAGAGCATCGACGGAGAGAGAAGGGAAACGTACGGTGCCCGATTGAATTTGGGAGCCATCGTGGCTCTGGGTGCCTTCGGTGGCTTCATATTCTTGGCCGCTATCATCACGACGATTATAGTGTTAGTAAGGAGGTGAGTTATTTAATCTTTAAGATGCTGTGGTGGTTTTACATTAAGTGGCATAAAATTTTTAATTGAGAAAATTGGAAATAATATTAATCAAACAGTGCTAAACAGACAGACATAAATACAAGAGTTGGGAAACGAAGAAAATGAATAGAGTGGTGTCTAGGAGAACACGGAAAAAATGTGAAGGATGCAAATGGGGAAAGATTAATACATTTTTGTGGATAACACGAGTAATAACTACCATTTCACACTTCCCACGCGAAGAGATACACAATATAATAAAATAAGTAAGCAGTAAGAATGAAAAATCTGTAATGTAATAGGAATCATCAGAAAATTCTGGAACTAGAATGGAAACACTAAATACAGAAGAAGCGATTGAACAAATGTGGACAAACATCAGAAAAGTGACTATAGAGACTACAGCCAATACACGTGGAACACCAAAGATAACAAATACGAAAAATAAGAGGACCAACTGGCGGTCGGAGAACATAAAAGCTGTAGTCAAGGATAGTTGGAGAAAATACCTAAACAACAAAACACAGACTAGAAAAAATATAAAAAAATAAGAGGTTAAAAAATTTGTCAAGGAAGAAAAAAAATATGAAGCAGGTGAAATAACGGCAGCTTTTCCTATATCGCACCAATGGAATACGGCGCAGCTCAGGGGTCGCTACTTGGGCCTCTGCTATTTGTCATTTATAGAAATGACCTCCCCTCAAATATAAATGACGGAATCGTAAAAGTCTCCAAGCCAATAGGATTGACAATGAAATCTCGAAGTGCCGTTGGAGTTGCAGAAGACTGGTTTCCAGCAAATAAGTTACATATGAACTTAAATAAAACACGAAACTTGATAGTGACCACGAGAAATACGGACTTAAGTCCACCAGTAAAAGCCCTGGGCTTAGTAATAGATAATAGATTAAAGTGGCATTCACACATAAATCAGTTAGCCTGTAACTTGCGGCGGCGTCATTTGCTATCAAGAGACTGAGGCGGATCTCAACCCACGAAGCAGCAAGAATTGCCTATTTCTGCCTATTTCGCTCCCATCTAAGTTACAGCATACTCTTCTGGTGGCTGGCAGCAGGCGAACAGAATTTTTCGACTTCAGAAAAGGGCCATACGATCGTTGTGTATTCTGAAAAGCAACGGGAGATGTCGAGGGTATTATAAACTAGAAAGTATACTTACTTTTACATCAGTATATATACTTGCCGCCGTAGTCCATGATCACAACAACAAACAAGATTTTACTCGGAACGGAGACAATCACACATACACAAAGCGTGTAACAAAAACTATGCTATCGGTAGATTGCGGGAGGGAGCAAAGCTTTATAACCGACTCACAGAGGAACTGAAAACTCTACCGGCAAATATATTTAAGAAAAGAGTGAAGGAGATGCTACCGGAATTGGAGGGCTATAGTATGGAGGAATTCAGTCACCAGTGACTTATTATCTATTATTTATTTATTGAAATTCCAGGTGACAGGTAAAAACATTCAATTTCTTTACCGATAGCTTTGAAAATTTGACAATGTTGCATTCAAATACGCGCGTGTTTTTATCTATAGATGTCATACATGTGACAGGTAAAAGCATGCTTTTTTTCTTTTTAATTTAACCACATTGGGCCACAGCAAGCCGTGGCCGGAGACAGCTGGTTAGTGAATAAAACGGTAGAAAGAATAAAAGGGAAGAGAGGGAGAGGATAAAGAACAGGGCAGCAGGAAATAAATAAAATATGCTTCATCGACAGTGTCGATATCTAACTCAAAAGATAACTTACAACGGTTTTTGCTCCAATTTGATGCGGGCGAAGAGTCGTACACCATGCAAATTTCAACTGTAAAACCTAAACGATGGTAGTATCCAAAGACCCTCTTCGATGTAAAGTGGAAGTAGAAAGAACGGTAGTAGAACGGGTGATGAAATTCAGATATTTACGAGTCGTTAGAAACCCCAAAGACTTATAAACAGTTGAACAACAAGCAGCAAAAGCAACACGGGTGGCGGGGCATCTAAATACAATGATATGAGGAAATAAACGTATGTAACCGGAAGTGAAGATATATTGTAGTGTATTTAAATACTCCACGCTTCATACTTGACACGTACGCAGGCGCCTGAGGGGGAAACTCTATTGTGGTAGCTACTTATTAACGAACTGTCAATGTAGTCTTATGCTATGTATTTGCTCCTGTTGAGTTACCAATAAACTAATACTATATCAATTGTTCACTGATGTGTTTTGAAGTCACAAAAAAAATCGCACCGAATCGCACTGTAGAAATAAATATATTAAATACCAATAAAAGATCAACGAACAAAACGGATCTATACGTCAAAAACACCCAAGACGTAGTCAAATGGTATAAACACAGAAGAAGGGAGTGAAATCGAGTGGTAATGACAATCATTTTGAATTGTACGTTATTTGATGTATGACGAGCTTTTTAAACAAAATTTGAAGTTAAATGGCCACTATTATATTGCAATTTTTATGTCACTTATTGCTTATATCGTAACAAAATGTATATGTGTACATATTTAGGTATTACGTAACTTGTTTTAGAATAGTTAACATATGTACATATAAAGCTAATTTCCCATCAACCTTTACGTCTAGATTTTCTACGCGCACTTTGTTTAACGAAAACGACACCTATAGTTAGCCCTTGTAATCTCTTAGCTTCAACACTCACCGCTGCAATCATTTCTCCTGCTACTTTTACTATTACTTTAACTAACTTGACTGTATTGCCCTTTTGCGGTTCAAAGTGCGGGAGCTTCAACGACGCGCACGAAGCACCGTCTGCCCTCCCCTAGCGCAATGCCCTCACGGTGGTACACCCTGCTGGCACTGCCCTTTCCCGACCAGCAGATCGGCAGAAGGGAGTTCACGCGTAACTACAGATCACACAGGGCCGGCTATTTCTCCAATCCTATCTAGTAAAAACGCCCTAACCATGCCCGCTAAACGAGAAGACGAAACGTCCCCAAGATATACCTCAGGTACGGATCTTATTTGAGACACGACACAGCGACATGTTATGATAGAATGAAGTTAGTCAAAAACAAATTAAAAAGCTCCACGCACTGCCGCACCGCACGCACGCTTAGATCTTTGAACTTATGTCATTCGCACTTTGCTCACAAATCATTTTATTCCTCAAACTAAATCTCTGCTTGTAAGGCTGAGAAACGCTACGCTATGAGCTCTCTTACAACACGCAGTTTGCTGACGGTTTGTGATCACATGAACCAATCAGAAAACATGTTTCAGTTCTCAAGGACTCCAATCTGTTGTTCAATTGTTTCAAGTCATCACAAATCGTTAGTAAACTGTGTGTTGGGACAGAGCTTATGTCTCCTAAATTGCTTCGCACGCCATCTCTACGTACAATCTACACGTTATATATAAAGTATCTATGAACAGCAATGAATAATAACTTTGTTTGTAGCTCCTCTTCACAATCGTTATATCAGGATTTGAAATTTCAGTTACTGCGCATGACAGTTCCAATCTAGTTATAAATATAATGATTGTTACGTTTACAGTTCGAACTGATATCCATCATTAAGAATTTAAATTTAGCACTAATTAGTTATCCGTTTGTATACAATATGCGAAAAATAAAGTATTTATTAGGAAGATACATAATTTTCGACTTTAATTGACATAACCTATTTCGTTCTAGAAACCGAAGTGCCAAACATTACAGACACAGAGCATC
The DNA here is from genome assembly GCA_031763485.1 of Osmoderma eremita. NCBI lineage: Eukaryota > Metazoa > Arthropoda > Insecta > Coleoptera > Scarabaeidae > Osmoderma > Osmoderma eremita. The sequence continues at coordinate 34,791 of JARFOC010000906.1, read as the reverse complement.
ACCGGATTGTAACACCGTCGCGTCGTTCGATTCCTCGAGTTCGGAGTCGCGCAACGGCCTAAATCGCTATTACCGACAGGCATGGGAAAACTTGCACGAATCCGCCGGTAGCAAGACCGGCCTGAAGGTAGCACCGGGCAACCACCAACCATTAAAACGTAAAGAAACCATGGACGAACCGTTCCGAGCGGCCGGCGAACGTCACCGAGACGGTTCCGAATTGGTCGTGTCCGATACGGCCGCGTTCAACGCCAAGAGCGGCGAAAAGAAACGCCACCACCATCACCATCATCATCACGACGTTCGACCGCATAAGGAGGGCAGGGAATGGCGTGATCCAAGATCGCCGCCGCATAGAGAACAAAAGCGATATTGACAACCTTGCATGATTATTACAGTACAATTGGATGAATAGGAAATTCGTTTTTGATCTATCACGTCGTCGCTGTCTTTCGCTAACAAAAAAAAAACATTAAATTTCTTCATTTATTTAATTCTAAGACGTCATCGAATTGTAAGATATAAATTTTATTTTTTATCTATCCCCGCATTTCATTTATTAATTATTTTTGTATATACTTACCTATGTTGTAATATCACGCAAATACTTGGTTAAATTGGGACGTTATTTTGACAGCTGTCAAATTATAAGACCACGTGTTATATAGTTATACTACATATTATTTACGACACATGTCTGTAACCCAAATAACAAAATTCAAGTTTGCCGCAATTATTTTCAGTAACTTAAACATAAAAATATTGAAATACCTGTTTGGATAATACAAAATTGTAGGTACTTTCATGCTTTTATGTTGAAGTTACTAAAAATAACAGCGGCAAATTTGAATTTTGCTATGTGGGATACTTACAAGCAAGAATAAATAAATAATTATATATCTAATATTAAAAAGACGAATCCCTTGGCCTTCTTTTAATCAATTTCAGATGTATTACCAAACAAATCATTTTAATAGCTGCATACTTCAAAAGAAGGCTAATGCGATTCTCAAGACTGATTTTAAATTGAAAAAAAAATGTATTTTAATATGTATATGTAATTCATTTCTTACGAAAGCTACCACGAAATTATTTTAAAAAAATATATGAAAAATTTAATACACGTATATCTACATAATATAAGATAGTGCCATTTTACGAGGCAAAACAATTCAATAACATATATGAAAATTTATACCGTCCAACCCACATAGCAAAATTGAAATTTGTCGCAATTATTTTTAGTAACTTCAACATAAAGATATTAAAATACCTACAAAATGATTGTCATGTCCGAAGTTGCAGTAAATGAATAAGAAAAAGACAAACAAATATATATATAAAAGGTAAGACATTGTTGCTGCAAACTTCAAACATGACAATCATTTTTGCTCTCTCGGCATTAATGTAATACAAAATTGTAGATAATTTCATGATTTAATTATGTTGAAAGTTACTAAAAATAATAGCGGCAAATTTGAATCTTGCTGTGTGGGAAATATACATACAATAGAATGAATTAGAACTACATTTGTATTTTATTTATTTCGTAATAAATCGGAAATGTATGTAGATATTTACCGAAATTACCTTATATTAATTTTATTTATATATTGTTATATTTTAAGATTTCTATTTTCTACAAATAATGTAATATATAAAAATATATGATAGCATTATTAATAAAAAAAAATTAAAACGATTATTTGGTGGTTAGTTTCGTCTTTTAAAAAGTGGAAAGCGATTTCATAACAAGTACTTGAAATAATTTAGTGTAATATACAAAATATAATTTCTTGCATGCTTATCAAAACATTATACAGCTACAGGACAATATCCAAAATTTAAAAAAAAATGATTTCTTAATTTAAAGGGACTAGAAAATATATGAAAAGCAATCTGCATTATCGGTACTTCCGCAAAACTCAGTGAAGTACGCGAGCACTAGATGTCAAAATTCAGAAGTATTGCCCAATGGTTTGTAAATTTTTAATTACTTCTTAAATTACAATAAACACACTGTGAATTATTCGGCTATTCGACTTGATAATGGGAATCCACGTATTCCCGAAACACGTGTCGTCCCGAATTAATTAATACTTGTGCGGGAGGAGTAATCCGAACAGTGTGTTTATTGTGCTTGCCCACAGTCCTTGCTATCTTTACTGATCTTAAATTACATTAAGTATTGTGATAATTACGTACTATTATGTCTATTTATTACAGAGACTGCATTTAATTTTAATACCAACGTAATCATAAAAAGAAATCAATAATGCTTTGATGGTGCAAATATAAGCAATATTATTGTATTATGTTACTAGATACGGTAGATTGCGATTAGATTCATAAATAATAATTTTGTGAGAGAATTCCTGCAAGATACGGAATACATTTTTGAGCGTTGGTATAAAAACCTGACCGATAAGAAAGATGTCTTTTGCACCGCCAACAGACCGCCATCTTCCTTTTAGTTTACTGACAGTCGTATTGTAACACGCGGTTTATATCAGTTTATAACAATATTGTTAATTATTGCCATAAACGTAAGTAATAATTTGATTTTTAACAAATTAAAATGTTGCCATATCTTAAATATTCGTGATAAATACCGTTACACCTCAAATTTAGCACACTTCTCGGTTTTCGTAACTTCAGACGATGATTAACCTAAAATTGTATTTCTAGCATGGCTCCCAGATACGAAATAGCGGTAGGTCTCCAAAAGGGACATAAAACGACGAAGATACCCATGGGAAAGACCAAGGCAGAGAAAGTGCGTCCCTCCAGACTGAAGGGTATCCAGACGAAGCATACTAAATTCGTCCGGGACCTGATCAGAGAGGTGTGTGGACACGCTCCATATGAGAAACGTGCTATGGAATTGTTGAAAGTATCCAAGGATAAGAGGGCGTTAAAATTCTTGAAACGCCGCTTGGGAACGCACATTCGTGCCAAGAGGAAGCGTGAAGAATTGTCCAACATCTTGACACAGATGCGTAAAGCTCAGGCACATGCCAAGTAATGTAATGTGCATTTCGATATGATAATAAAATTGTTTTTAAGTGATATTGTTTTATTTTTGATTGAATGACGAGGATATTTTTATGTTAATTCAATATTTATTGAGTTATATTGCTTATGTTGCAAACTAGTGTTTTTACTAATGAAATTTTATTCCTGATCTCAGAGGTATATTTATATATTTTTTTAAATATATTTTTTATATAATTCATCTGTAAGAATTTATTGTGCTGTAATTCCAAATTCAAATCCCAGCGGTCAGATATCGAACAGGTAACTGTTGTTATGTTTCAGACACCTAGCATTAGTAAACATGTATACAGCGTTCAGAAAAAAACACAACAGTTAGCAAAACGTTGTGTCTTTAGAACGCAACCATATTTTAATGTTGGTACAAGCAATGAAGTTTACCATAAATGTCAAACTGACAATTTACCTATCAACTGATTATTGCATTTCTGTTGCACCTTCCTCGGACAATAATTTCATCACCCTGTCTCTGTCACCAACACAAAACCAAGAGGCCCCATCGTCAATTTTAACAATTCAAATGTTTATTATATTTATAATTACATGTTTCTTTTTCTGTTTTTAGAAATAAT
>JARFOC010000906.1:0-12884 GCA_031763485.1 Osmoderma eremita | reverse complement strand
AATTCAATAAACGAACGCAATAAACACTCAAAGAGTATATGGAGTAAAAGGATTTGAATAAACGAACTCAGCTATAATTAATTCTTTATTATAGACATACATAATTTCCCACAATTTCACATGCATTATACCACAATTTATGAACTATCTATTGCTATAACATCCCCACTAGGAAACTGTAAAAATTATTTCATCACTACAACAATTAACGCAAACCAATTTTACCACAATAAACAATAGATGGATTTCGTAACATAACGAAGTGAAAATAACAAATTTCAATAGCAGAAACGGTATTGCGATAATAGTTAATTCCGTGGGCATAATTTAATTAGTCCTTTATGAAATTTACGTCGCCGAAAACAATGTTTAATTACATGCATTCAACCGGTCAAATAAAGTTTCAACAGTACTTTCTCTTTGGGGAAAAGGAAACGCTTACGTAATGTTAATAAAATGAAATAAAATGACGAATTAACGAATTAAAATGTCGGGTTTATAATGATTACGTAACGGTCAAGAATGAGGTATGCATTTTACAAAAGTGGCTATAGAAGGATTTAGATTTTTGGCATAAGGGAATTATTACTGTACAATTATTAATTACAGCGAGTAGTGAGATTTGCTAGTAAATTTTGAAATAGACTTTGGAAATCTCGATAAAATTACAGCTGGAACAATATTCTAAGTCTAATTGTTGTAGCAGAACATATTTATTTGATAATAAAGCAATTCGGAAATGTATAAACGAGTTTTATTATTATAGTGAGTACAATACACAAATAATATGAACAATACGGAGTGAACTTAGATACATATGGATCGCAAAAAGTACTTATTACAAGGGGGCAACATTCAAATTGTAAAATAACTTCTGCAGCAGTAATATTTCATGTTATTATATATTCTATAAAAGAATTTATGTTTTAATAACTCGATATTATAATTATAGAAACAAATATTAAATGGCTGACGACTATTTGGAATTTTCATGCTAAATAGATAAGCAGTCATGGCCGAGCGGTTAAGGCGTCTGACTAGAAATCAGATTCCCTCTGGGAGCGTAGGTTCGAATCCTACTGACTGCGGATTGAAAACTTTTTCTTTATTTTATTTTTTTTCCTAATTGCTTCTTTTTACCACTGTAATATTTCAACTTATTTACACTATATCAAAATATAAATTAAGAATATTGCTATATCAGAATTCAGATATGAAAATTGGTGGTTCGATTAAGTTGGCCCCTGCCACACCATTCCCACGTCTGAAAAATACATACACGTCTTGCATCCCCTTGCACCGTTAATTTCCAATGTTACACCCCCTGGGATAGATAATTATTGAAAAAATATTGTGAAGGGGAGGGGGGCAACTTAACCGCAAGCCGCCTCCATCTGAATACAAAACGTTGTAATCTTTGCTCTTGACTTGCACCCCCTTGCACTATGAGTAATGAAGCTTGGCACAGCATTGTTAACAAAAAAATTCAGTATAATTTTGTCTTATGGTGTCCCCTCTCCCTCCTCCCCCCGCTCTTACTGGAGAGCTTTTGCAACGCATCGTAAATATTGTGTAGAGCTTGCACCATATTACACCACAATTTACGAAGCTTGCACTCCATTTGTAACTGAGGTGTTTTAGATACAATCTATGCAAAATCTAGACAACATTTACATACGTGTTCAAATGCTCTTGAGTAAAAACAAAATATAAGTATGTAAACTTCTCTTGTTTATTAACAATATAAACTACAATAAACTTCCTTAAAACTCCCTACTATTATATTATTCGTACATCAAAAATCTATATATGGCCGTATCACACACACCTGTTCCATCACTGTTACTTCCTATCTTGCTACTGCGATCCCATCAAATTTTGTCAAGGCTCGAAACCAGTTACCGTTGCCAACCTACCAAGGGTTGCCATTCGTTCCTCGCATTCGGCCATCCTGCGGTTTGAGCGTCCTCGCTCTAATATCACTAAAGAAGCATACAAATTATCTGAAACAATTATTCTACTGTATGCTACATTTCTATTGAGTAACAAACATAGTCTTCGAGTTTGACCGGCCTCTTCGTCAATCTCACCTCTCGTTTCTTCCTTCCCTCTTCATCATTTGGAAGCTTCTTCGATTTTTCGCCCTTTTTTTCTCCTTCATCGACTTCCTGGTTTCTTTCCTTTCCGTCTTCTTGTACTTCGCGTTCCACTTCCCCATACGCTACTCCATCATCTGGTTAAACTTTCCGTTATGATAAAGGTCGCTCTATATTCCCTTTTAAAATCGTCCCATGTTTAAATGTTGTCAACTTTTGTTTGATACCAGAATTGATCTTCTTCTATTAATCGGGTTCTGGCTGTTTCCAGCATATAGGCATCAGGCAAGTTGTGCAATAATTGTATGCTATTTTAGGTTGATAACCACGTCTTTGCTTTTAAAATATCCCCATCGAATGTGCTCACATTCTTCAAGATGTCGGGCATTATATTTAGATTTGGTGAACCCTGCCTCTCACTCAAACTCCCAATGCTTCTTTCCAACATTTCATCTCTACGTCGCGTTTCGGAAACCAATGTGTCGAAGAACGTACTCACATTGCCTTCTGGCGTTGATGTCGTATTACTTTCCATCATCGCTGTCTTACTCTCATTTGTTAATCGTTCTTGAAATGCATCGAAGTCATTGCGCGCCATTTTCTCTATCATCTTTCATCATCTTTTGTTTCTCATGGCATGTCTTCCTTGGGTGTGAGACGGGATGGAATCTGTCTCAGGTTTTTGGAAGGTATATTGAACAATACCATAGACTGTCCTTTCGTTCTTGAGCACATACCCTTCCTTGTTCCGCGACTTCCGTCCAGAATGCAATGTGCATATCGGCTGCCGGTTTCAAGGACTAACTATCTGAGACCAACATCTATTATGTGTGGCATTGCGAATAAAATATGATACAAGCCAGTTTGATATTTAGTTAGCTATGCAAAAAGACTGTGGACGGGGGAGGGGGGGGGGGCAACTTTATCGAGTCAAAATTGATTGGTAGGACATAATTAGGAGATTTTCTCAGGCAAAATGTTTATTTACAAATAGGTATTTCCTGTTACGCATTTATTACACAAGAGGAAATTAAATGTTATTTGTATATTTACACATTTTAACTGAGTCATCGGATCCTGAATTAAGTTTTCAAAACGCTCTAAAACAGTGACTTTAAAGCATTAATACCCGATAGGATATTTGGAATTTGTTTTTAAATATTTTACATCTTCGATTTTCTTGCTTCAAAGATGAGTTTAAACACATTTAAATGCTTACCTTATTTGATGGGAACATTTTCATTGGAATAACCATGAATGTGTTCTGGTAATTTTTTAGATGCATTTAATACATAATACCCTTCTGACAAATAGACGCCGCAGTGCTGCCAATAGTGTATCTGCATTCAATCCTACCTATTGGCTGCAATAGGTGGATAATGACGTCAAGTGGTGATGTGCGCGAAGTGTACCAGCTTGCGTTAGCTGAAGTGGTTACTTATTATATTTGTACCATGAACGCAACCATATATGAGGTTATGTATAATATGATTTCAAAATGGTGTGATAATGATATTGGTATATTAGTTTTGTAAAAAAAACAGTTGATTAAGCTAAATTTAGACACATTTTAGCATTTAGGGTAAGCTAGTTTTATATACAGATTTCCAATTCAATGATACTTTCTACTATTCCATTTTATATTATCTGTTAATACGGTTATTTTTGAAGAGAATAGCTGTAAATTTAAATTTAAAGTCCCCACAATATTGTTTGAACGTAATGTAAATAACCTGTTTATAATACAGCAATTATTTCATGATTATTATTACATACATAGAACATCGAAAGAGAAAACAACAAAAGCTTTTAATTTAATTCTCGCAACATAATTAGCAGTAATATAAAATGCCACCAATTTGCAATTGAATATATGTACATATACAATCACCATACGGAAAGAATCGATTATTAAGGCTGCCTATTCAACCCAAGCGTGTTTCACAACCCACATATTACATACAGGCACTCGCCATACACAAACATAATCGAATTACTGATTTAATGCATGTAAATAGCTCAAACCGTTTCAGACTTGGAATTCGTAACGACATTCTACTTCCTACAGTATGAATTTAATGTTTCTTACTCCTTATACACTGTTCGCACTTTCTACATCACCTGCTCTGGCAGGAGTTCCAACTCGGTCTTACATAACCTTTTTTTTTGAAGAAAAAACTTAACACCTTAGTGAACTGTTAATTGTATTATATTATTGGAGCGAATTTAGTAGCGGTACATTCTGATTATACACGTTTTTTTTTAGTGTGAACAGTAGGCGTTGCAACATGTGACAAATCAGTATATGTCAATGTCAAGTGTCAAATTTCAAATTCCTTTACTTATTACTATTAACTGTATACGTACATTTTTGGCAAAACCATATTACAATTAAAATACCGATTTGTATAGAACAGGATGATCTATCATCGATTTCGCCGGTAGCGGACGATGAACAAAACAGTAGTTCGCTAGTTGGGAAAAAAAGGAAGTAATAGAAGAAAACCACGAATACACCGAGGAAGATTTTACGGCAGGTCTTTGAAGCGATGACGTTTTAATTTGAATATTCGTTCCGGCTGTTTTCGAACAATGCAACGGCGGGCCTCGATTGCCGTTAATTTAAAATGGGACGCTACGTTATACACATGGCACATTAAACTACAATTAAAATCGTCCGAGATTGATCGTGAGGATTTCGGATTGTTAACTATACAATCCGAAATCCTCAAAAGTATGGAAATATAGGAATATATTCGGCATTTCTATGATGATTATGTGATTTTACATTATTTTTACAAATTTATGTAACATTATGTATTACTAATATAGGCAGTACATTAATTGTCCAAACGTTTTTACTCGAAAGTACTTAATAAACATAATTTTTTATTGATTATGGTATTTTTTAAACATTTTGTTTGAAAAGAAACGGCCATTTCAACAGTTAGTTATATAGTAACGTTTACAATTGTACTACCAACGCGCGTTCTACGCGTTATTTTCCAGTCCCGTAAACATACACAGAAAAGGTTTATGTTGGTAGTAGTGGTAACGCATATTTCCAAACAGTTAAGAGCTTGTATGGAAAATAAACTTTAACCATCGTAGAATAAGTAACATAATATATTAGAACTAAATATGAGAACAAAACACAATAATACCAATGATTAATGCAACCGCCACCCATATCCCCACATCCCTGTATGAATGTCACTGCCCCCAACTGCAGATCTTAAAAATTCCCTACAACCTGAAATTTTATTTGCTGTTGTTGAAGTTTTGAGGTTTGTACATGTTTTCGATATCGTGTTCCTTACTTTTGTCGCCTTACAGAAAGGTTAGTTTAACATATTTGCAGTTAACATACAGAATATCTATGTTGATTTGTTGATTATTTTAAAACTTTGTCCGACGAAAAACGATTTCATTTAGGCAAGGATACTTACGGTAATATTTTAGAGGTCATAAAGTTAAAAATAATATCAATTAGAAAACATGTGCAGCAAAAATAAAACTGTTGTTGACTCTGAGACAGGGGGTACTAATATACCTTTGGTGTAAACCAGAGGTTACTCGACCAATAGAGGGCTCTGAGTGTAAAATCTTAGAAGCCTGCAAAGAGTATTTTAAATTTATATTACAATCTTTTAGTTGTTAGTAGTTCTTTTGGTTTTTACTCATTGTTTAATCATTATCGTTATTTTTATAATGATTGTGTATTTCATCTGCAAATATTGACGTGTCCCGAATCAATTATTATATTATTAACCCACGTCGAGCTAAAAATGATTCATCGCCAGGTACCTGTACTTTTTAGAGTTATTATATTCCTAATGGCTATGTTTTTGTTGAGTAGGGTAGATTCATGTTGGAGGAGTAAAAACATTAACCATTTAACGTTTATTATTCCAAAAAAAGTAATATATTTGAGATCTATATTAGTTCGAGTTCTCTTTCAAAGATGTCGGACAAATTGCTCTATAACGGTATATATTTATTGGCTAGGGCTGTTAGTGGCCGGGGACTTCGATGATGAGATTGCATTTCCTTTTAGGGGTTGTATACAGTATTTAGATTATATTATGTGAGATAGTTTTTATGTTGCGTTTTAATTATGGCAAAAGGTAAGAGAGACCTAACAAAGATATCTAATGCCGAGATGTCTCTGTGTGCGATTCCATGGCCATGGCAACTCAAACAAAGACTGACTAGGCACTCTTATAAAGACTTTAGATTCTTAAAAAAACGAATATAAACAGAGATACAAGCATTTAACGAAATTGAATTGATAGAAAATTGATTTTTTTTCTTCAAAATATCAAGTTAGCTGTCAACTTTTTCCAGAAATATTTCGAGAATGAAATCGTTGATGATTTGGTCAAATGTGTAATCCAAAAATTTCTTTTGACTCGGGATTTATTTGATTGCATTCCCATGGTTAATCTAAGGTTAACTTGAAAAAGAGATTTCATAAACCAAAATAAAGAAACAGGCTCTTCACTTTGGTTTACTAATTGGGAAGTGATTTCTAAATCATTGCCTCAAGAACAAGACATCTGAACATCCAAACGTGTGCGGATCAAATAGATTAAAATATGTACAAAACACAAAATAAATGGAGGTGTCTTTTTTTTCGAACTTACTTGGCGTAAGCTTTCTCTAATAGTCCCGGCCAGAAATGATCCGAATGCTGACACTGCAAGAAGGCTAATCGGCCATGGACGGTGGGTAGCCTATCGTCTACTAGGACCTCCGTCCATTCTCCACACCACCACAGTCTGAATCTGAATAATCCAGCGTACTGTTCGCCAGTGAAGGATTGATCGGCGGGTACAACACGATAGAATAATCCTTTGTTGAGGAAGAGCACTCCCAAACAGGAAACTAACCATCGGTCTCCTAAAACAAAAGTGAAATTAATTTTTTATTGTAAATTGGGGCGATTTTGTGATTGCAATAACTGTAATATTAAATGGAAAAATAGAATTTACAACTATAACTCGTGAATATAAACCACACTCATTTGCCTTTTCATGTTTAGACCATTGAAAATGTCCTATGGCAAAATGCTAATTTCGTCATAAAATACAGTATTGATGCGGGTGTTAAGAAAATTATTATTGAGGTGAGGTAAGTCTTTTGACTTTCTCAGTTGCTCACGTTGAGTTACCGTGCTAATCCAGGTTTTCCTTCCGTTTTCCTCTTCCAACAAAAGTTGTTCGCCGACGAAGCACTTCGAAGCAAATGGTCGCCTGTTTCTTCGGAAAAACCGGACATGTGGCAACTGTATCATTGGTGCAACGTCGGACGGTCAATTCTGAATGGTACACAACCATTTGTTTGCCAGAAGTATTCGGAAAAATAAGGAAAAACAACCGCCAAAGAAGGATCATTCTCCACAATGCGAGCTCTCAGACACTAGATCAAACAAGAGAGTTTTTGGCAACTGAAAAAGTTGAATTGATGGGTCATCTGGCGTACAGCTCTGATTTGGCACCCAATGACTTCTTTTTGTTTCCGCACATCAAACAAAAATTACGTGGCCAACGTTTTTCGACGGCTGAAGAAGCGGTTGTGTATATTTTGGAAGTACCTTAATCGGAGTGGAGAAAGTGCTCCGAAAACTGGTTTAAGCGCATGCAAAAGTGTATTGATCTTCATGAAGAATATTTTGAAAGGTAATAAAGCCATGTACTATGATTAATTTTAGTTTCTGTTCTCTATTCCTGAAATATAAAAGGCATCCGCCGTATCTGGTTGGTTTCGCCTCGCCTCGGCGCGGTTTATACTTTGAGCTACTTAGGATGCCCTCTATTTGTTTGTCCTTTTCTCTTCTATGTCTTCTCCTGACGAAGCTCTTAATGATTGTGGGCGAAAAGTGGTGATCCTCTATTTCACCCAAGCATACTTTATCGATCATCCAAACCCAGAAGAAGTTTATCTTACACTGCCTCTGGTCGTGGAAACCTTCGTTTTCATATATGTATATTTATTTATTTAACCTTGAATGTTTTTAGAAAGTTTGTTTTTGGCGTCCTTGAAGCAATTATAGACTATAACGAATACGTAAACTATATAATGATGATATTCACTTATCTAATTTTCTATAAATCAGAAAGGCAATGAATGAATTTTAAAATACCCAATTTATATTTTCTGGATAAACTTTCAACAAATACATAGAGAAATGTATATTTGCACGTAAATATAATAGTATTAGCATAGTTAAAACGCTCCTTCATAACATTGTATTTGTTATTTGTGGAAATTTTTATGCAAACATAATATGTCTAAAGCCTGTTCAATTTATTTGTATTGGTTAAATAATTTTCTTTACTTGAATGTACAAGTTCAAACATCCGAATAACTTTTACCTCATTATTATATAGAGGAATTCTGGTATTTTGAAATAACAGTTATCACCGTCACTGTCATTAAGGTAACACGGTAATTACAAACGATTATTGATTCATTAGTTTAGTTGTTAAGTAGCTGACAATTAGTTATGTTGATTAACATAGCTTGTCAGTGGATACGTTCAGGCAACGCGACAATTTACTGTCACCGTAAACGCGAATCTTTAACGGTGATATTAAACATTTTAAAATCAGCTGAACTACCTGTTGACACCGCACTTTGCTTAGCCATGTGGTATTCGCCTGAATAAATTTTGAGGTGGTTATGAATTTGTTAACTTGCTTAAATTATAGATAACGTGATTTTACAAGAGTAGAATATACACTATTATTTATCTATCACACTTTTAGGTTAAAAGGGGGAAAAAGTGGGGTTAGGATAACGCGTTTTCTGAATTCACCGTAAAATTTTATCGGTGACAATGTTTGGTTACAATTGTCGCTCACCGATAGATAACGTTTTTCGTTCAGGGGAGCCATCATACTCAACTATTGCATCGCCTGAACACACGCAGTAACACACATCGCGTCGTATATACGGAGTGACAAAAAAAGACGTTGACCGAAGGCGGTGCGCCATCTATGTTGTTTTGTATGGGAACTACAGCTCTAATTATTATTTATGTAATCTCTTGGATATTGTTCAAATAACTTAATACGATAATCTATGAGTTAATTAATTAAATTAAGAAATCCATTCAACATTTGAAGATACATATAAATGAAACGTATACTAACTGACAGACGAAAGATGACAGACAATTGGCAGTAACCCAAAGATTAGGGAGAATAATTTGCGCTATCAAAGATAGGCGTTATCTCGTCGAGGCCTTAATTTTCGCTTTAGATCTTTCCGAATAGTGCGTATAGACGCCTAAACATCTCCCGCGCGTTTTGCAAGTCCCCCAGACTCATTTACGGCCGCGAAATATTGCTCCAAAATATTGACGTGCGCGAACGGAATTTGTCTAACGTTTCTCGAAGACGGAACGATCTGACGGCCAGCCAATGGGAGAGCGGGAAAAATACTTCCGCGGGAAGGAGGGGGGCAACTCGAGGACCCATCGACATTTAAATACTTTTATGTATTGTCAAAAAATACCCGCAATCTTGGAAAAATATTCCCGATCTGAAAAAAACAATCCCTCGACTGGCCGGCGAAGGCAAAGCTTTGCGATTTCATATCTATGTAGGTAGGAAACGTACATAAGAAATATTATACGAATAACGACCTCTCAATATTTGTTAATGAAACATCTGAGACTACAGATGGCACAACTGTTTTGTGGTCGACCTGCATCCTATCTTTAGTTCTTCTAATCTTTGCCAGCAACCCTAGCGAAGTTACGAACCGTTAGTAACGAATCGTTACTAAGGTTGATTTTATTTTGATTTAATTAGTTTCTAGTTTAGTGAATTGCTCACTATTTCAAGCAACTGTCTCCGATTAATTTAAAATAACGTCATTAATAAAAATCTCCTTTCTAGTGTAATTACAACTTATTCCAATTCTTTCTTGATTTTACATTAAAATCAATAAACATGGTCTACCTAAAAATCTTAAATAAACATTCGAAAGTTCTAATGGATCATTAAATAAATCTTCTAAAAAACTTTATAAACAGTGATATCTATTTTTAGACGTTGTACATATTAGAAATTATAAATAATTGCATACCTCCTCGCATATAAAATAAAAACAACGTAAGGAATGTCTATACACGAATTTTCAAGGATGATCTCTGCGAGAACTTGTGGAAGCAAAAAGCAAAAAACGCCAACAAACCAGATACCGCTGATTGACGAAAGAAGGCCTTGACTAACCAGCCAGTGCTACTTAAAAATTACAAGTATTTGCAGAGGTACACATATACATACACAGGTAATGGATTCCCATTACAAATTCTGAGGTCGTTTGCGTGCATCTAGAATAGAATTCTTAGGCAAGTCTTTGTCAGAACGTCCCACGATGATGCTTAACTAACGTTACTACAATTCCATGCCGAAAATGAATTGTGCGTGGCGGTATTTTAAAAGATATGCTCGTATGTTGCCTAGTACCTTTGCAAAAGGAAGCTTTTTCTGTGACAATTTTATTACAACTGATTTAAGTTTCAACAGAATTTAGCGCATTATACTGTTAGGATAAAAGAAAACACAGAATGATAGATAATTAGTAGTTACGTATTAGTGGAAGGCTTTGGATGCGTTCATATTTATGCTGCAATCGCTATGATCCCTAAAGTTGGCACTGCGAGCGTTTGCCCAGTGGCACGTACTTCAAGGAATTGCAAGGAGTTTATCCCAGAACACGAAAGCTTTGTCGCAAATTTTACAAATTAATGTGGTTTAAGGTTAGGTGTGACTAATTTGACGTAAGGGTAAACAAAAATAATTCAGTACGTCCCACAGCGGCAATTTTACGCATTACAAAGTATTGTGCACGTTCTTTTTGATTGCGATAACTGAACTGAGTCGATTTGTAAAAGGAACGCTGTGATAACAACAATGATACACATTTGATGGCGTATGCACTGTAGAAAGTATTAGCCACAGTTATAGATTGGTACTACATTCCTATCTATATTATATTGCCACGGAATATCTACGGTATCGTCGCGACATCTAGTGGCGAAGTTGCAAAACTGCAAGTTTAAATAGTAATGGCTTTGGATTGGCTCCTTCTGCTCACAAGATTAGATTTCCTATTTCAAGGCGTTCTTTTTCCTTCCGGATTATTCGAGAAAAAGAAAATTGCTCGAAGAAAATTCGATTGTATAAGGAGTCGTGTAAATAGGTAGTTTTAGTTTTAGAATATCTAGGCTTGAGTCAAAATCTTAGAGTATGTTTTGTGCAGTTAATCATTAAAGCTATTGGATTACTGTAAGAATTATGTCGATATCTGTCGAAACTCATTTTGTGCGATACGTACAACGATCAGGAATTATATTGGAACGAAACTAACTAAGTATCATACAGATCTAGACTGAAATTCGTGCGGAACATGGCAGAGATGATTCCAATTCGCCAAAAACAGACCAAAGAATCCGACGCTTTTGCATATTCCGGTTTATTCTGCAAGGAAAACCTCCGATTATAAACCATGAGTAAACTCTCTCATCTCTCGGTCGCGTTCTACTTCTCCGAGACGAGAAAACGCGGCTGGTAGCATCATGGAGTTGGTAATTAAGCACTTCATACGTACGTAGATGAATCGACCCGCTGTCTGTATGAGAATTTGTTAACCGGCCTGCGGTGTGGCGACCAAAGCACAATTTATTCGAATTCCTGTACCGGGGTCGACGTTCTAAATATTCGTGGAGTTTATTAAACGCGCGATCAACGTCAGCGATACGCGTTTGGCGAGGAGTATATGTGATGTTGCGACCACCGTTGTATCGTTAAAGAATTTTGAACAGGCGAAGCACGTAATAGCCAGGAAATGCTCGCACAATTTCAAACAGGATGCGCGGATGTGATTGGCTTAACGATGTTTGGTTTCATTAGGTTTAACAGGCGTTTGTTTGAACACTAACAAAGTTCAAAAAGTACGTCGAGGGTAGCTATGAAGAATAAAAAAATTCTTTTCAATCCAGTGTACCTAACCTTAAAACGTCATTGGAAGTGACACCTTTTTGATAAAATTGACATTTATATGCATTTTTATTTACTCCAATTTTAAAATGAACACATCAATGTGTTAACTATTGTGGGTGTGGTTAATAAATTCATGTATCGGGCTAAAAAGTATCAAAATCCCCTGTAAAGTGCAATGTAAATTAAATAAGATTTTAATTATTAAACCATGGTTACAAACAATAGTTAATGTGATAGATTTGTTTGAAATTAGCCTATTATGCAGTGACAGGCACAAAGTTCACACGTGTCACGTGACCATTGGCTTGGCGTCAAATTTAAAAACCATACTACAAATGTTAGGGTAAACCGGAGGAATATCGACACACTGGACAATTCCGACACCATATTTTTTGTATCCTATGCGCGATATAGGGACACTTATATCAGATATTAGGAACCTGATTTCAAAATTATGATTTACACAATCTTTTCTTTTGTTTATAATTCTCAAGAGAAGTGAGTTAGAGATTCATGTTTTTATATTATAAAAGAATATATACAGTCTGATTCATTTTCGACCCTCACCATCTCGCTTATTGTTGGAGATAGAGGGTAGGTTTAAATCTGGCAAAGTTGCAAAATTTTGTGTTTGTTATGAATCCGAAGAAAAAATAGGCCTGTGACAAATGACGTTCGAGATTTTTTTTTAAACAAAAAAAAACCCATTCTCTTCTTTTACCTCTAGCACTTTTATTCGGCCTTGCAGAGAAAAACTAAAAACACATTCTCA
>JARFOC010000905.1:4190-20729 GCA_031763485.1 Osmoderma eremita | reverse complement strand
ATTACGACTGCCGTGTATGTATATATTTTTGTAATGATCGTTGTCTCCATTTTTGAATTTAAGCAGCACCCCCCTTTTATAGATATCTATTATATGTATACATACAAACGAATTTGTAACGTACGTTTTTTACAGCTTTAAAAATTCACCATGATTAGATGTGATAATCGTATGTTACGTGAAGACAGTTGCCTTTTTAACTATGTAAATCTAAAATACAGCAGCATTTTGTATCGGAGAAAACCAATGACATATATATTCAAGCCGTAATAAATTTACAGTGTTAATAATTCATTTATATTATATACAAGCAACACTTTATTATATCGTAGATATTTATATATAATCTAGCATCGATCACCATGTCTTAGGAAAGAATAATTTCTTTTTATTCAAAAAATTCGTTCGTAATAGTTTTTGAACGAGGAGCAGGTGAACTATTTAATTGTATCTTGAAAATGATGCGTCAATATGAGGAAACGTGTCTGAGATAAAAATTGTTTTGTGTTATCATCGAAGGGGAAACAGTATTGACTACATTTTGAGGTGCGTTTCGCAGTCAATATTTGTTGCTTTTCTACAAAATCATAATCGACTGCAAAATAAATCTGTTCAATTTTTCTTCTTTTTTAGATTAAATCACATTTTATATTTTGTGTGGGAAAAAATTAAAAATGTGCGTTTTTAGCCGCACCGCACCATTGGCCTTTTCACTTTTTTATCAACTCAATTGTAACTCAAACAAACAAATTATTACGATTGCAGTCGCTTCAATTTCAAATAAAAATTGCTATTCTGCGAGGAAAAATATCAGGCGTCAATTGGAGAGAATAAAATTGATTGCGGAATAAACCTGAGAGCACGAAACTTATGATAATTACATATATAATCAACTCGATTTCCCCTTTCACAACATCTATTTAACAGTTGTTAAATGGTTTACCTACTTTTACTTGCATAGATTCCTTTCGTTCATTTTGATTGTCGTATTGTCGTTGATTCAAATCTTGTCTACATAGTTTTTAAGTGTTAAATGTTCTTTATATATGTATTTTATTTGTATTTCCGTCGGTTTGATTTATATTTGTATGTCTAAATCGTAATTAAAAACCGATACTGTGAGGAAGAGATTAGATTTTCATCCGATTTAATACCAAACGACTATAATATAATAATAACTTAAGATATCATTTCGGACAAGACTTATATTCTCTTTCCTCACCGATCGGGGGTTGTAATAGAGAAAGAAAGATATTTATATTGTGAATAGAATTAAAAAAAAAACTTTCTTATTAATGAAAAATAGAGAAAAACGAATGATATTTTCATACGTTGATAACAGAAATGATAAATAAATAATAAAGATCATACATAACTGAAGATTGTAGTTTTGCGATAATTAGTTTCTTTTTGATCGGTGTGATTGTCTTTTTTTAAAAGAGGAAGCCTCCTCGGGTGAATATCGAAGAGAAGATTGGTGTACGAAGATATTTTTAATCGGAAGCAGTGACATGTGTGAGTATATTTATTTAATTCATAAGTAATTTATTGGGAATATACAAATATGAAAATTGATTTATTTCAACGTTAATATGCTCTTTTACGTTGAAACTGGATTATTATTATCATTAAATTAGTTCGTATATAATAAATATAAATAAACTGGAATTTAATATATTATAAATATTATACACCTTCAAAATATATTATTAAAAAAAATTATATTACAATATAAAGAAACAAGTTCATATTGTACATTATTATAAATAATTTCGTTTTCTTGTAGTTATTATTTTTATTATTATCATTAGTGTACTGTTAAACTACTAGTCAGTCAAGTTGAAATAATAAAAAAAATGTTAATATCGAAACAAGAATAGCCACTTCGTTCATATTTACTAATCATTAAACTTACTAGGGTAACGATGGACACTACGCAACACAAACACAATGTTTAAAAGTTTACGGTTCATTTTCCTTTTTAATAATGAATAAAACCTATTTGATAATGTATACCATTTTATTATTGGTTTCTTGTGCAAATCATATTCTACGTCGCAAATGAAAACCATGTCATGTTGTTGATGTTGTTGTGAAATGTGCCTTAAGAAAGAAACAAAAAGATACGAGATACAGATAGAACAAAAAAACAGATGAATAAATAACTTAATAGCCCCTGTTTACTGTTTGCCAATTTTATTTTGAAAATAAAAATAATAGTTTTTTTCTTTTGTGTAAAAGTTTTTTTGTTTTGCCAATACCTTAACACCCTTCCTATATCAAATACTCCGTTAAAATGGAGCTTTACTGTTGATTTATCATGTAAACTTTGTTGGAATCGCAAATACAGGCGCGCGACCCCACTCAATGAGCAATATTACAAGGGTACGTACAACCATACAAAAACTAAACGTTTCTCTGCGTTTGATGATAACTTTTTAAACTTCAGTCAAAAGCACGGTCTCCTAAATATATAATATTGACTTTCAGTCTAACCGGTCTTTTTTCGTATCTTTAGTTCAAGGCATTATTTTGGTTTCGTAAAGTGCCACTTTACGATGCTTTTTATATGTGACCAGTAATACACGTTAGTTGTGTTTAAATTCCGTTCAATGGTTTTATATGGAAAGCTGGAACTACTTACTTCTATGTCAAAATGGCAGGAAAATGTTAATGCGTATGGCAGCATAGAGTGCAAGACTATCGTTATATAGGAGGCCGTGGTCAAAAGGAAGGAACGTGAGTTGAATTTCCTACTTCCCACATATCCGAAGTTTGTTTGTCTTAAGAAATGACGATTGACCACATCTGCGTTTCACCCATGGAAGTAACCATTGACCATATATACACAAACTTGCAAAAGTCATACACCCCTCTTGAATTTTCTAAACCATTTAACCACTTAACACACGATTTTTATTCCATTTTATAGGAGAAAAAAATCATTTTAATTTGTCTTCGGCATATGTAAAATTAGAAGAGAAAAGGTGTTCAAAAGCTTTATAAATTTTTAATTATAACACAAAAACTGCAAAATCTACATCTGATGTCATTACTTTTGTATATGTTTCAAAAGAGGGAACTATACAAAGTCCAACATTACAAATGCTACAGTAACATTTAACAATTTAATCATTTATAATTGACACTACCTCGCAGATGAGGAGCCGTTTCACGTGCAGTTCTCAATCGGTGATGAAGTCCAGTCGGTAGCTCGTCGTCATGAGCGACGATAGACGTAAGACCGCTGATTAATTGTCCAATTTTCATGTCGGTGGGTCCATTCCACACGCCTTTGTCGATGTCTCTGTTTTAACCCTGGGACTCGCTGGACTCTCCTGCATCTAAGGCCAGTATTTCCTAAACGACACCTGACAGAATCGTTGCTTATGTTGCGATTAGTAGCCAAACGGAACTCTGTTTAAAGCAGGTACAACGAAACTTGAGTTCCTCCGGGATAATTGCACAATATAGCGAACCTGACGAACACTTGTACATCTGGGACGACCTGCCCTAGGTATACCTCAAACTTTTCCGATATTTAAAAACCTTTGAATTACTCGTATGACCGTGCTACGGACAATGTTCGGATTAGTGTTGAGACTTACGCGTTCGTGAACGCCGATCTATAAAAGAGCATTCAGTGAGGCGGGAATCAAGATAACAGTATACAACTCTCTACGTTCATAAGAACGCATCGAGTATCTGACGAACGCCAAACTTCGAACGAGATGAAACGAGCGTCGTTCACTCGCGGTAGGAGCAAGATCCGCGTTCGTTTATTTGTTCTGGATTTGGAGCGGCGCAGATAGGTGCGGATCATGTGAGGTGCGGATCATATCATGAGTGAATAGTGTATTTTGGTGTATTTTATATTCGAACGGTTGTGGAACCTTTTTTGTTCTTATCATAACCTCAATAACTTATTCAAACTCTGATGTTGGTATAACACTGAGCAAAACGTATGTAAAACACCAAAAGGCGAATGAAAGGACATTAAATATGAATATTTTATGAATTATTTTTTCTTTCTTAAAATTTTACAAGAAAGTGAGGTTATAACCGGCTCTATTACTCCATAAACCCTATGTCTCCCACTCGGTGTTTATGAAGCGTCGTGGAGTGTGTTCCATTCACTCCACTCCTAATTTTTCGAACGATTAAAAAAGAAATCTAGTAGCTCCGTTTGTAATAAATGAACGCCAAGGTACAAATAGTTCTCGTAGAACGAATAAACGAACGCAGCTATAGTAGACGTTCACTCGCTCACGCGTTCACGAACGCTATGCAAAGTAGGAACGCAGGCGAAATACGAACGAAAGTAGCAAATGCGGAATAATATAGCACAAACTTGTATTAAATATAAATTGCGCGTCAAAAATGTGTTTCTTTTATATGCATAGCATAAATTCTTTACTTTATTTAGCGTTTCGGATTATTTTTTTATCCTTTTTCAATACATCTTAGTTGTATACTGCCATTTGGTCTTGCTATACATTGTTTGTAGCTTGTACACTTCAATTATGATTTTTTTAAATTACTTATATTATTTATAGTGTATATTTGGTAAATATAGCAATAGCGATAAACACACTGTTTGGATTACTCCTCCCGCACAAGTATTAATTAATTCGGGACGACACGTGTTTAGGGAATCCCGAAACACGTGTCGTCCCGAATTAATTAATACGTGTGCGGGAGGAGTAATCCGAACAGTGTGTTTGTAGTGTATATTTGTTGAAGAATATTAATACGTATTTAACAATGTCGTCGTTCTTCTGTGAGGAGCAGGCGGGAGCAATGAGCAATATGGAGTGAATGCAGATGAAAGAACGAATGCTTGCGTCCGAGAAGCCGTGAGTTCACTATTAGTGAACGCAGCGTTGATAGGCGAGCGATGCACGCACTGGGAAAGAACGAATTTACACAGCCGCGTTCACTCAATTTTGTGGTTAGCTCTCCAAACGGCGTTCAAACAGACGCCGGTGAATGAACGCAACGTTCGTCTCAACACTAGTTCGGATATCCGCGGTCCGGGCATTTTGCGTGAATACGAACTCTTGTACATACAACGTAAAACTGTGGATTGTCTTTTCCTTAAGTTAAAAATGTAACATCTGTAAATATTGCAAGGACTGTGGGGCAACACAATAAACACACTGTTCGGATTACTCCCCCCGCACAAAGTATTGATTAATTTGGGACGACACGTGTTTCGGGAATACGTGGATTCCCATTATCAAGTCGAATAGCCGAATGAAGCTATTCGACTTGATAATGGGAATTCACGTATCCCTGAAACACGTGTCGTCCCGAATTAATCAATACATTGTGCGGGAGGAGTAATCCGAACAGTCTGTAACATCTGGAGCATAAACAAAAAATTGTTTATGCATATAAGAAGTAAATATTGTGTAACAGTCAAAAGAATTCACAAATTTCTTATATTTCTGAAGATACATATAGTAGGGGTGGAAGATTTTTGCAAGTTTGTACATATTTGGTTATAGCTCTGTCTCAACGCCCAGTTTACTGACGGATCGTCATGACGTGAACCAATCGGACAACACATTGGAGTTCTTGACAACTGAAATGTTTCCCGATTGGCTCACGTGATCAGGAACCGTCAGCAAATTGCGTGTTGGAACAGAGCTTAGATTAAGTAGTAGTCAGAGATAAGGGATAGCAGAGCAACTTAATAACGTGAAATGGCAATTGCGCTTTATGCCCTCTACCTTAAGGAAGTAAATTAAAATCCGTTACGCAGCATTTTTAAATTACTATATTTCCCGGTTATTTTTTATTACTATATTCTATATATGGTAATAGTGTATTTCAAGCCAAGGGAGAAAAGTGCCCTATTGCAGGCCGCGGGCAATTGCACAAGTAATGTAATGTATATATGTAATTTAATTGTCCAAGGCCTGCATTAGCACTTTCTTCACGTGGTTTTGTAAGCAATAACTGCTGCCTGAGGGCGACGTTCGGCAGTATTGCAGCGACGCGGTACAGGTGGACCAATCACGCTCGGAGCGTGGGGAAGACATGACAGTCGACCACTGTCAGCGAATACGTGAAGCGGTGGGAATTGGTCTACAGACACCTTTTATGTTTTATTTTGTGATTGTTGTTGTATTTGAATGACGCCCTTTTGTTTTAATAATATTACAGTTTAAATAATACAATTATAGTATGAATACAATTTTTTTCCAGTCAGTCCAATTTTAATAATTTTTTTCAAAAACAATAAAAACATACTTGTGAGTGACATGATATCCGTCAAATATTTTTTGGAAACTGTCAACTTAGCCTGCGACTGTGATGAATGCAGTAATTTCATTGAATGGTCAATATGATGATGTACAGTTCTATCATAAAAATGCCACTTACTTCCTGCCCTAGGGCAGAAAAGCACAACTTTCCTCCCTCAAATGAGGGAGCAAAAGTACAACTTTCCTCCCTGCTCGGAAAAAAAGTATATTTAGCAGTACAAACGCGTTAATTTGATTGCTTACATTCAGTATAGTTCGCTAGTAATAATACGTAACCCCACCCAAATAAAACAATGCGTTTGTACCAAATAATAAGATTTTAATTACATTGCGTTTAAATTCAGATACTTACAATGAAACAGTTATGGTATTTTTTAAATAATTAATTATATTGTATTATATAATATATATATAGAAATAAATAGTGTTACATCATCTGAGACACAATATATTACAGTTATGTAATGGTAATATACAATATATATATTAAATCTTATGTAGGAAAAAATGGATACAAGTGTTGCTTGCATAAATAAACTAAAATATTCTCTAAATAAGATAATAATAGCAGGCCTACAGTAAATCGATGTATGTATACAATGGAATTTCTCTATTTTAAACAAAAAAAGGGAACTGTTGATGAAAGAATCAACAATAGCATGGAAAGATGATAAAATTAATATAATATTCTAAAATATATGTAATATCGGTTTCTTTTCTTCATGCATTTATTCAACCGAATTAAAACATTATCAAATAATTCTACATCATTTTAACACGTAAAAACAAATATACATTATCCACTCGCACAAGAAGTCCTCCCTTAAGTCATCGAGCAGAAAAGATCACAACGTGTCCAAGCACTAAAGCTCAACAAAAAAAGAAAATTGTAGTACAACGTACAATAATTAATATCTTTGGCAGTTCGCATTCATTTAACGACATACAAAAATTTCATTATTTGTTTTTGATTCTCGTTAGTTTCCAGCAAGATAGTCACAAATATAATAATAACCCATTGATATACCTTAGAAATTAATTAAAAATAGAAAGATTCGCTATACATTCGCACAGGTAAGTTGCTGTTAAGTAGTTTTAATGCAATACAATTAGATATTTTAAAAAGTGCTAACTTTGTTAATCATATAGATTAATTTCACTGAAAGGATTTCTTAAAATTCAAAGATGTATAATAGTACAACAGTGCATAGGATAAATGATGATATCCGGATTATATACAGTTATGAACATTTACTTTTGTACAATTATAAATTGTTAAAATGGTGTAGGGAAATTTGTCGTTTGTGAAGAGAAATGAATTTGAATATTCTTGGAAATGATCTAAATTAAGTATTGAAAAGACTTTTACTATCGAAACAACAATCACGAAAATGCTTTATTAATATCACGGATTTCAGTATTTTCTTAGTAATATATGAAATGTCGAAAATTTTCGCTTTTAAAAATCACATTAGAAAAAGCATTTTAGGTAAGAGACACTGTACAAAACTGTATGTTGGATACTGTATATATATATATATATATATATATATATAAAGAGGAGTTGGAGTCTTTTTCTATTATTAAACGCACAGTAAACAAAGAGCATTTTAAAAAATATTTAAAAGACATTTTCTGGTTTTCTTATCATTTTACTTATAGACATATACACATAATTAATTATATTACAATATTATGTGAGCAAATCTATTTTTTTCTTTTACACACTTACATTACTTTATATATATATAAAAGAAAATTGTTTTTAATTTTTTTGGAGCAGTGATCAAATGATCACTTGGTATCATCATCGTGTTGATTAATCTTATCAGTTAATCGTTTATCCATTAACCGCTATTACAGTTAATAATATAAATATTGTTCCCATATAACTAGCTACAGAAGGGTTTAAAACACATTTATCATTTACTTCGCATTAATTTAACGCTTTATACAATATTATTTAATCGGGAAAGATATTTATGTTGTTATGTGTGTCGGTCACATAAATATATAGATATAACAATGTCTATTGCAACGACATTTTTCCTTTTGATTATTATTTCTTTTGTATGTATATTTACAAGTTTTCAAAAATAGAAAAAAATGGCACTTAATCGATGGCTAAAAATTATTTTATAAAAGATATAATTCCGTGACATTTAGTTAGTTAGTACAACACAATATAACTAAGATAAATTATTAGTTATTCTAAAGTCTTTTTTAATGTTTTCTTTAGCTGATTTAAAAAATTGAGCTTAAGATTCAAAGTCCTTTAAGGTAAAAATAAAAAAAAAAGTATCTACTGAAAACATACCTATTCACAAAATTACTTGTTTCTATATTATCATTATTTGAATGTACATAGACAACGTCATATTAAAAGAGTTTATTTATTTTATTATTAGATTTGTGTACCATACGATTTCCAATAATATAGCAAATTTTAATTTGTAATGTATCTCTTTTGGGTTAATTAATTTTGGCAGTGGTTTCTTTTATTTGAGCACAAATCTCTGCTTTTGAATTTTCTTTTATTGTGCTTCCATTTTTTCAAAACGGAATTTTTCGGAAATTCTCGCGCGCTGTTAAAAATCGAAATGTTACGTATGGTTGCTAATAACATCCAAATAGGTAATCGGTTTTGTATCAACAGTAAAATGTACTCAATATTCCGTTGTTTTTGTTAGCTTCCTCGGTAAACAATGTTAATGAAAAATTTTACAAATGAAAAAATCCATTATTATACCATAGCTAAAGTGAATTACTAAATTGGCAATAGTGGATTTATCAGTAATTTTTATATTATATTTATTATTATTTTTAATATCCCAATAATAGTGGTGGTAATTTTAATAACAGTAACCTCAAATTAATCCTTTAAAAATTTTGTTAAGAGATCGTACAAGCTTAATGATTTACTGTACACTGTAATAGATACAATACAAAACCAGGACAATATAGTTAATGGTGTTATTTTTTGTATCAATAATAACCATAATCTCGTCTTTATTAGGACGCATGAAGCGCCCCCTGTGGCATGTATGATAATTCATCATTGGAGGCAATTTAGTACCAATAAAAGCTTTGTTCGCGGAGCGAATTCAGAACATCCAGCGCAATAAAGAATGTGTCGCTCGCGGTGAAAAGTTACACGAACGGGATCTATTCAGAATTAAAAATCAGGAAATCAGAATAACACAATCTCCGACGAAGGAATGGCGGAGTACGACCAACGTACAGAGCAAGCGAGACAAAAAACGTCGGAAAATTAAAAACCATGTGAAGTTCTATCACAGCGCCAAGAGCGTTAGAATACCCAACTTGGGGTTCGAAACTCGGCTAAGTTTCTATGTATATTCATGTAGTTGACAGGGCATGGTTAAATCGGGTTCGCACAGTTTCTGTTTCTTACTTATAAAACTCTGGTTCACCTTCGGACTACTACTATCACCGATATGCCCCTCGTGTCTAATAATATTCGGTTTCTGTGGTATTAGGGACTCGATATTCTTTGGCAGTTTAAAATTGTCGAATTCCCTGCCTATCGTTCGTTTGGCCGTCTTGTAAATAACTTGGGGAAACACCGAACTATTCTCTTTGTTGGTTTTTTCGATGTGTCTTTGCGGCACTTGGTTCTTATTCCAACTCAACTGCTTCGATGGTATAACTTTCTTATACAGAGGTGTAACACCGGAGTTTTTTTTATATACAACGAAATAGTATTTTCGGTATCCTTAAAACGTTTGTTAGAACTTCCCTGTCCAGATAATGGATTGGATGGTACATACCTGTAATTTGTCGGCGTTAAGACTGATTCGCATATCGGTGTTAAGACTGGTTTAGATATTGGTTTGCTGCTGTGAAACGTTAGAGTGATGGGAATTTTTGTTTTCTTCTTTAGCGTAGGTTTTTTAAGTGCGCCCACATCTGTATCGCCTTTAAAATTGCAGCTCGGTATGGTTTTCGGCACTTTAACATTTTGTACCACAATTACCGGAATATTAGTAGAGGTTTGTACATTACATCTTTGTTGGTTTCATTTAGGGGTTTGTTACTAGATGTATCACCAAGACAACTTTTGTCTGTTTGCATTGTGTAATTTAAACCTTCGTTCAATAATCTCTCTATTCCAGATAGAGTATCGTTGAAAACGTCCTCGCATTCCTTCGTCAGGGATTATATTATTCTGATTTCGTGTGAAAGGTTTCAATAAAACAAAATTCCACTTTTCGATCGATTCAATTAAATTACTTTACCTGATAAAGTACTGCTTGTTTTTTCATCATCTACCACATTCATAGACGATGTTATCTCGAATTCTGTAAGATACATGAAATAGAAACAAAAGAGGAAACAACAATAGCAGAAAAACTCTTGTCTGGCGAAACAAAAGATTTCCTTTCTTCATTTTTTTACCGATCCCCATACATTTCTGTATTCTCTTCTAAATGCATCGATGATTCAATTGGATTTGTCTTACTATGAGTATTGTTAGGAGATTCTGCAAGTTTTAATTCTTCTACAATAAAATAATCGTTTTTATTACTAAGTCAAGGTGTAGTAGCCAAGATGTAATGTACATACCTCTACTGGATATTCCGGTAATTGTGGTACAGAATGTTAAAGTGCCGGAAACAACACGGAGCTGCGATTTTAAAGGCGATACAGATGTGGGCGCACTCAAAAAACCTACGCTAAAGAAGAAAAGAAAAATTCCCATCACTCTAACGTTTCACAGCAGCAAACCAATATCCAAACCAGTCTTAACACCGATATGCGAATCAGTCTTAACGCCGACAAATTACAGGTATGTGCCATCCAATCCATTATCTGGACAGGGAAGTTCTAAGAAACGTCTTAAGGATACCGAAAATACTATTTCGTTGTATATTAAAAAACTCCGATGTTACACCTCTGTATAAGAAAGTTATACCGTCGAAGCAGTTGAGTTGGAATAAGAACCAAGTGCCGCAAAGACACATCGAGAAAACCAACAAAGAGAATAGTTCGGTGTTTCCCGAAGTTATTTACAAGACGGACAATCGAACGATAGGCAGGGAATTCGACAATTTTAAACTGCCAAAGAATATCGAGCCCCTAATACCACAGAAACCGAATATTATTAGACACGAGGGGCATATCGGTTCACTGATACTTTTCGTATTGTTTCGTAGTAGTATAGTTATATAGTTTTCAAGCAACTCTCTTCAAACCAAATCCAATTCAAAACATGGTGTCTGATCAGATTTATAATATTGACGAAACTAGCCCCGTTGTTGTCTAAAGACAGAATTACCATTGCTGTTTGCTCCAATGCTTTGAGAACACATAAAACTTCCAGTTTTTTTTATAGGAAAATCTGTAAAACCTAGGGCTTTTAAAAATATAAATCCTTCATCTCTACCAGTTTATTATCGCGCACAGAAATCAGCTTGGATGGATTCCTTTTTATTTCAGGAACAGTTTGATAATGAATTTGTTCCGAAGGTGAGAACATCTCTAAAACCCGGAAATCTGCCAGAAAAGCCCATTCTTGTGTTAGACAATGCTCCTAGCTATCCATCAAGTGATTGCCGCAAACACAATGAAATTAAGGCTATGTTCCTGCCACCTAATGTTTCATCGACTATATAACCGATGGGTCAGGGTGTTTTCGCGGCAATAAAGAAACTGTACAAGAAAAAATTATTAACTTTAATTTTGGAAAATATTGATGATGATACTGATACAATACAAGCTTTAAGAACACTTAATATGAAGGACGTTATTTACATGCTAGCAGATGTATGGAATACAATTTCTGAAACTACTCTGCAAAAAATCTTGGCGAAAAATTTTGCCAACGGTTGTTTCAGATGATATTACGCCCAGACCCGCAGAAAATGAACTTTTGCTTTTAGTAAGACAATAACCAGGATGCGAAGCTCTTAAAGAGCAAGAGATGAATGTGAATGAAGATGAAAATGTGGAGAAAGAAAGGGAGGATAATGAGATTACCGAATCAAGAATTAATAATAATGAGGATCATGAAAGTATGGATGAATCCGACGAGGATCAAGAATGAAAGGATTCTCACGCAGTTGGGAAAGATACTCTAGAAATAGCGCTTCAATATGTTGAACAACAGCCTACTTCAACGACTGTCGATGTACTGAATTTGAAAAGATGGAGAGATTATGCAAACAAAGGTCAAAGTAACATAAAGCAAAAGAAAATGACCGACTTTTTCTCATAAATCTGAGGGCTGCTAGTGTACGGTGTAGGTACATTAAAGTGTTTGTTTTTACGTTAGTTTCTTGTTCAGTAAAATGTACACTGTCGTATATATTTTATTACTATATTCCTATATAATAAACTATTTAACCAATTTTGTTGTGTGCATTTTATTTCGACAGTGCAAAGCGAGTTGTACCTAATTGTACTTCAAATACAAAATAAATGAGTTACCTATCTGTTAACCGACTTCTTCCATTATCCCATGGTAACCCGGTCCCATCCAAGTCGTATAAGAGAGAGTCTACTGTATTACAAAAATTTTAAGATCATCTTTCCGATTCTTTATAAAGAATTTTTTGTGTTGTAATTGAGTTAACGGTTGTCATAAGTTCAAAAATTGCTTTATTATAGATTCCCACACATTAATTTTGCTCCTGAAGAAATTGCCGAGGAAGTAGCGAAATATTGAGTAGTGCTTTGTCGATTAATCCAAGATAAATTATCAGTGTATATATGACTGCACAATCATAAAGCATATCATATGGTATTAATGTTTTTTGTGTATTCATTACATTCATTTACATAATAAATTATTAACATTATTTGTTTAATATGAGACTTGTAACAGTCATCATTGTTTTCCATCATTTATTTGCTTATGGATTTTATTAGTCGAGATATTCTCTAACAACGATCTAGATTTATTCGAGTTAAATTTCAATATGACCTAATACAAAACGTCTTTTACTTTTCTCAACTAATTCTTTTTTAATTATTTTATGCTATTCTAAAATATTACGTTCTTACGCACCATTAATTTATATTTTTACCATACATTTTCTCTTACCTCTCGTGTACACTACGAGTAGAGAAGTAGTAGAAAGTATAGTGAGCTTCACGATAAATGTAAAATAACTTGTATAAAGATAATGAGGTTAGAAAAATTATCGGAATGGGAATATTTAAGTACTGAAGTAAACACTGCAGGGTCGCATTAATGAAATATTTTATAATGTTGTTTACATTAAAATTAATTATTTAATAAATACATTGTGTGCAGTGTTTTCTCTACTTTTATTTACAGTATTTGTTTTTATTGTGCCCGCTGTACACAAATATATTGACAAATATACTATTTTATTAATACCAACACATTGTTTTATTAAAAAAAAAATCCAATAGAAGATATATTTGTATCATCACTCCTCGAATCAAATGTTCATATGTACCACAAAACTTAAATATTTTCCTTACTAATTGTTATTCAAAACAGCACCTGTAGCCAATTTTTCCTAATGTCGCCCCACCCCCTTCAATAAACCAATAGTATCTGCAAGCATTTAATCCCTCATAGGTAAACTCACAATAGCAAACCCTTGTAAACCGATTAGTACTAATTAAAGTTATTTTAATTTATCGTGAAGCTCACCATAAGTGTTTGTGTGGCGTGTTTCTGTCGTGTCTAAGTAGTCTAATTATTATGTACCCTGATGATAATAAATGCAATATCGGTATCGACGACTTCTCCCAACCAAATACGGTTGGGAGATTTTAAATAATGCCTATTATCAAAAAGAATATATAAAAGAAATCATAGAATAAATAAATTAAAAAGGAATGATTATTCGCTAAATCTACTACACACCTTGTTTTCTCTGTACTATGCTTTGTAATTATTATTTTACCTTTTTTTTATCTGCCTGCATTTCCCAAATACAGAAATTAAAACATAACCTTATTACAACTCAGTAACAGCGTACAACTGCCGTTCGCCCTCGTTCGAATTCTTCCCGCCATACATCGATGCCTCACTCTGAGTTTGATCCTGGATTTTGGCCGAACGAAACTGCGAATGCGATTGACCGCTCGTGGCACCCCTTTGTAACGATCTGAACTGCAGGTTCTGCTGTTGAGCGGTCGCGTCCTGCCACGCGCCCCGCTGCAGCGAACGAAAATTCGCCGGATTCAGCGGCGTTTCGATGCTGTGCGAGATCGCGGTGGCCTGGGGCACTTTCGGCGCGCTCGGCTGTTTGCGGCTCTTGTCGTTCGGGATCTGCGGGAGCGGGCGACGCCCTAGAGAGTTGAATTTGTTGATGTTGGCCGTGCGGTGGTGATGGTGGCTGTGTTGGTGGGGGTCGGCTTGTTGTTGGGCTAGCGACGCTGCCTTCTGGTCCAACTTAAAACTTTTAAAATTTGGGAATTCCTTGCAGGCAGCCCTAAAAAAGTATTAAAAATTGAACAGGAAATTAATTACTTTACTGAGATATGTATTGTGTTAAGTTGGTAGATTCTTTGTGTGTGTTAATAACTGGCTGTTAAACAATTAAAAATACAAAACGCTCAAGGCCGATTTTTAGATGAGGATAGAAAGGAATTAACCTCAATTTGAAGATTTTAGCACTAGAAGTAAGCGGTAACGAAGAAACAGACTATTCCGATTATAATAATATAATAATGGTTTAAGATATATACAGGGTGTTTCTCAAAAACCGTTCGTTAGAGGATTAGGGTAACAATAATTTGAATAACGTCACACTTTCCCTTATATCGGAAGTAGACATTAGCTTCGTATTTGCTTATTGCATAATTGAATCAAGATAAAGTGGTACTCAATTTCCCTATATCCAACTTCAAGTGTTTTTAGTTAATAGACTTTTTAGAAAAAAAAATTGATATTTACATGTATTCTTCTAAATTTTGCGTTTATTCATATTTTGTATTATTTACATCTCGTGGATTTTAGCAGTGATACACACTCTAAGCTATGGTTTGATGTCGTAATCTGTCTTTGATAATTCACAGAATGTTTAGTAATTAATGGCCCATCTTCATAACTTTCAACCCCCATAACGCCATTTTTTGTTAAATGAGCTTCCTCTATATTTTTACTAGATTCTAAGAGCACAACCAAATTCATTCATATTCATTCTATTCTAATTGCTTTTTATGTTATCAACGATTTTTAGTAAACGATCATGGTATTTCGTATTTCCGAAGTGATTTGTTTTAATGTAATCAATGAAACACAACAGTTACTTGTATCAATAAAGTACACTGCCTCGCTAAAGTAATGTCTTCCCCATTAACAGCGAAAACATCAAACCTACTCTTCCAACAGAACGGCACCTAGCTGGGCGTTTTCGGTTAGAAGCAAAAAAGATCGTTGAAATGCATTTGTTTACTTTACAGACATTATCGATATATTTAGTTTTAAATTTATTTTTAAGAAATTTCCGGCATATCAGAAATTTACAAGCACAGTAGCCACTTGTCATAAAGATTAGTGGTAAACTATATATGTACGTGTGGATGGTGTGTCTTTTGCCGACTTAGGCCAAACTGATTCGTATTTGAACTGTTAAATGGACTTTGGTTTAAGAACTTTTTTAAGTGTAAGACTATCGTTAAAGATTTTTTTGTAGAATGTTTTTTACTTGACGCAAGCGATAATAATACACACACTTGCTCTTTGTATATTTTTCGCTCATCATCGACCACGAGAAAGACGCCGACTACTTTTCTAACCGAAAACAAGCTTGGTACCGTGCTGTTGGGAGAGTAAGTTTGATATTTTCGCTGTTAATGGGGGAGACATTACTTTAGCAAGGCAGTGCACATATAAAAATTCATCCAAATTTCACACAACTTAAAAAACACATTATAAAAAATGAGTTCACAATCTTCCTGCGGATATATTTTATTGAAAATCCAACTTTACGAACATCTTCTTATTTTTCTTTCCAATTCGCCGCGGGTGTTTATTGGGAATTGCACACTTTATTTTTATGACCACATAAGAAAAAAAGAAATCTAATGGTCCATCGCTCTTCAAATATTGCGTACAATTCTCCATAAACTTCCCGAGTATTACAGGCTGAAACATCGTCCATTTGAAACCAATAATCATTTGCTGGGAGAGTATCAAATAAGTACCCTGGTTGGAACCACGGTAGAAATAATACGGTATGCTTACGCGCATGTAGAGCTACGTCACTGCGGAGCAAAAATCGTGCCAAGTACAAAATTAATTAGAGGGAATAATCTTTGA
>JARFOC010000902.1:264399-289485 GCA_031763485.1 Osmoderma eremita | reverse complement strand
TTACCCTGTGCACGCTCGAAGAAGATGGAAGCGTTCTGAAAAGAACGATTTGTACAACTATATATAAACAAATTAACTTGGGATTTAACTCAAAATATTTTAAAACTACGACGATGACGATTGACAGCAGTTGACGCTAATAGACGGATAGATAGGTACTTTGCCGACGCCGACATATGTGAATAAGTTGCAACATAGCAATCGGAAGTGAAGATAGCGTTAATGACAGCAACTAAGGATGGTAAGAGATAAAAGTTGGTATCATATCCCATACTGCATATAGAGGTTGAGATGATCTATAGTACAGAACAGAACATAGTGTTTCATAAAAAGCTTCAAGACAATCGTTAACGTCGAAGTAAACGTATAAGAGACTCCATTGAATGGGAAAGTGATCAATTTTGGAAAGTTAGCTCTGCTGAAGTTGTATGTAACATTATGGCTGGCGACGTGGGAGGTTATGCGCAACATCAAACCACAACGCCCGATTATGTTTATCCTCCAAAATGCGAGATTCTGGGGAATGACCAACGGCAATATCACTGTTTATGTCACAGAGGTTAAGATCCAACAGATGTCCGTTGGCATTATTTACGTTGTGATATTGATGCAAGCGTAAAGGTCCAAACGTGTGTCAAAATATTCACCGGGATTGACAAAATTAGGAAAGATAAAATCACCTACCATCAAAGCACTTGGGGAGTGACAACACGTAACAACTAAATGTGCTTCGCAATTGGCCAAAAATTGCGTCTTTGGACATGTGTTGTTTCTGCATACAGTGCTTACTGAAGAATTTAGTTCTCGTTTTGTTTGAGAAGATGTAAAAGTAAAGATTGCAAGGACTGCGGGGCAGCACAATAAACACAGTGTATTGAATTACTTACCAACTTAATCAATATATTTCGCTGGAGGAATAATCCGACACAGTGTGTTTAAGGATTTTCTATCAAGTTAAGGATGATTCTGTTTTTCCTCCAGGTTAGTTTTCTATTACTGCCTTTTTTAAAAACAGTCACTTGAAAACGTTGAGAAAATAAATGTAGATGTAAATCTAGGCAAATACATGTTGAAAATTCCCATTTGGGATTTGGAAAAGAATCGTATTTACCGGATACTTGTAATTCATTTCAGCTTTTGCTGTATTTTAAGACGTTTTGTATAACGATAAAAGAAAGGGAACAAGTCCGAAAAAAACAGATGCATTTTTGCATTATTACACACAGAGAATTATTCTCATTTTTTTTTCTTTTTCCATCGCCCATCTAAATGATATTTTCCTACCATCTCATTTACGTCAAAAAGCTGTTCAAAAAATCCTATCGCCACGCTCTTCTCACAGCTCGCAAACATATTTCGAACCATTCATTCCGGCCGGTCCCTCCCGTTTCCCTCACATCTCCGGATAAAATCAGAAACATCACTTCATCTCCTCATCATCCCTCTATGCTCGTTCTCATAAAATCCGGATAGGAGCTCTACCACAAAAGCCCGGAACTTTCTCGCGCAACGTACAGATGGCGTTCGATCGTTCGTTTTCTGTTCTTTCTTCTTCTTCGCTGTTGCAGTCTCCCTTTATTAGATTGCACGCTCGCGGTTGTAACACTGAATTATATCATTGTCGAGATGAGTTGTGTGCGCGCAGCGCACAATGACTAACAACTTGGAATGACGTAAATCTTCGTTTGCGTACGTTGTCGTCGCGAGGGAAGTTTCTTATACTCGAATTGGCAGAACGGCTCGTTTGTCAAACAGTCGGGGCCGTTAAGGTGAAATAGCTGCCGGCTAATTAACGATTAAGTTGTATCTTAATATTTAACTTGGCAATGATTAAAGAGCTCAACACCATTATAAAGTTAGAGTGCATTTAGAAGGAGCCATTTCATAAATACTGGGCTGTCTTTTTAGTTTTGCATATAGCCGCATAGAGAGCGCACAAATGAAAAGTTAGCAGCCAAAATTAACCTCAACGTTAAGGGCCGATTTCATAATGACATTCTTAACAGAGAATTACCAAATGGAGAATTTAAGTTAAGCTGCCGTTAACATAGCATGCGTTTCAATATGGATGGATATCAATTTGTTAGCTAATGCCACAACTAAAGGATTGAACGTGATGGTGGCAACTCTGAATTCGCTCCCCGTAACATTTTTACATGATTTAAGTTACTATCTTGCTGTTTCAATTTATTCTGGCAATGTTTAACGAATATTAACCCAACTTTTCTTATTAGCTGCAACATTAGATATGTATTCGATGAGAAAGTGATTTTCTGTGTTATAAGAAAAAAGTAAAAAGATAATTTACTATTTCACTATTTATTGGGGATTCTTCTTCTTTATAAATGTTGTTACGTTTGTTGTATTAAAAAAAACGCAAGCAATGTTGGATTGGCGACAATTGGACAATGTAATACGCGTTCAGTGCAAGTTTGAACTCGATCAAGTCATTTGGTTGTCCGTTGTCGTTTTTTTCGTGAACCCGGTTTTCGTAGTGCGTTCCACAAATGAAAGACATTAACTTCGAGCAACGGTGTGCTATCAGGTTTTGCTTCAGACTTAGGCAAAATGCAACAGAATCTTTTGCAAAACTTCAGCAGGCCTACGGAGACAGTGTTTTGTCAAAAGCTCAGGTTGTTCGGTGATTTAAGGCATATTCAGAAGGAAGAGATTCAATGGGAAGAATGATCGGGGAACAGTTGAATTTGTCTCACACCATCGTTAATCAAGTTTTGACCAATGAATTGGGAATGAGAAAGCTCTGCGCGAAAATGGTTCCAAAGAAACTTTCGCAGTCCCCGAAAAAGACAGTCAATTCCTTCATAATCGCGAGTTTGACTGTCCCAGCTGATGACTGGAATAACTGCTTAAACATTTAGTTTGAACCAATGCAAAAGTATATCAATCTTGTGGCGAATACCTTGTGATAAGCAATACAGGGTGTTCAAAAACTTCGGGGCACTATTGCTAACTTTCTTATTATTAATGCTACAGATTCCGCTAAATTAGCAATGATTCAGTGTTTTCAATGTTGATTAAGGTGCAATTGAGAAAAAAGCAATTGAATGGTGTGTTTTTAAGATAATTTAAAATTTAGTATTTTTTTAAATTGAACACCCTGTATATTTTTCAATATTTGAAAAGACAATATAATATTTAACTTAAAAGCCGTAATACACTTTTGCCCTAATATGAATACTCAAAATGTTACGAGGGATTTTATTTTAATGGATTAAAAATCGCAGTAGGCATGGTTTGTCTCAAATGAAAACAAACAGTGCAATTCTACAGAACTGTCAAAACTATTCCTAACCGGTTTAACAACCTAATCTTGCTTTGTGCTGCCATTAATGAGTGAATTTATTAGCTGATTTGCCATTTTTGATTTTTTTCTGTTTATTATTTGTTTATGTGTTCCCTGTTTAAGTAATTATTTACTTAATCAGTTATTCGATTATTTATTTCTCTGTCTGTTGTTATGTCTTATACTCATACAGAGAAATGTGAGATGCTGGTTGTCAATTTAAAAAAATACTAAATTTTAAATTATCTTAAAAACGCCTCATTCAATTGCTTCAATTGCTAATAAGAAAGTTAGCAATAGTGCCCCGAAATTTTTGAACACCCGGTATATTCGATTTACTGTTTCCTTTTATGGCTATTTGCATTGCAACACTAAAAAGGCAACCCTCGTAATATACGTTTTAAGAATCTAACAGTAGCTAACGATAAAAGTGTAACAGAAATAGAATCTGAATAAATTCATTTTGGCATTCCTCAATGCTCAATTTTAACACCTTTTCCTCTATTAAATATCAAATCTACCAAATTAATTAGATATATTACGAAATAATCACCGTCCCTAATTTCACTTGCTCATTCCTGCACAACATATCCTGCATAAACCGAAAAGGGAAGGGGTACAATCAACAACCAACCCCTTTCAATCTGTCGGAAAGTCCCATCTACAATTTCAATACCTTTTCGCCCGAGGTTAGCCTAGGGTCGGCCGAATGTTCGATAAGGCACGTATGCTCTTAAATCTACATTGGAACGGCGCCTCATTCTCTGAAGTACTACTGCTGCTGGTTGCCCTGATTAACACGGGGAAGGAGAATGCTCTCGCTCGTTTGAAGAGGGTGCGAAAATTTCGGGAACTTATGCGCGGAATTTCGGGCGAAATTAATTTTTGATCGGGTTAAATGTTATCTGATTTATTTTACGTTAGGAATACGCATTCAGTACTAATTGAAATTGGGATATTTAATAGACCAAATTTTATTATAGAATTATGAAAAAATACGACAACGTGATAGATC
This sequence comes from Osmoderma eremita, assembly GCA_031763485.1. Classification (NCBI taxonomy): domain Eukaryota; kingdom Metazoa; phylum Arthropoda; class Insecta; order Coleoptera; family Scarabaeidae; genus Osmoderma; species Osmoderma eremita. The sequence goes on along the minus strand of JARFOC010000902.1, from coordinate 285,166 downwards.
AAAAAGGATGCACTAATACAAGTTAAAAAGGTTACCTTTTTAACTTAGACCCTGATGCGTCAGATCCGAATATAATTGTTTTTAATTTAAATTTATAAAGAAATGTACCTTAATAGTGAAGTAAATTTTATGATATCTACGCCGCTGTTCATAATTGTTTGTACACAACGGGACAGTCAAAATGTCAAAGAGGGAATATAAAACCCTGTTTAACCAATATACTGTTTCTGCTGTAATGGACAAAAAATATCTGATAATATGCTTCGTCTATAGACTTCTGTAAATAAATAATATGCGGTATAGACTTGAGGTTACAGCTACAATTCTGTTGTTTGGATTGCTAATTGTAATTGTGATTTGGATTGACTTATTTCTGTCGCCATTATCCTTGCCTTACTGGTAGCCTAACTTGCTCCTAGGCTGATACGCGTTGTCAGCATGTGTCAGCAAACATTAAAAGTACCGACACCAAGTGAAACTAGCGGTTACATTGCGAACGCTGAATTTTAAGAATTTAAAATAAATACTCACTCAAATGTTTACATTGCAAATGTATAATTTAAATAGCAAAAATATACTATATAAAACCGTCCATGAATAAATATCCAATTTTAATAAATCCCCATTTATGCAACAGATTACTACAACTATTCCTTATGATAGTAAACACTCAGTTAAAGTGATATGTAATATTGTTGCCAGGGATAAAACAATATATGTAACACCTACATGAGTTCGCTCTATTCACGTGAGCGTGTATATGTACGTATTATGCATTTATAATCATCCATATCTACCACTCACTGTACTGAACTGGTAATTAATACTCAACGGGGCATGTTTGTTTAATGAATTGGGCAGCGCCAGAAATTATTGGAAATTACAGGCAAGTGAATGTGTGTTAAGTAGAAAGGGCAGAAATGATCCAATGGTATGAATAATATGGTCAATATGAAATTTACACATACGTGAATTTAGAAATTAGAGTTAAATTTCCTTTCCATAAAATTTATTAATATGCCGTTTTTGATTTTACATGTTTTAGTTTCCATTTGAAAGCAATACGAGCTGTAAAGCTTGGAACAAAGAAAAACCTGGAGTTAAATTGATATTAACATACCAATATTAATAGCTTAAATATATAATACGCATGAGGTTTTTCAACTGAATTGGTTTATAAAATGCGAAAAAAAAAGTTTATTACTTTGCATACATTAGTTTTTATTTCTAATTTTGTTTCCGTAGAACCCATTTAACCATCCAGAATTACTAACAAAATACTAAAATAGTTAAACAACAAAAGTATTGCCTCTCAGTTTTTCTAGACGTCAGCCAGGCGCGTCCTAATTACAAAGTCATCAAGCCAACCTGGGACCTGCGGCACGGAATTATGAGAATGTGCCAGCAAGTCGAACAATCGCAATCATCCAGAGATTTATTTATTTATTGCCCAACAGAAACTCCTATTACAGGGTAAATTACAATTAATATACATTGCATATAGATATGTATGCGCAAGATATAACAAACAAAAGGCAACATGAAAATTATCAGCATTTTGCTCAAATTCCATTTCAACAAGTATAGAAAGTGCAGGGTGAAAATGGTCAACAGGCACTAAAGGCACTGCTTCTTTATTTACAGGTAACTGACACACATTTGACAACACTAAGTTCAAACTACAATCATCCCTATTTTTATGGAGTTAAACTGTACCAAATTCAATAAGTTACAAAAGCTACTGCAAGCACGTATCTTGAGACAAGTATGATTTTCAGCGAGATGCCAATAAAAAGACAAAAATATATACCAGTGAGTTGACGTCGTTAAAGGATTAAAATATTTGGTTTAAAATTCTTAGAATATCCTGCTCGCCTGCTGCAACTTGGTCGCGCCTAGATTTTTCTGAAAACTCCAAATTAGACATTGACCCATTCTAGTTACAATTAGGCATTATTCAAAGAAACTAAGGTTATTTTATAATTCGATATACATATGTCTGCAGATATTAAATATTTATAAACAGCCTTGCGAAAAATAAAAACAAAATATTTCCTGCATTATTGTCCACCAAACCCATTTACAGCTGCTTAACCGAGTAGAAGAACATGTAGTATAGAACATTCCCTTCTAAGTCTGTCAAAAAACTTCCTTCCAACTATCTCCCTCTTTCTACTTCATTCCATTATCCACATCTACTTAGATCGAATCTGTTATAATCGTCATCATATCTCTAAAGCAGCCACCAGCAGCGTACGGTAGGAAGTAATGAACCTATCAGACAATACAATCGCGAAGCGAGAGAAGAGTTATACTGGTGTTGAACGGGATTAACTTGATTAGGAAAGTTTTAATGGATTACCGTCAACGGCTTAATAAATATGTGTCGAAGGATTGCCCGGTGTATTTTGAGGGATGCTGTGTATGTAGGTGGAAAATAATACGGGCTGTCAGCAAGAGTATGAGTGGAATCGATAAAAGTTATCTCTTACTTCTGGAAACTCTCTACGTTTTAGAAAGTATTTTAAGTTTCCAGTATGCGAGGAAAAGTTTTGAGGGTGCTAGATGAAACATGATGAATGGAATCTCAATGCACTAGATCTTAAATGTAAGCTTTGAATAAACTGTTTAGTAAAGTTTAGTTATTTTTATTCTCTTTTAAAATATATTTCATGGTATTGCTGAGGATATCTCCACTCTCATGCATGAAGAATTTCTTGAAAAATGCACTTAATTTTCCATAGAGAAGTTCTCAATGAATAGTTCGGTTTTAAATATTTGATATTTCATTTGTTACCCTTTTCTTAATTAGTTTTGACAAATAGCCATCAAAATGGATTCACATGGTAACTGGCACTTGATAGTGCAATTGTTAAACTGAAATATGAAACAAAAAGGAAAATGTTCCTGCAACAGCCAACGTAATTTAAGTAAACACTTCGAGGGTATACATCAAACAAAAATTATTTGAATTCACCTAAGAATGATCAACACTTTTATTTTTCCCGACTTAACAACTTCCTTTCTCTCAGTGTAGAATAAATGTGAATTGTAAATAATTTTGTAATGATACCTATTCCGAATTTAATATATCGTAGAAAATCAAGTTATACGAAAAGTGAATGTCAGGAAACCTTGGGACTAAACAAGTAGGTATTATTTGAAGATTGATGAGAGGGTGGATTTTTGAAAATAATGTGAAAATTCAAGTAAATGGTATGGGAAAATATTAATTAGTTATTAATTTTTGAGAAAGTTTGAACTAAATGTATAAAATATGACGTCATAACATCAAAACTGGCGCCCAAGGTGGGGCAATCATCAATATGAAACATAACAGCACTAATATTTAACACTAAAGTGAAGCACCTTTTCGTTATTGCGGTGTCGCTACTTAGACTACATACTAACACGCATTGTGTATCAAAAATTATGTTAAATACTTCGCTAAAATAAAAATATATAGACCAAAACTTCCACATGTAAAGAAAAATCAAAGTATTCTGTGCATTGAAAAGTGTTTCTAAATTTTCCTAATACACTAGGCATACAACCGAGATACACGACCGATGGTGACTTTGCCAATGTGGCGACTAACTGAGGACCATTTTGTATTGATTACTTTTTTAGCAAAAGCGTTTACCAGAGGATTCATCATATTTTGTGAGCAGCATTACCACTCCAAAACTAGGTTTTCTTGAAGATGTAAATATATATTTTGAAAGCACGTAAGTGGTTTCGTTATTGATTTACACAGAAATTATAAGTTGAATAATTTAGGTTCATACGGAGGATGTACTAGAAACGAAATAAATAAACAAAAGCCTTTAATTTCTTTCACATTTCACCTATACAGGAGCTGAGGTTCTTTATAAATGCAGAAAATATTGCTCTACTGTCAGTAGCAACATCAGATATCACTGCGGGTGTAACTTTAGAAGAGAAACACTTCTAAAATAGTTACTGATTTTATATGTTTCGTCTGCTTCGATTTGTTCCAATAACACTTCATATCAGAGGAAATTTTAAAACAATACGTACGCAAAATAAGAACTGCTGATACATGTTTGAAACGCTTTGAGTTTCCACCTTTGTAATCAAACACTTGAAGTTCAATATATTGAAGGTTATTGTTATTTCATGTGGTTTTTCAAACGGAGAGCAACACTCACACTTTTAGTTGTAGGCCCAAAATTCCACATTCTATTTGGCATTCACTTTTGCCCCTCCTTTACTTATGCATTTAGAAATAGACGAAGCTACTAAATAGGCGAAGAAACCAAGTAAATATCATCTCTGTTCTTCCTCCTTGTTATCCCCGTCGTTTACTTGCTGATTAAAGAAATAAACTTTACTAGAATTGGTAGGCGCAATTTTGGTATCTACAAGATTTTCAAATTCAATTCGCCTTAAAACAATAAGAGAATTCTCAGAAATATCTTCCGCATATACGCAAGCAAACAAATGCATGCTAATACCGATTTTTCTTTACATGGCGAATTATAAAACCGCTTTCGTAATTTAAAACTGAGTGGACTGCGTAAACTAGAATTTAACGTTAGCTATATTCTCGTGTAGACAATGCATATTTTCGCTTGTCTGCATTTTTATATTCATATGCGAGAGAGTCGTTGTTTTGGCTGCGATCCAGGTTTTAAGTTCTAAACCCGCTATTATGTATACGCGGCGTTATTTAGTTGTTCCTCCGTGCACATATTTACAGAAACATACGGATGCATTTGCAGAAGAAATTTTTTTTGTTCCTGTAAAATGTTCCAGTACCTGGCAGCATTAATATTCCTTAAAATTTTTATTATTTTTGGAATATATGATCTTCAATAAATTCGCCATGATGTCAATATTATATAAATAAACGTTCATGCCTTGCATGACTGACATGTTGTATTGATACTATATTTAGGGTTTTATTATTATATTAGAGAAGTAAAGTGGTAAATTATGAGTATTTTTCTGTGTTAAAATGTAAAAATGAAGTATTTTTTTACACCTCAGATATTAGTTATTAATATTCCCAGGTATTTTAAATTATGGTTAAACAAAAATGGGGGTTTCTCTTAGATCATATACGAGGCATGTAAATTAAGTAATGAGACTCATATTTTTAAATATTTTTGTTCGGATATAATTACAATTGAATGTTATCTCCCCCAAAATAACTTTCTTGGGAAGCCACACAGCGTTGAAGACGGTTCTTCCACTCCTCATAGCAGTGCGGGAACTCGGATATTGGAATCGCCTTTAGCTGGTCACTTACAGTTGTTTGAATGTTCAGAGTATACCAAAATGATGTCCCTTCAGATGAATTTTCAATCTTGGGATGAGAAAAAAGTTACAAGGACTCAAGTCAAGGTGAATAGGAAGGCTGAGGAGCCACAGAAATATTTTTACTGCCCAAAAAACCGTTTATGGAAATTGCTGTGTGACAAGACGCATTGTCATGATGCACGATCCAATCGTTCTTGATGTTTGGTCTAACACGCATGACCCCTTTTCGGAGTCTTTCGAGAACCTCTCGGTAAAAATGTTGAGTAACTGTCTGACCATGAGGCACGAACTCTTTATGAACGATTCCCTGGCTATCAAGGAAACAAATCAGCATGCTCTTGATCTTTGATTTGCTCATTCTTGTTTTCTTGGGCTTTGGAGAACCTGAAGTGTGCCATTCCATGCTCTGGCGTTTTCTTTCCGGATCATACTCGAACACCCAACTCTCATCACCGGTAATGACACGTTCCAAAAAATTTCCATCATTTTCAATCGATTCCAAAAAGTCAAGGCACCTTTCCCTTCTGATGTCCTTTTGTTCCTGCGAGCGGTTTTTTGGAACCATTTTCGAGCAGATCTTTCTTATTCCCAATTCATTGGTCAAAACTTGATGAACGGTGGTGTGAAACAAATTCAACTGTTCCCCCATCAACCGACCATCAACCGACGATCTGAATGCACGAGATCGCGGATTTTGTCGACATTACCATCGTTTCTTGCAGTTGAAGGCCATCCGTTGCGTAGCTCATCTCCTATCGACTCTCTTCCTTCTTAGAATGGCTTAAACCACCGAAAAACCTGAGCTTTTGAGAAAACACTGTCACCGTAGGCCTGCTAAAGTTTTGCAAAAGTTGCTGTTTGCCCAAGTCTGAAACAAAACCTGATAGCACACCGTTGCTCGAAATTAATGTCTGTCATTTGTAGAACGCACTACGAGAACCGGGTTCACGGGAAAAAAGGAGAAGGAGCAACCAAATGACTTGATCGAGTTCAAACTTGCACTGAACGCGTATTACAATGTCCACTTGTCGCCCCTCCATGTCCCGTCCTTCCCGTGTTGCCATACCAAACGCTACGTTGTCAGTCTCATTACTTAATTTACACACCTCGTATGTATTCTTTGAAGAATTAGAAATGAATTCTTTGGAACGAGTAACTCGGAATTTCAAATACCGTATTTATTCTAATAAGTGCCCCGGCGGTTAATCATTTAGGGTATCTATCTTTGCGGCGTTTAAAAGAGGTGCGGCATTTATTAGAATGCGGCGTTTATTTCGAATCAAAGCAAATCCTCATTTCTATTCTTTTACTACCCATCTCAAAACAATTGTATTACAACTTAGGTTTGATACAAAACGACTTCGTTTTAGTATCACATACGGAATTCAATCTGAATGTGGTTAACGGGGATTCCCTTACCTACTTGACGTTGATTGTGTGCACTTCCCATAAATATGCGGCATTTATTAGAGTGCGGCGCTTATTTCATTCGTTTATTAGGATGCGGCGGTTATTGGAATTTCGTCTCCAATTAAAATAGATACGGTAACTGCGCCTACGTAATGCACATACTAAACACATTTTGTTCTTCGCTAGTAATATGGCTTAATCTGACTTGTTTTATTATTGTTGCAGGTGAGTTTACTCCGTTGTTGCACTTTACACTTTCCCGAGAAACTGGATACGAAACACTTGGTAAGTTCATGCGGCAGAACTGATTGTAATGGCGTTACGCCAGAGTATATGCTTGTACAGTCTATGTCGGAGAAGACGAGCCATAGATCGTTGGAAATTTTTGGCTTATGAAGGAGTAAACGTGGAAGAAATTCTGCGATAGGGTTAATGATTTTTGCCAAGATTTATATATGGAAATTTACTCTTTAGATAGACCAAAAAATATTGTGTTGTCTGTTAACGATAGTCAATAGTTCGACAGCTATCGAATTGTGTCTTGTGGTAGATATGTATTTTTTAAATATTTATATGTAATTACTTATCAAAACGACATAATTTTATCTGTCAATGGAGTCACTTAAGTCAATCATTACTCACTTACTTACTTAAGTCAACCATACTCCCAACTTAAGTTGTAAGAAGGAAAATTTTATGGGTTCTTAGAATACGGTATAAAGCTGATCATTATTTGTCAATTTAAAGCTTTTAATATCAGAGGCACCCTGTGATATTGATATTGCATGAAAAACAAATACTATCTTTCATTATTACATCGGACATACCTAAGGGTTCTACTTTAGGTCCGTTGTTGTTTATTTACTTCTCCTGTTATGTATTAACATTGGTTCCTAGCAATTGCTGAGGCATGGCTTTAGTACGGTATGGAAATTGATAAACGTTATAAATGTTATTTATCAACTTTAAATTGTTTAAATGATAACATATTTCTTAAAGTAGTACGTAAGTTACTTGGTTTTTATAAAAATCGTTATTTTTGATATTTAACTGACATATTCAACAAATTTTGCGCGTATGTACCATGCTAACTCTTGTAGTAACTCGTAACTACAGAATATATGTACGTACACTTCACCAATACAGCAGCAGCAGTGCATAGAGTTTTGCGTAATTCAGTGAATCATTCGTTTCGCCGTTCGAGTATCGCAACTGCGCGCTAAAGTCGGATTGTGGTGTAATAGATTCTGGTAGATTAGTCAAACAACGAAATATGTAGTAATTGCGTTTATAATAAGGCTAATGCGATAACATTTACGGAATATTATTGCGATGACTCGACTCGCTGGATTTATAACTTTTGTCTGCGTTGAGAGAGAAATTATGGGCGTGCAATTTATGACTAAAACGTCTTTTGTGCATTTAAAAATAAAGTTCAAAGCGGGATAAAATTATCAATGATTAAGACTTTAATTTTTGTTGCATACCAAGCGTCGTCAGCATCCTTCCAAATGTTAATCCCACTTTAATCGCTAATACGTATTATTGCAAATCGTCCCAATCGTTGCTATGAGTCAAGACTTACCCCATCTAGAGGACACAGACTTTGCAATAAGGTGCAATAAGATCTTGCGACTTGCAATAGCTTGTCATTAGCAAGTGTTTTCGTGCATTTATGTATAACAACAGCAATGCAGGAATGTCAATATTTGAGAATTCTAAGCTGCATAAACAGATTGGGTTATGCATATTCGTGTTACAATGGAAATAAATATTTCCCATAACATTGACCAACGAATTTTATTTTCTCATCCGGAATTCCTTTTTTGTATTTATGAGTAATGGGCACTTCTTTCGTTAGACCATGCTTTGTTTTATTGTTTCTATAGATTCCTCAAGAATAGATATAATTATGGCCAATATTGTTTTCTTGAAGTATTTTTAAAACGTCTGCAAGTTGAACTCACCAAATGTTTTCTTGAGATCCACTAAACGGAGGAATAGACTTTTACTGAACTCTAATGATTTTTCAATTGTTTGTCGTAGTATAAATATTGTATCAACTGTTGACCTATTTTCTCAGAATCCCTGTTGTTCTTTCCTAATTTTGATTGTAATTTTTGTGGTGAGGATATTTGTGCGCAACTTATAAAATTATAGAATTATATAATTGTCAGCATCGTTCTTATTATCTTTTTTTTGTAGATAGGCACTGAAATGCTTAGTGTCCATTCTTCTCAAATTCTTCTAGTCCAAACAATTTTCTGGAATTGCGCGGTCAATACCATTTCCAATATGACACCGCCATTTTTTGAGCATTTCGTTGTTAATGTCACCAGGTGTAGGAGCTTTCCTATATTTTAGTATTTTTTAAATTGCTTCGTGTATTTCCTGTTCTTTCTGCTGTATTACCTTCGGCTGGAAATCCTTTTTCTAGCTAATCGTCGTCTTCTTGATTTGATTTGATTTGGACCCTAATGCAGAGGGTCTTTTACATACTTTAACACTGCGGCCTTGAAGCCTATTGTATTATTGCATTCAGTTATTTCCTAATTATCAGATCTACTAATTTAGTTTTAAATATATGTTTAATAAAACGAAAACGCTTGCTTGTTAGATCCTAGAATTGTTTGGAAACATTTTTTAATCACTGTGCTAAAGAGCTTATAACGTCTTACGAAGTTGACCCACGCCATTATTGTGATTTTAAATAATAAACATGGTATGCCGAAAAAGGTGTTAATTTAAGCAAACGTGATTTTTATTAAGATACTCCACCTTTATTTAAAACTCCATGGTTATCTACTAAAAGCACCCAGTTTTAAAGGAAATATATTAGAACGCGGAACAACTTGAGACCTTTTATGTGCCATGTCGTGCATTTAACCGATTTCCACTTTTAAAACTCAATCGACAGCAGCACCATACCCATACCTAGAGTCCTGGATACCCGCGGATGTCCGCGGGGTAATTTGCGGATATCCGCTGAATTCTTGCGGATGCTGATAGTTTGTATTACCAGGCATGCGGATACTAATTGATTGCGGATAGAGTGCGCAAAATTTGCGAATATATCCGTGTCCGAACTTAGTTGTTTTAGTGGTGTTATACCTATTACCTATCATTGGTAGTTAAATTAGTTTAACAAATTTAAGTATATGTAATAATCTCAACTTATAGGTTGGTAACAATATATGGCGCTGTCATTTATCTCAGCTTGTAGGAAATATGAAATGTACATAGAAGGAGGAGAAATTTGTTTCAAAGAATAAATATTTTATTTTAAGCTTTCTTGTATTATACCATAGTTAGTTATATCAAAAAGATAAAATTCGGATTCGAATCGTAAACATGCGGATGCGGTTCGGATGCGGAATGGGAAACAAGTATGCGCGCAGGGCTCTACCCACACCGCCGAATGACCGTCAAATCACGCAAAGGACGAACGTTCGATTCCCATTCTTAGAAAAATTAATTTCCAGCGCACTCTACCAGTTTACGTCGCCCCCGCAGGCATCGTTTATCCCCGTAATCCAGCTAGTACCGCACCAACTCATCCTGCATAATTAAAACGGGCCGAATATCGTAGGATTACGTCTCACACACACACATATACCTCACGCCTCCACTCTGGGACCTCCCCAACTCCCGGCAATATCGCCTATTCCGCGTGTCGTCGACTGTTGCGTCATTCTGCGGCAGTTCGCGGCGCTACCGACGGCGGCGGAGGTGAGTAGGCCGTTCAGTTCGTGGGACGATGGCGTCGTGACGTCAATTGAAACAATCGAGACAATGAACGGTCCCCCGAATGCGGAGGCGATACGTTTCTGCTAGCATATGATCGTCATCAGAATTTATAATGTTGTTTGCATGTTATATTCGTACTCGTTGATATTGGATCTTTTAAAACTAATTTATGTACGTCTTTATGTATGTATGCACGAGTATATCGGTTGTATACTTAGTAAGTAGGTATAGCGTGATCTGACGTAACCAACCTAACTTGGGCAGCGTAAATACTAATTTTGCCAAAGAAATTAAATTAAGCCTAGGTATAAATTATAAGTGCTTATCTAATTGCCTTCATGTTACATATAATTTTAATCGTTACTTTAAGATAATCATCTATAATCCTAGATTGAACTTTGAAATATTCTTTTACATCCTCCATCACTGCAGCGTTTTTCGTCTGCTAACAACATGCAGTATAATTTTAACAAGGTTAACTATTCCCTATTATACAATTATCTCTTCTTATTGTGATTGATCTTCTCTTCTTGATTACACAGATATAAATGAGGCTTTGTACGCTTTTTATAACTCCTGCTGTTCTAGATCTTTATACCTAAACCTCATTACAATTCTTTTTATCCACCATGCTAATATCATTCATAGTGTTAAAAGTAAAAACATTAATAATTAAACATTAATAATTTGCTCTACAGGTCGTGAAGGCCTAGGGCTACTAATAAAATGCTAATATTAGGAACACTCTAGAAGTGCTCTACGGACTATATTTCTCCATTCCCGTCTGTTCCCTACCATCTCCTTCCAATTTCCTATTTTAATTTTTTTTAGATCTTCATTCACTTTATTCATCCATCTCTCTCTTGGTCTCCCCTTCCTTCTTTTCTCTATTTTCTTTCTGGTACGGGCTAATTTTGGCAACCTATCTCTGCTTAGTCTTTCTACATGCCCCTTCTTTATGCTTTGGCAAACGCTACGATATTGGGGCTTCCATATGAATCCTATACTTCTAGATTTGTGCGTCTCCTCCATCCTTCCTCGATTCTTACTCCTCCATATATAGCACGCAGCATTTTTCTCTCCCATCTTTTTATCTGCTTCTCTTCCACCTTATTCAGGACCCACGTCTCACAGGCATACGTGGCGACAGGTCTTGTCACAGTTTTATAGATTCGCTCCTTTGTTTTCTTTGATACGTATTTCGATTTCATGAGACCCTTCAGGCTTTCCTTTTGCAATTCTTGCCTGATTTCCTGTTCTTCACGCCAATTTTCTTCAACATTAACTCCACAAATTTACTTACTCTCTCAAAACATATTTTTGCCGTTGATTGCGCTCACCACCAGGTTATCTTCTCCTCCCAAGTGTTTTTCTGTTTTTCCCATCACCATATATTTCGTTTTATTTTGATTTATTTCCAGATAAAATTTCCTTTCCTCCTGTTCCAGTTTCCTTGGAATTTTCTAAACTAAAAACATTACATATTATAATTCAAACGTATCAGACAGTTAATAAAAACCTAAATAAATCATAGTTACATTAATTAGCTAGGTGATATTGAAGATTTCACCTTCTAGTATCTGGCAATTTCCTCGTGCAAGGAAGCATTCGACAAGGATACTGGAAAGGTTATATGGTGGGGATGGGAAAGTTTTTAATGACCCTAATGCTATTGGTAATGCCATCGCCGACAAATTCTCTTCGGTGTTTGCTTCAATAGATAACATCCCTTTTGCCGACTCTGGCTACAATTCCTTGCCTTATTCTTTTTCACAAGTTACTGAGGATGAATTAATAGCCCTTACGACTGCTTTTCCGAATAAACACACTAGAGGAGATGATATGCTGCCCAACTTTTTAATAGGTGATTGCAGAGTTGCATGTCCTTTTAAAATTTTTATGAATCTTTTCATTTCATCTGGTATTTTTCCTGAACGTTGGAAAAACTAGGATTATCCCTTTCCATAAAAGTACTTTTCCATCATGCCGAATTTAGACAAACTTTTGCACAAGGTGTTGTCCAACGGATATATACAACAGTCCTCGTACTTTTGTTTTCAAATCAACATGGCCTCATGCAATATCCGCAGTTTAGTAATTTAGTAACAATAATCCAATTTATCAGCGAGATCTTGAATAGGCGTGGTCAGGTTATTTATAACACATCCAAAGCTTGTGACTTACTAAATCATGAAATACTGCTACTTAAGCTGAGCTCTCTAGGTTTTATTCCATCTGCTGTTACCCTTCTTAGGTCGTATCTACAACAAAAGAGGGTTATGTTACTTACAATGGATACTATTCCAGTGAGTTTATTCTAACTTCGGGCGTCCCGCAAGGATCAGATTTGAGCCCTTTATTGTTTATACTTTATATTAATGATCTTCTACTTCAAATTGACCTTCCTGTGCTCGCTTATAACGATGATATTAAGATCTTCTCAAAAATATCTTCTCCCGTGGACGTGAGGAAGCTCGACTGTGGTGTGAATGCTGTAGTTGAATGGTGCGATTAGTATAGATTCAAACTGAATGTTAAGAAGTGTATATACTCGTTCGTGTATATACTCGTTCGTCCTTTTCACTTGCTTCATCCTACCACATCATGTGGAACGTTTTAACACGTAAATTTGAACTATTGGATCTGGATGTACTTTTGATTCCGTACTTACTTTTAACTTGCACATTACCCGCATCTGTCCTGAAGCCATGAAATCTCTTGGATTTATTGTGCGTATTTCTAAATATTTCAAAAATGCATGCATGTTAAAATCTTTACATTGTGCCTTTTTCTTGAGTAAGCTGAAATGTGAAGTCCTAATTTGGAAACATCTATACGAAGGATCTTTTACGTAGACATAGCGTGCCGCACGTAAGACTGCCCTTTCATACTTGAAAGAATGAACTTCCTCGTGCCAAGACTTAATGCAAGATACGACAGCACTTTCCTGGTTCCATTTGCGAGGACGGATGTTATGTCACGACACTCTTTCTCAGGCAGCGAATCATCAAGATCTACTTATTTACTTATGTTTCTGCTTTGTCTTTGGGCTATTAGAGTATATACTTAGTCTTTCTGTTACTTCCTTTCTTCTTTTTATTTGCTTTGCTGTTGTATTATCCTATAAATGTGTTATTATTATTGCTATTATTAAAGAGTTACATTTAATAAAATCGCAGTTATCTTCCTGAACATTGTGAGCCTTATAAACGCGGCAATCATCGTACAGCAATAATTTTTTTGCAAAATTATAAGTGCTTTTTTCACGCATGACAACTTTTTGCGAATATATTTGCAGTGGTAATTGTGGATCTCTTCTTCATATGCTCTTTTAGTTGGTGGAGAATCTCTGTGCGTCGATCGCATTGAAGCTTGTTTTGTTGTTTTGGTTGCGAGCTAAAGCCGCCAAGTTTTTTTTCTCAAATATCTTGCCTGCACAACTTTTGATTAGCAGTCTGGATTCTCATGAATCCAACGCCCTGACACTTTATTTGTTCCCAAATCCTAATGCAAAATTGTCACAACGGATGCTTCTCATATTCCTATTTCATCTGAGATTTTGATTCGGCCATGCATTAACATCAGTTCTTCAACTTTCCTGATGCTTTCTACGGGCTTTGCTTCCGCAGAGAGTCCATTTTTCGGATCATCTCGAATGGATTCTCTACTCCAATTACACTGCTTTGATCATAATTTTATTTAGAATGCGATCGAGAATGTTCACCATATGCAGTAGTCATACGTATAATTTTTTGGTTAATTACTTTTTTGTGTAAAAAACTTTATCACGCCTCCAATACTCTAACTTTTAAATCACTCACTAAGAAAAAGTAGAAGTAAAAGTATCTTTTGACAAAAATAACTGACGTTTGTGTGCACGGCAACTTATAAAATTGTGTAAATGTATCATGGAAATGTATCATTCTATTGCACTCTAAATCAGACATGACTCCAAATTTCCATGGATTACTTTGACTCCAGATTTTTCCCGTTATAAACCCGGTATATACTATTACCGGACGAGAAACTAATATTTACAAAGAGAAATTAGACCTCCTACGCTTTGATATTTATACAACCAATTTTGTTTTAATTGCCCATCTTTCCTTCTCGTTTATTTATGGTGACCGTTTGCGCAGTTGACTGTGACGGATAAAACGAAGCAGAATAGGGCGAACAAACAAAGCACGGTAATGAATAAATGAAGAGCAACCCCGGAACAAGCCGGTGCAGTATTTTGATCCAGTGCAGTCAATTAACTATTGGAGCGTGTTATAGCGTGATATACAACTATTGTGGTTGCAACGGTTAAAGCAATGCATTGAGATTTATTCTTGAATTTCTGTGGCTGTTTTTTTTTTTTGGATGTAACAACACTTTTGGAATATCAGGTCTTTTTTTATAACGTTAAGTGTCGTTAGATTTCGAAATATAAGCCGCCAGACAAGCTCACGAATTTCACGATGGCAATACCTCCCAGCACGGTCAAGAATGATTATTCTAAACTGGCTTTTATATTGTTTGTGTGTGCAGTTTATTACTTAAATATGCATTCCGGCAACAGTAATGGCATAGTAGCTTGATTATAACCTCGCGAAAAGCCGAAATTCCCAAGCTTAATCGATAAATTGAACGGTGTTAAAGAGTATGCTGCAGTATGTGTGTATACATGCGGGAACTCGATTTATGAGAGTCGTAAATAAGTATGTATTACCCGGCTGATGTTGTGTTGGCTTTGCTCGGTTATGGAAGGATTTCTGTTGTGAGAGGGCAAGCATCGCAATCGTGACGTATTTGCTATTTAAGTTTGCTTGGTAACATCTGTAAAATATAGGTTTATTATAGCTTAAAATTATTAGATTCAGATTCAGATTGCAGCCTTACGAGTTCAATTGAACAAGCCTTTTGCTTTTTGAAAAAAATACACGACTAACTAGATATCTCGAAAAAACAGTTTTCTTGTTATTTCATTTTGTGCAACCTGTAGCTCTATTATTATTGACATTAGACAAAAGGTATAAAGAAAACATTTGAGGTAAATATGTGCTGAATAAGATAGTCTAACCCAAAACTATAATTTTTGAGATATGACAAAGAAATTGTGTTTTTTTTATATAAACCATAGTCGGCATGACTTCATAGAAAAGGCATTTTTTCAGTGCTCCCAACGATGTAGCACTTGACATAATTCTCTTTACAAACAAATAAATTACATTCATTTTCCTCTTTTAATTCCTGAAGTGTTCGTGTAGTACGCTATGGAAACAATTGATAGATGCGAACGACAACTATTGACAAGTGCAAATAACCTTAGTGTTGATTAAGATGAACCCAATCGAAGTGATCCGGGACATACTAGGCAGAAGACTTGGGTCAAGAATTCCTGCTGTTCAAGCCAGAGAACAAGTAACAGTTGCATTAATTGAGGATTGGGACAGATTGCCTCAAGACATGATCGATAGTCTGATCAGAAGTATGGAAAACGAATGACTGCAAAACGGGAAAAAAACGCATTAAATAACTGAACACATTCAAACAGTACAATAAAATTATTCTGATTGAAACCAGTATATTATTTGAGTCTGACATCTTTGTAATTTGTTTTTTCGTTTTTCAACAGCTTTTTCAACAGCTGTTTCAACACAATGCAAGACAAATTCCAATTACTCAACCTATCTTTGTATAAAGAGATCACCTGAAAATATTATCAATTTGTATATTACCGCGAAAATAATTAGATTTTATGTCTGTTCCTTTAAATTTGCCGGTGTGTGTATATTATATTATGAAAATTTTGGTAGCAATAATGCTATTGCGTTAGATATTCGATGTGGACCTTCTTAAATTGTTTTATTTTTAAATTTATTTCGTTTCGTGTTCCTTAACCTTCATTTATTCCTACCAGACGGTTGTTTGATAAGCATCGCTAATTGTACACATCAGACAAAAATCAATTCTTTTGTAATGTATCTATTTTCTTCTACCCCATTCCACACAATCTGCAGCGGTCTCTCTTCCATTCCGGCTCATAATTTATTTCGAATTCCTCTTACGATTCCCTATCGCAACATACTGTTTTTTTGTTCTCTCAACTCAATCTTCAGTCGGTTTTGCCTTTATATAATACGCCACCATATATACAGACATAGTCCGCGATCTAAACTTCCGGGTTCTTTGCCACTTCCCAAACAGACTTTCCCTCTCTGTCTTTCTATCGTGCCATATCCATCTCTTTCGTATTCTTTCTCTGCCACTCCATGCGTCCTTTTTTCACCGCTTTTATATTTCATTAGGGTCAATTAGCGGGACAACAACGATTCGCCGGTAGATGGCGCTGTTGGCGTTGTATTCCGTATTCTTCTGGCCATCTCGCCGTTGGAGTTATTGACTCCTTAATGAGTTGGGAGAGAGGAAAAAAATTCCCTGGTTTTGCGCGCTATAGATCGGTATGAGAATATTATTATTTCGAGATAATGTTCGTCTATTCGGCTGAAGTAAATTGAGCCAAAGATGGTAAAAAGTTTATCAAAATTTTTTCGCCGATCTCTCTGTTGATTCAAGTAATACAGATTTTCTATTCTGAATATTTCTAGGATTATAATCCTTGTTTAATTTAACAAAAATTGAATCCATTAATACATTTACTTCTGCATTTTATCTGATTTCATATCTTACGTATCATACTTTATTCCTGATATAGTTTTTTCATCCCATATTGAACCTTTTCACCTTGAAACAACAATCGATCCTCTAAGGAAATATCACAAGCAAAGAGAAATCCTTCTAACAAAGTGTACTGCTGCCGTTATCTTTCTGAAATATCGTGTTCAAATCTTCCAGCAAGTATTCTGCAAAATTTGGTTGTTTGGTAGTAATTTTTTGATAATAAAAATTTTGCGAAAGACAACACTGAAACCCACAGAAATTGGTAGTAATTTTATTATTCAAACAATAATCCAGATTTTTTTCGAAAGGAGAATCTACAGTTATAATTTATTTTGCATTTTAATGTGTTTCTTAAAGATAAGGTAACTTTTGGTAATAAATGTGTTGAGAGTCTTGATTTTTTTATTTGTGAGTTTATTACCCAAATTTTATTGCTAAATACATATCTTATTCTGTTAAATTGTAAAATATAGGGCATTAATTTTTACCCTTAACAAAAAACATACAACATTTGGGACATATCCCCGCAAAATAAGCAAAAAAAAAATATGGAATACAAGTTGCTTTTTGTATTAACGCAGGATAAAGTAAACACCTTTTATTTCGTTATTTTTTACAGTGGGTCCGGCTCCCCGCCAAAAATTTGAATGATTTTTAAATGTTTGTAAATATCTCGGAAACTATAACAGATTTCTTCTTTTTTGTAGAAATAATTTGAAGTATATTACGCAGTTCGAAGGGTGACGCGAATTATTTTCCGAAGAAATTAATAACGGGGCACCGGGTACCCCATACTCCCATTTTTTTGATATATTTTATTTTTATTTTACACAAATAAAGTTGGTTTTATGTAGAAAACGGTGCTATATAGCAAATTTAGACAGTTAATAACAAATATATAAGAAGCCGATATAAATATATATTATTTCCATAACGTTTTCAAGAAGCACTGTAATATAATCTGATGTAAATGCGATTAACTAAAAGTATAAGTATTCTATCACGTACACCATTATCGTAATGCGTATGTAAGGTGGCCGCTTCAAATAATATATTTAAGCATTCTTTTCGTGTGAATTTGCAGTTTAGGATAATTGCAGCGATTAATATAGCTAATTTGTTGAACGTGTTACTTGCAACTTTTCAAGTAGCCAACATCGCAATGATACTATTATGTGCGGGTTGCCGGTATTCCCTTGTTAGTAAGAGTAGTTTTCATTTTATTTTAGAGTATAATTCTGCTAAAACATATCTTACCTATCTTATTTATTTTAAAACAGAAGTATGGTTTCTTTATTTTCCTCCAAGACAGTTTCATATCCTTTAACGTCTCAGCACATGTTTTCATTTTATTCTAAAACTAAGTTGTGCTATTGCAAATTGTTTACACATGGCATTTATACTACATTATGTTTAAGTTTACAAAAAAATGATTATCCTTTGGTTATAGTAGCATTACATTCTTCACATTATTAACCTTTTAGTTTTCTATACAGTTTAATAGGCTCTATGAAACCGCATATGAGTAGGCAATTCTTGTAATTGTAGTATATCGCATCATTTTAAATGTGTTGAGTTCGTGCAACATCGGGTGGCTATAGGACCATACCTCATAGTGTATAGAGAAAACGTTCTTAATTCATTTTTTATTCACACCTAGTAATAATGAATGACATAATGAAATAAATCAAAAATCTATTCAACAAATAGCAAGTACGAAGTTTTTAGGTAGTTACCATAGAGAACACTAAATTTGAGTATTCACATTGAAAACCTGAGGTCAAAGTTAGCATCAGTTTGTTATTCAATTCAATTTACAAATTACGAGAAGCTGTGGATCGTGAGATAATTTTATCGTACTGTTATGTATATTTTCAACCGAAGGTTAGATACGATTTAATGTTCCCTGAGGTGCCTGGTCATATGGTAATCGAGTATTTTTACAATGAAAGATGACACATCGACCAGAAACATTGTAGGGATCAAAAACATATGGTTGAAAACCTACAAATTCTAACTGGGCCGCGTTTATACGTTATGGAGATCCCTTTATATGTGATACAAAATGAAAATAACTTCTTAACAACCAGGTAATTTCATAAATCTCAAAAAGAATTCCGATATTTGCGGAATTTTTCTTTAGATTTGTCATATCCCAGCCGATAAGGATCACGCACCAACACAGATTTCGAAGATTGGGGGCTTTGCTGCCTCGATACTGGCATACTATAGTTTACTAGTGTATGTGGGTACTGAACCGCTTAATGCACTAACGGAAAATTTAAAATTAGTCAAGAGTAAACCATATTTTAATAATAAGATTGGATTATATTTACTTACAAATGTTTTTTTTACTCTATAGGCGAATACATGAATCTAGGTTACAAAATCTATTTTGTGAATGTCCCTTCGTTTTTTAGAATCATTTGGGCTCTATTTTCTACAACTATTGTGTATAGTAATAATTTAATATTGCTAATGTTTTCTATATAGTATTGTAACGTACATATAGTGTTAGTCCAGAAGGCAATCAACTATTAGTATTATTATTTACTAAACATGTTTCACTTTCTATATTCTGATTAAAACCAAATTTAAGCTATCACGTCATGGAACACCTTATACATTAAACAATAGCAATACCAAATCTATAGGAACAACAGCCACTATCTTCTCATTGATCAACAAAGCACGGCCTCTCACAATAGCCCCAAATCGTCCTATTATTAGCTATGGGTCAATCGATTATGCTATAGCCTTTATATCTCTCGCTCGCACAGCTTCTCGTTCGTGTCGGCGCTTCTGTACCTCAGTAGCACGTGCCAGCCTCTACTCCACCGCGATAAACGACGACTTACTTAACCGGCAGCGGCCGCTTGGATGAACAAATCGGT
Organism: Osmoderma eremita; assembly: GCA_031763485.1. Taxonomy (NCBI): domain Eukaryota; kingdom Metazoa; phylum Arthropoda; class Insecta; order Coleoptera; family Scarabaeidae; genus Osmoderma; species Osmoderma eremita. The sequence goes on along the minus strand of JARFOC010000902.1, from coordinate 265,163 downwards.
TAGTTCGATTTCCCATTGCGTAACCGAGCGACCGATGATAGTCCACCTTCTACGCCACTTCTTCTTCGTGACTGTGGCGTCACGATCCAATCTAGCTTTTATGCACCGCCAGATTGACCGTGGATTCGATTGCCGCCCATGATATGATGTGACGTCGCGTGTAATTCGATAATTGGGACCTATTTGTTCGGCTTTCATTATCGAAAAGAAAGGGAAATTTGCTTAGCTGTTCAAGTGTAATTAAATGTAGGTTTGGGGATTGTGAGAGGTGTATTGGTATCGATAATCACCATTGCCATCGTTCGCTAGGACGGGGAAATTAATTTGAATTGATGGCAGTCACAGACCGATTTTTGTATGTCGTATAAATCAACGAAGACGCTTACAATTGCTAGCATATACGGACTATATATAGGGCTTTTTTGTAACGTCACACATACGTATTTCCTACAGATAACGTTAACTTTTCAGCCGGCGCGCTTTCAACTGTGCACACCCTCTGGTTCGGTCTCTACGCTCCTCCAGAATTTCTCGAGTGTATTGACTATTCTCTTCACACATTTTGGCTAATATCTCGGAAACGGTTAGTGTTATCGGAACTCGGTTTTCACCAGTCGATGCGCCGTGGAATGACGCTTATTTTGGAATATAATATGTGGCGGCTATCTTTATTGTATCGTCGGAAAGATCGAATTTAGTGCTCGAAAGTATGAAAAATAGCCCAAAATTAAGCATTTTTTTCATATTTTTGACAATATCTCGGA
>JARFOC010000902.1:181862-264299 GCA_031763485.1 Osmoderma eremita | reverse complement strand
ATAATGGGAATCCACGTATTCCCGAAACACGTGTCGTCCCGAATTAATTAATACTTCTGCGGGAGGAGTAATCCGAACAGTGTGTTTAAAGCAAAGCTTAATTCTTATTCTTTTTTAAATTTTTTGAATACTAGTTTTATATCCTTTTATACTTTACTCCTAGATATTCATCTATTTATTCAAAAGGTTCAAAATCTGACCAACCACCCAGGCATCGATGACTCATGCTCACTGACTGATTCATCACCCGCACATTGGCTAGCTACTAATGTCATCACCCACTTGTCGGATTAAATCTGTATAAACGCAGCGACATGTTAACAGCGTTGCGTCGGAGTGAAGTACGCGTTTTGCGCTTGGAAAAGTAAATACAAGAAATGCTACTACCACGAATAACAGGCGGGTGTTTGAAATTTCAAAGCAATTACTTCTTCCCTCTCTATCGTCACCCGATAAAAATTCCTTCTAGCGCTCAAGTCCAAGGCTAGAGCGTATGGAAGATAAACTTTCCCAATTTGTTGTTTATCGAAGAAATTAACGATCACTTGTGTCTCATTACATACCGTTGCTCTCGCGTCGTACTATAAACGTCACTGAACTTGCTGACACGATCCTGAATTTAGAATCACTACGTTCAAAATGACTTTTATTAGGTTGGTTTACTGGTCCGGTATGAGGAAGTGAAGAATTTATACTGCGCACCATATGTTTTCCACACTAAAATCTTATAATAAATACCTAAGGATATTCAAATAAATGTCTGGAGATAATGTTCCATTTGCAAAATGCATTTTGCGTGTAGAATGTGTGATGTAATCTTTTAATAAATGTTTACTTTTATAAGCACCACTATTGCAGTGTTGTCTTGGAAGGTTATCGCTCTTTATCTTCTACTTTGTTTCTTTTATATAAAATCCCTACTTTTCCCTATTTTCTAGCATTGTAAACCATAGTCAGACAACAGAGGTACCACAAGAAATATCCATCAAAATAGAATCCTGATTCGTAAGCGTATATCCAGAATTGACAAGAAATTTTAACTTATTTCAACAACAGGCAACCGGCTGTGATTATAAAAGTGCAATCTAATTCATTCATTGTAAATATTTTGTCAGCAAAGTATGCTGGGTTAATTATATCATTACGTAGAGTAAGACAAACAGATAAATGCTTCTTCTTATTATACCTTCATACCATTGACCGTAAAATGTTTATCGCTTTGTTGGGGGTAATAAAGTACTTGCTTGACTGATCGTCCTTAATCTATTCTGTATGCAGTTAACTACTTTTCGAATAACCATCATTTGAAATGTGGTTAAATGTGGAAGTCTCTGTTTCTCCTGAAAATCTTTTTGAATAACTCTTTGATTATAAACTCACTGATGTGATTATCACTAATGAGATATTATAATTCATTTGAGATTTTCAGATTGTCAAAATTTAAAGATGTTTAGTTTAGTTTAATTGGTTTTAAATTATTCCTGGAAATAGCATAATTAACAATTGAACAAGTCTGTCAGATAAGCTAAGTAATTTTTGAAATAAATCAAATTGTTCCTCTTTGTTTTCTAGATGCTCCGTCAGGAAGTTAATGCTCAGATTATAAAACTGATTCAAACAGACATCTTTAGATAGCAAGCGATAGAATTCCTCATAGATCTCAATATAAAGTTGCCCAAACAATCGTTATTCAATTTTATTCTGAGTTCTGTTGATTGCGTTAATGACGTCATTTATTGACCAATGGAGCGTTCACTCAGATTTTTTGACAACTAAATGCTGACGATGGTTGACAGGTTGACACATTGCAGATTGCCGAAACACCATCAAGACAACACAATCAAGCAACTGACATGATATTAATCAAGGTTATTTCCTTCTCTTTAAAAAACTTCTGCTTTAGTATCAGTTTACAAAGTTTTCTCAAATAATAATTCTTGGCAAATTTGTTCTTTTATGAATCGTAAGGCTTCATTTTCTAGCAAAGTTGACTCATCAAGGTGTAGAGAGGACTAGAATGTTTTTATGCACTCGTATAATCAGTCTTCAACTTCTTGAGCCATTCCAACAGTTCTTCTTTGCACTGTATTATTCCTCAAAGAAATTTTATTGATAATATCGGAAGCCTGCAGCATAGTGTGTAATTCTTCCATCACAGAATTAGTGCTTCACCAATACACGGAAAAGCAGATTTATTTGGATCAAGCAAAGTTTATTTAACTCAAATAAGTTATTTCTTTCTATATAGGCAAACAAAGTTCTGGTTCATTCAAACAAATAGTTTTGTTGTCCATGTTTTATAGGTTTAACTAAATTCTGTGTTAAGTTGTTAATTATATTATTATTCCTTGCAAATATATCGCAAATAGTTACATTGAAGAAATATGTTGAAAATAACTATTTCATTTGATTGTTTTAAGTAAACAAAATATTTGCTTCTTAATTTTTAGTAGTTATTTCAGCTATTTTTTATGCTTAGATACCAAATAATTTTATCAGAGTAAATATTGGCCCGAACATATTTGTAGTGACAAATATAATATGTTGTTTTAAATAATATACGAATTTGGAATTTAGTAAAATCTAAGAAATTAATTATATAATTCATTCAAAATATTTCCTTGATATTTAACTTATTGCAAATATCAGAAAACTTAGCTCAAGTATTGAAAGTTTATTTTAAAGCAATGATACCTCATGATAATATAAAAGTAACATTTTACTTTTTAAGAAACAATGTTTTATAAGTAACACAACTATTGATGCTTTTGATATCAGCGTCTTCTATAATGAGATATGGTTGTAGGGTAAACACCCTTAGTAGCTTTTCTTCGCGTTTCCTCTCTATCAACATCTTGACACCTCCTGGAATCTGCAATGCCAAAACATTAGTATACTCAATGCAATAAGTATATTTAGATGAAATTTCTTTAGGATATAAAATTAAGGCTACTTGACATTCGCTTGCAGTTGCTTTCCATTGCTTTCTCTGCGGCAGTACTACTCTACCCTTTGGAGGAATCAGATACGACAACAGTGTAACTTGTACAGCAACAGTTGTATCTAGAATATACTCAGTAATCACACCTAAAGAACGCAAAATATCTTACTATGTATATTGTGATAAAAAATATCAAGAACCCTCTGCATGAAAAGGAGGTACACTGCATATGTATATAGAAAGAGGTTAGACTTTATATTATTTTATTATTAAATATTTAATCAAGAATAGGCTGGATTAATATCGTATTCTGTGTCGTGCCGATAAAAACACTGCATGTGGCTCTATAGCATCTGATTGGTTTTTTTAGGTGGGAATATCGTTTGCTAATGTTAGATGTAATTCCTTATTCGATTTAAAGAGAGATTTAATACGGGCAACCAATTTCTTTCTTTGCCACTATATTCGCATGCTTTAGGATTGAATGTACCAAATTATTTAGTTAGGTTAAGCAAATATTTCGAGAAAATTATTTGTCTGCCTCAAACTACGTTTGTATTTGTTTGAGATAAGAATTTTCACATTTGAATCAACAAAATATGGTTTAACAATCAATTTATTAGCGCGCAATTAAATCGGTTTTCCGTGTAGTACTGTTGTAAGAAGTACGCAATCCATCGTCATCTAGTTCTGATGATATAGAAAGGAGTTTTACCAATGTCGTTGTTTCAAACGATTTTCTTTAAGTGCTTGAAAGATAAATCCAGATCTTTTTTTTATAAGCATGAATCTTTGTTAAATGTTGTCGTAGTCTCGAAAGCTTCACACCCAGGGCCACTATCGCCCCCCTTGATAGTTTCACCACTTTGCGAACCAGTGATACAGATAATGCAACAAAGTCGGGCTTGATCAAATACTTCGATGTACAGCCTTCACAGAAAGTGTTGAGCGCTTTCATTAAGTATAAAAATGCTAATACTTCTTTTTATTGTGATTAGATCTTTTAAAGATATGGTGTGTTTCTTCTTAGATCTTACAGTTCATTATACCCCATAGATGTTCTCTGGAGGTTGCGATCCGAGAACTGTTAGGGCCATTTTAAAAGATCATCGCTATTTTCTTCAAATCACTTCATTTGTGTTATTTAAATCTACCCAATTACTAAATAAAAATTCCCTTACCAGCTTGATGAGTGAATAATGTTAGACGTACCATTATTTTATACACAATTACAATGAAGAAATATTGGACATTTTTATGGTGTGCCCAATATTTTTGGCAAAGGCTGTATACGTATTTCACAACAATAACAACATACTTAATATTTTGCCCCAATCCGGCTCTCTACAGCTTTTACAAAATTATATACAAGCATCATCCTCTAGTAAATTTACTAGATACGAATATTTCTACGGTTATAATTTCTTAAAAGTTGCTTTAATTGACTTTTCTAGCATCTCAGTTCAGTTAAGCCTTATATTGCACTTAATCTATTTTCACACTTACAAAATACGGTCCAACAAGGCGGCTTGCTCATATACACTTAGGTACTAATGTACAATGTCATACGCACGATAATATATCGTGTCTTTATTAGTATTCACAACGGTTCGTATTTGTCGCAACAAAAGTTCGGTTACACAATTCTTACACGCTCGTTCATTTCGCCCGCTCATACCTGTGCTTGTATGTACATATATTTTATAATACGACCGACATAAACAAATACAAGCGAGGTACATATATAGATATCTCGACATTTGCTGTTTAGATCTTGACACAGTTGACAGGTGACGTTAACAGTATCAAGTACCCTTATTATCCATAATATCGCGTGATATAACTAGAAATAGATTCTGTATATTAAATTAAAAAGTTGATTGACGTAAAACAGAAGTATGTGGATGTAAGAAAGATTGTTAATTATAAAGACTATTACGAAATTTACTCCGTGCAAAATTTTAAATTTCAATCTATACTGTGGGACGATAAATCTATGAATATTTCTCCTACGTCGGGACATTTAATGAGGTTGTTGAGTTAAAATTAAATATAAGTTCACTTACGTTTGGTACAACCGTTAAATATTTTGTAATATTTTTAAATTGTGCAATGCTAAAGTCTGTAAAATTCTTGGTAGATAATTTTGTGTTTAAGATGAAAATGTAATCCAAGATCTGGGCCAGCCTGTACACAAATTAAACTTTTAATTGACAATTTGTATCTTGTTAATTATTCACACTAACTGCTGTTATGTATGACTAAATTATTTCCAAATCTTGTTGCAAGTTTCCGTATCAATTATGGCGGTATTTATGAATTATTTACTAGTAATTCCCTCTAATTTATACCCATCATACGAACCGATTAAAGCAGTATATTCAAATTGACCTACTGCATATTCCAATCAAAATTGCTTTAATATTGCTTAATGAATTGCTTTAATATTTAAAATTTAAATTAATGCTGCAAATAATTGTCTATCGTTTATACCCTGTCAAAAACACGGGCCATTTGAGCAATGTGTAAGTATGTCGTGGGAATCACAAACTTAAGATTTGTGAACAATAGCTATTGGATTTGAACTTATAAAATCATTGATTATTTTTTTAATTTTCGAAATCAATTCAATCCACCTTTCGTTATCTATTTGGTGTAATGTTGCATTAAGTGTAAAGTACCTATATACAAAATATGAATGAGTTAAACTAATGCAGTATTTAACATCTAAACTTTCTGCCATTGTTTGTTGCTCTAATCCAATCATATTTGCAGGACCGGTAATATTATGTCCATTACAGTGGTTTTTTATTTCAACCTTTCATTGCATTTCATAGTGGCATACTGCAGGGCTCCAACTTGGATCCACTCCTGTTTAAGATTTGTATAAACACTCTTTTACTTTTGTTGGATTGTTACGTGGATGACCTAAACATTTATGGCATTATTACGTCTATCTGACTCATACTGTTTGCAACATCACGATTAATTCCACTGGTCAACAAAATTTCAGATTTATTTTGTCGCACGAGGTGAAGTGTGTGAACTTGGTAGTACTTTTTACACTTATTTCATAATTTTTCTATCGAGCAGGGTTTGAGGTAACAAAGCAATGAAATTTTGTGAAAGTATATATTATATGTGTATAAATCATGAAAAAATGACGTACAAAGTGATATATCTACTTGGAAAATGTGCTGACATGTGACTTTCGACTGTACTTTGCATCAGAAACATCTCTCTTGATCATCCAGCAATAGTCTGCCAACATAGCAGGGATCCATTTGCCTTGGTATCATCAGCGCTTTCATCGTCGCTTAGTGTCATGTTTTCTGAAGGTTTAGGCACAGGTAATTCCGGACTGTGAGGTACTGGTCTCAGTGCAGATGGAGTATTAGGATATTTTATAGTATATCAGGATTTAGAAATCATACCACTTATATTTGTTGGACAAAAATAGCAATCGGTAATGTGATCTGATGGTTCCCTCCAAATCATAGGAATACCAAAAGGCATATGTCGTTTACCTTTTGCCCACGCTGCAAGAAGTCCGACACACGTAACTGGGGAGCTCAGCTTTGATCTTCATCACCTATTTTACACTTGAAATACTGCTCACAGCACATTTTAAGGAGAGGTGTGAAAGACCATTTTTGATATTTAAATGTCAATTCACCGCAAATGTAGCAAAAAGAGTTCGTATGGTTTACACATTTCCTTGGCATTTTTACAGGTGATCAAATCTTCGCTGTTTCACTACAATAGCTTGAACGCATCACAACGCAACACTCTTTAAAACGTTAACAATGTCGGCGTATATGTTCATTCATCGAGCTCTGGCCGACAACTAAAATAACAAGAGATGCTATCTAGGAATGGGAAATGCAGGTCTTACACGTCAAGACTTGTTCAAACCAAACATTGCATGCTGCTTGATCAGTTCTGAGCTCTAGCCGACAAGTGAAATAACGTCAAGACATGTTCTCTTATACTACATATCTATGCATGCATATTTTAGGGGGATAAGCGAGTATCTTGGAACATAAGAACTAAGCGTCATGGAGAAATTCTGAACACATAATTGATTTCAGCATGCAAAAGTATAAGGGAATCAGGCATTTTCGTGCTTGGGACAAAAATCTTGTTAACCAGTGTAATTGCCCGTCGTTTATACCCTACCAGTATCACTGGCCATTTGAGCAATGTATGTCGTGAGAATCAAAAACTGAAGATTTGTGAACAATAGCTATTGAATTTGAACTGATGAAATAATTGATTATTCTTTTTTTAGTCCTTTTCAAATTCAATTCAATCTTTCAGATCAACCTTTCGTTGTCTAGTTGGTGTTATGTTGCATTAAGTAGCAATATTTTACTTTTGTTGGATTTTTACGCGGATTACCTGAAGACTTACGACATGATTAGGACTCTATCTGACTCATACTGTTTGCAACATCACGATCGGTTATCAAAGACTGGTGTTCTAACAACAAAGTTCTTTTTACATTGATAAAATTGCCATACTTACCATTATCCGCTCATCTGACTCGCAATTGGTTCACTATAATATTTCCAATACCACCATGTCAAGAGTGAACGTCTTTATCTTGGATCTTGGCTTTTGTTGGATTCAAAGTTATAATTTTCATCTCATATTGATCCTATGATTTCCTCTGAATCTAAATCACTAGTTTGTTCGCAACATGTAAGAACTTTTCCAACAGTAATTCCCGTAAATCGGTTACTATTCTCTCGATACCCGTATTACCATTATCATCAGATTGTTTAATTGTTGCCGTGGTATAAACAATTGATAACTCTCTGCTTCGCCACCCACGGTTTGTTATTATTAACTTCACCGGCAACGGTTATTTGTACAGAATGAACAAATAGCAATGTTGGTTTAAAATTACTGTAATTCCACTTTAACACAATAAATTACAGAATAAGCTGACTAGATTTAGGACTTTAGAATGATTTAGGCCGTTTAGTTTACTCGTTGTATCGGAACTTTTAGTTTTAGTTTCTGCATTATCTGTGAAAGATAAAGATATAAGTTGGTAAAAGATTCAACCAATCGGATGAATGAATCTGAATCTGACAGGGCTGGTATGGAAAACATAACAATGAGATTTAGAACATAGGATGAAGAGAGTCCTTTTGGTAGGCGGTCAGTGCTGTGTGAAATTCACAATAGTATCATCCAACGTTATAACCCATATTGTTGGAATTTCAAAAGGTGATTTTACTCTGTGTTTCTCTTAATACACATGATAATACGAAATAAGATAATAAGAGAATGGTAAAATATATACAGGTGAGGGACAACCGGAGTGCGATTCAGAAGAAATTTCTCAAATATTGTATAAATCTGACGGTAATTACACCTTCTCGGGGTATTAACTTAGGGTACGTTCACAACGGCGCTCCGAGCCTCGCCTGGCGCATGGCATGACCGCTCGCTCGCTTGACTCTTGTATACACATTAATTAGTAAATAGGTATGGATCTCTCATCTACGCGGTTATAAAATTTCGTTATTAAATTACAATAAATATATTTGTTTTCAAATTTATGATAGGATTTTGCTTAATTTTCTATATTTTATCATTATTTAATTTTTATTTTGGAATAATAGTGTTATGTTAGTATTACCAACATGTATAAATAATAGCAGGATAAGTAAAATTGTGTTTCATATAAATTTAGCTCTGTTAAATATATAAACCTTTTAATTTTGTGCGTTTCCACGCTTAATATATTCTGGCTGCAATTTGTGCAAGGGATTAGTGAGTAAACGCAAATCAAATATGTTCAGATTGCAGTTCATGTAAGGAATTAACGGTCAAGTTGACCCTGACTGCAATTCGGGTAAACCGTAGTACAATTATAGATCCCCCGATACATTTAATATTCCAAATGTACACACAAACGTTTCACTAAAAGCATCAATTAGTACGAATGCTAACCGAATGTATTCTGTTCCTTTTTGGTTTATAAATAATTTTCTTTAGTTAGCTATGCTTTATTCTCTGAACAGATGGAGTACCAAAAATGCGTGATCAATGCGTCATACGAAAACTAAGCTTTTTATTAGTTGGTAAGAACTGCTGAAAAGTCTATTGCAAGCGATGTAAATTTAGAAAACCGTATTAAAAGGCGCCCTTTAAAACTCGAGAAGCGATTATTCGAATGATAATACAGGCGGTTTAAATAAGAGCGAAAATAGCTTGATAGGTTCTAAGATAAAATTTTTGTTTCTTGTTAACAACGAATATAATAATTGCCCTGCTAAAATAGGACAGAAAGATAATAATAAGTTAAATTCATTGTTTTAAAATGTATAAGAAAATGTATAGTACACCCCTGTATTCAGGGCCGTCAGAAGCCAGGCGTGGGCCCTGGGCACTGGGAAGAATTGGGCCCTTTCGAGCGGAATTTAAAATCGATTCTGCTGCTGTCACTAAGATTAGGGGGATTGATCGCGGGGCCCGGGGCTAGAGCCCAGTGTGCCCATGCCTAAAGATGGGCCTGCCTGTATTGCATACCAATTACGCGTAATGTTTATATATGTATAATCAAACATAACCACAACATAACCCTTTATTCCTCTGCGGTGTCGCGTATTTATTCATTTCAGTTTTGATCTCATCTCTTTCCTCTATATTCCATATTTGTGTTTTTCTTACGGCACAAGTACTTTTTTTAATAACATATTAAAATCAGATTGCAATAGACAGCAAAAACATACTTTTTATTATAAAGACGAGTGTTTCCGAAATAGTTTACAATTGCTTAATCATAGCTGGATGGAAATAACTATTTTTCAGTGTAAAGCCGGCTTTGCACGTGCATGATCATCAGGTAATCACTCGATCTGTTCGGTGAACAAAGTATAGATATTTAGTATCCATTAGTTATTAGTTATTTAGGATCAATCTGTCTTTTTTATCTTGATATTAGGTAATGTAAATTACTTAGGCATTAGCATAACATTTTGTAAAATATCGACGTTTAGGCCCTTTATCGTAATGTTGTTTATGAGAAATATTGGGCGGACACCATAGTGTGAGAAATAACCCCACACCATAATTTTTGATCCAGCATGCTTTACAGTTTTAACCGCGTACTGAGGATGACATGCTACTTTCGGAAATCTTCAGCGACCACTACATCCAAATAAAACAATTTCCTTTCATCAGTCCATAATATGTTTCCTCATTTTGACGCTGACCAATCTTGGTGTTCTTTCGCAAATTTTGAACGATTTTTTATATGACGCTTTTGTAACAATGGTACCTTTCGTGAGCTTCTGGCTAGTAATTAACTTGCTTTCTAGTCGCCTACGAACTGTCATTACACTTATCTTCAAACAAATCGAGATCGTCTTTTATTTTTATTGGGTAAATAGATTTTTGCTATACGCGCAATCATATTATCAACTCGGGGGGTTGTTTTCCTAGCGTTTCCTTTTCTTCCAATTTAAAGGGCTTGCTATAGTTTTATCAAAACATCCCAAATTTGCTGTATAAATTTGCAGGTGTGGCCCGCGTCCCTCAGTTTTAGTATCAGCTCCCTTTGTTTTCTGTTTGACAGTGTCTCTCACGACCCATTTTAATATTTTATAATAGTTGAAATTAAGGAAGAAACGACTATTACAATATTCAGGCCGATATCTGTTAATGTGTCGTGTTGACATTAATAGTATTACTTACTTTCAATGATTTTGTTTAGTCCTCTATTCCATTAAAGAAACATTCCTAGTTACAACTTTCGGGGATTCCCCCATTAGATTATTTTCTTAACATACAATTCCTTTTTTGGAGTAAGGATGTCACTAAGAAATTTTAGAGCAAATGAAAGAAAATCAACGTTTTCTAAATATTTAGTAGTAACTGCTATTATTTTGAACGCAACTGTATTAATCTAAACTTAGTTCTCAACATATCCATCCACAGATGGATAACTTAATTATTTTTATATCAGCAAGGCAATTAAGATGTGAAATATGTAGTAAATTACAGTATATCTCGTTTGAAAAACTTCCTAAAAAAGAAAAATAAACCTCCACATTAGCGGGTTAGAGGCCACACAAACAAATTTTGATAATATTCTTTATACGGCCCCCGCTACTTGAAACTCTTTTTTTATCAATGTTTGTTTATAATCTCCGAGAAATCACCGCGCCAAATTGTTACGCTTTATTTGCAAAGTTTATATAATCTATGTTACATCTACACGCATACGAAGTATAATAAATACCGTTAGCTCGCCTTTTCTAGAATCGCCCAACAAACAGGAAAGAAAAAAGATGTTGATGCACGACAGCAGCAGTTCCTCGTTTTCCTTTCTGTAAATTGAAACGTTTCCTGTTACTTTACATACGCAACACGCACTTATCCACGTATATAATAGATGCAAGGTTTCCGTCTCTGTCCCTCTGTGGGTATTTAACGAGAATGCAACGTTAGATGCCCTGCTATTTATAATAATAAAGCGAGGAAGGCTACTAAAGCGCGCGCCATACAGATAACATCGCGACAACGGTAGCCTTGAAAAGATGGAGCTACCGCGACCGCGAACGTTCGAGAATTCTAAAATATTTGCCTACACGCGTCCCGTATTTTTAGACGCGACGGAATAATCGTCTAAAAATATTGATACGTACGACCTATAAGAAGAAAAAAGAATGCCACGTTTGTATTCCGTTGGATGCATAGTTCTGGCATTTTTCCTTTTCTTCTGGATCTTAATATAGATTTTGACACGCCCAGTTCTTTATTTTTAGATATTTTTTCTTACCAAATCGAATGGTCATTAAATAATCAAATACTATTTGAATATACTTCCCCCCGTATTTTTTCTTGGCGGAAGTACTTTTTGTGTCGAATCTTTCGTGTTTTTTGCTCGTCGAACTGATACTTTTTGACATTCTGATTTTTTTATTTGATAATTCGACATTAGGTGTAGCTGTAGAACTATCAATAAGTATTCTCGTGATCTGACTTTGAGCTGGAATCATCATCAGAATCATTTAAGTGACTCTGACTACTATCAACAATAATTGAAAGTATGTCAACAATGCCTTTGATTATTGTTGCTTTACTGTTTATATTAAACATGTCATAATTTTCTTGATGCCACAAAACCAAATTAAGGGTCTGTCAAATAGTGTAATATGTCTGTCTCTCCTTTATGCTACATATCAATGCTGACTTATTATTTTTTTAATTTCTACACGACTTTTTCAATTTTTTGCTTTTTTTGTTGGGTTTTCTTCATTCCTTCTCTTTCTGACTAACTCGGTACAATAAGGGTTATACGTTTCTATTTTTTAACGTGCTTTATTGTCATGAAAAATTTCAAATTTCTATGGACAAAGCTAAGTAAAATTACAACTAAACAATAGGTACAAAAAACAAATCAAACTTTTTTTCAGTTTCTTTTCTATATTCTTTACTCTAGGGCTTTCTCAAGAAAGTTTAAATTAAAATTAAACAAAAAAACATTCCCATAAAATTAATAATTGGGTATATTGTTACTTACACTTACCTGTTTTTTATTTATTTTCAATGTCCCTTTAGACCTTTAAATATTTATAAACACAATATTTTGTACATAAAAATTTCTGGTATGAATTGTAAATTTGTTGTAATTTATCGGTAAAGTTACCCAACGTTTTTTTTGTCAATTTACCGGTAAACCGGTATACAATCCTTAGTATTTCATGTCGGTTTTATGAAGATATTCTCCTTACGCATGAGTATTACATAACAATCTTTCCATTAAAATACGTATTTAGCAGAATGCATTTTAAATGTACATAAATAAGTGAAATGTTGTGTTAACGTTTAAGAAAATCAAACAGCAAAGCGAAATTGTTTGTATTTATGCCCACGTTTGCATTACAGAATATAACATGACAGTTGAATCGCCCGATATTTTTCATTATTCAAATTCGTTTTAGCGTCGTCCTGCTAATTCGTAGAAATTCCAAGGTTTGTACTTGTATGTTTGTGTACCTATATACCAAGATATGCAGGAGTAGAACATTATGGGTACGTTATAACTTCTGCATTTTAATTATTTCCCTGGAAGCTAATTTTCATAAATATTTATGATATTTTTTAATTGGCGGTTTTATTAATTAATGCGTACACATAATAAATACCGGGAAATCGATTGTAACTAGACTATATCTGTAAATAGAATGTTTAATTTGGAACTCAAAGTTTTTCCTACTGAAAGTAATTTTTTAAAAACCATTCCTTCCCTTTGAAATTGGTTGGTTCATCATTAAGACATTCATGAAAATCATGCACTTTTAACAAAGCATTTTAAAACAACATAACCTAAAATTATTGGTTGTCAGTTTGTGATAAATAGTAATAACAGAGTGACATTACTAATTAAGCAGAGCTATAAACTTCGCGGCAAAACACAAAGCCTACTTCAATCATAAATTCAATTGTTCTCAGGGTATTACAGATTAAATATTCGTTTTTTGTTATACAGTGACTCATAGTAAAAATGATGCAGTGATATATAATTTGTTTTGATAACGAAAATATTGATAAAACAAATTATTTTGATAATGTAAACAAACGTCAAATAAGTACGAAAAAAGTGTTTAATGAACATGACGAACGATTGTGAGACAAGCAAGACCATATCCACAGTCAAGTGCCTCAAAAATAACACTATAAGTAGACCGTGTTCTGGGGAAAAAAGCTAATCCAGAAACGGTCGAAGGACATTGAGACGTGCGGATCTACATGAACGAATAGCTCGCAAAAAGCCGCATAAGAGCCAAAAGAATAAAGCATCGCGTTTACAGTTTGCAAAGGAATACCAAAATAAAGGTTTCGATTTCTGGAAATCGGTTTTATTCTGTGGTGAATGTAAATTTAACCTTTTTGATTCTTATGGCAAGGTTAACGTTTGGAGAAAGAAAAAAAGGTGGACATGTGATGGTGTGAGATTGTATTACAGCTGGAGGAGTAGAAATCTTCATTTTGTTGAAGGCAGCTTGATCAGATATATGTATTTAAATATTCTCAAAGAAACATCAAAAGTACCAAAAACAATTAACCGTAAAAAATGCCATTATGGGCGCATGGTTTATTGCTGGAATCACCATACTAGCAAAGGCAATGGAGGGGGTACAAGCATTAAAGACTGACTCGAGTTTCTGCCTACCAGGCGTCATCAGCGTCTCTCCAAATGCTAAACCCACTTTCACCGCTAATGCGTCGCCGAACTTATTGCGAGATGTCCTAGCCACTTGCCTGCGTCACGACATACCCCATCTAGGGGACACCGGTCAAACACAAGCCACCGAGACAAATGCAATAGGGCCAGTAATGCAGTACACTTCATCTAGCTCGGACAGTGCACGGACGTCAGTCCCGCCAGATGGACTGCGTATGTTGTGATTCCAGGAACGACTTAACCATGACGTAACATAAGAAACATCAAAAGTGCTATAACATATATAATAGAATTTTTTACAGTTAATTCTCAAGGAACATTTAAAATCAAGTGCCGAAAGACTGGGTATTGCTGAGGATTTTAAGTTATATCAGGATAATGATCCAAAGCATTCTGCGCGCGTAGTGAAAGAATAGTTGCTATATATGTAATTGCTGTAGTTCTATAAAAACCTCGGCTCAATCACCAGACATAAATATTATTGAAAATTCGTGGCATATACTGGAAATACAGATACGCATTCACGTAATATCCCATAAAGATGACCTAAAAGACGCTTTACTAACGGAATGGCACAAAACTTCGTCAGATTATACGCGAAAATTAGCAGAATCTATGCCACATAGATTTGAAGCAATTATAAAACTCACGGCAACCCTACTAAATACTAAGAATTTGTTTGTGCTTCTTTATATTTATTAATTTATTTAGTTAATTGGGTGCATCATTTTCACTATGATGTTGAATATGCGACCTTTATAATGATTTTTGTTAGAATTTCTGATTTGTTTTATGAATTAACTTTAACTTTTTATAAAAGTTTTACAACTTGTAAAAACTAATCGTTTTATTTACATTAGCCTAACAATTAGTTTTATTCAATATTTTCGTTATGTAAACAAATTCTATATCACTGCATGATTTTCACTGTGTGTCACTGTATTTTGAACTACTTTTCGTCAATAAAAATAAATATATGTTAGCAATTGTCTATTGGCAATATTTAGAAATTAAATTAAAAACAAAAAGGAATATATTTGAATAATATTATAAACAGACGCTAATAATACCTCACTACTGAATGTTAAGATAAATCTGCTATTCGGGTTGTGCGTTGTGTCGTCCCTCTCCCGGTCGTAGATGGAACACCCGTCGCATATCCTTATGCCAAACGGTAAATAACTCTCTGGTTTTCTTTCATATATTTTAATTATATTTATTCTAAATAATAAATTGATGTTGGCACGTTTAAAATAACCACTCGTATCAAAAATCCAGATATTTCCCGATAGAGAACGTGACTGTTGGCTAAACTGATCGTCAGGCTACGAAATTAATTTACGACCAAAACAATTCGAATACGTTTCCCATTCCTTTTTTCAGGTCGTTATTTCGGTTGCACAGCTGCGGTGAATCATTGAGGCGGAACCTCGAGCCACACGCTCGTGATGGATAAATTTGGGAAGTCCCTACTAACGGTCGATTATCGCAAAAACCAACACCAATCGCGTTTAACCAGGAAAAGCATTCGAGATTATGAAAGTAGTGCAATCTTGTAAACGAGGAGCAGGTATCATCATTTTGTGGACTTGTGTTTGTCGAATGTTATAAGCGAAGATGTGACTTTGTTCTTATAGATACTGATTGTTTAGTTTATCGCGGAAGAAGAAATATATATTTTTTTATAAAACGATTGAAAAAAGTGTGATCTTAAAATCTGTAACAGTGCCTGAATTTACTTGAAGAAGGGTAAAAATATATAATAAGAAAAATAGTTTTATATTATGAGATTGCTCTAGGATTTATTGTTTTGGAAGATATATACAGATCTTAAAAAACGTTGTGATATTAACGTCCATACATTACAAGTTATAGAATTATATATTATACATTGTTGATAAATAAAAATTATATTATTACGTTATTATAGTTAAACTATATTACTCTTAACTATAAACAGTATATCAAGAGAAGAAAATTCCTCATACTTGTGATACTAGTGTACTTACCACATATTGTTTATTTTGTATCGGGAACGACAATGAAACTGAAAATGCCCTGTAAATTGTGCGAAATAGACCATCAGAAGTTGGGCGCGTCGAATTGCACCCACAACCCGTTCGCGTTACCTCAATTTCCCACCATGATGCCGGCTTTCAACGTTGACATAGCTCACCTACAGAATTCGGTCACCTTCATGCCTCAACAGCTCAGGGACATCATGCTGGCGTATTTGTTCAGGGGTGAGTAGAAAGCAATTAGTTCTTTTTCTGTCTATAGTCCGCACACACAACGTAAAAATTTATTAGGTGCTTGCGTCTATAAAGAAATGATTCTTTTGATCAAATAAATATTTGGGTAATTTTATACCACCGAAAAGACAGTTGTTCTTTAGAAGCCGTTTGGTTAGAGTTCTCTGGTTTTTGGGGTGTTTTTGTTGTTAATTTTGTTCTGTAAGGTGCAGTATTTTGTCTTCTGACCTACAAAGATGATAGCAAACTCCATCACACCTGTCAGCGTTTGCAGATATGGTCAATTTTCATTTTTGATACAGGTTTCAACGTATTATTGCTATAGCCCAGATCACCTTTTAAAGGGAGTATTACTCTTGTGGAAATCGTACCCAACGCTGGCAAATCTATTTATAATCATACAGCCACCTGTAATAATAAATGGCAACAACCCCCATTATAGAAAAGGATAGCCATCAGAGTGAATTCTTGCCAGCTGCGGATAAGCTCAGTAAAGAGTAAAAGAAACGGCTAGATGTTTCAGTTTGTTAGAACAGAATGCGCGTTACTTACTCTGCTGTGCAGATGCTGTATGTGTATGTATCGCTTGCTTCATCTTTATCTAATAGGTAGATACATTCGAGAAATTCCTTGTCCGACACATTAGACACCCTATGCGCAGCACTGGGGCATGCACTCCATAAGAGCAATTCTTCCTTTAAAAGATGAACCGACGGCACAATGAGTCCCAGAGTTAACATCACTTTAAAGTGAATGCTACCTAGAATATTAAAATAAATAATATATCATTGTAGTAGTAGTAAATGTCATTTTTAAATAACCAAACTATTCAGTTGCGTACCATAACATAATGTATGTTCGAAGAACGAAGTATTCTAATACATTCTAATGAAAATAAATAGTCTGTTGAACCCATGAACATGGTTCAAAAATAATGAGAAAAATAAATAAGTAACCAATAAAATATGTTTAGTACTTATCACTAGAGATGCTCACTAGCGCCAGCTGGCAGTGGCGGAGATTCGATACAACCTTCAGTACAACTGCGAACTTCAACGAGATATATTGTGTATACATGCACTCTGCCGTAAATACTATTTCGTGGTTATACCTTGATTTAAGAATGTTGTCTACGTTGCGAAAACGACCAATGTTGGACAACTTTGCACAATTATAGCAGAAATTCCGGACCTAAGTTATGATGGCGTTAAAATTCAATGCATAGTTTCCCGCAAGACTCTTAATACGGTAAGTGTTGAGTACATATTATAATTTATTACTCACCATTTATTTTATATGTAAACTTTTATGCGCCCGCCACTGGCTGTTGGCGCAAATTGAATAACTCTAACTATCACGAATAAAAGTTTGTATTCCTATAACTCCAAAATGCAATAAAAGAGATTCTTATGCAAAAAAAAACTATAGAAAAATATACCTGAAAGGAGGAAAATTAAGAAAATAAAGAGTTGTTATAAGACCGATAGAATTACTATCAAGTGCTCAAAGAAATCCCGCCTTTGCTCCTGGCAATATCGAAGCCTATCATTGGTGTCGCACACGTGGGTGTTTCAGCTGTTTTATTTTGGATTCTTCACTCTTTTCAGTACTTTTTGACAGTATACAACACAATCTGTTGACTCAAATTTACCTATAATATTTAAAACTGTCCTTACTGTCCTATTTATACATATTTTTTATAACATTGAGCTCTAGTGAATTGTTAAGGCTCCACTGGTATATAGCATTCAGATCGTTTTGTAAAATCAACGGCATACAGCAATTCATTAGACGAAATATAATTTTTTATATCATTAATAAAAATAATGAAAAGGAGTAGCCCGAAAACAGAGCCTTGAAGCACGCTGAAATAAGAATGGTACGAAAAAGAACGTCAGCCTTGATACTGGACATAATTGACTATTATTAAAATATGATTCAAGGAACTGTATAACATCGTCGCCGATTCCAAAGCTGTGTAGTTCTATGCATTATCAATGAGCGCTGTACGCGAACAAACGTCTTGAAGAAATCACAAAGAAATTAAATGAACCTGTAATCTATTATACAGTGCATTGGAGACAAAATTTGTAAACAAACATAAGTTAGTAATAGTAGATCCCCTATTACTAAGAACCCACTACTAACTTGGCCATATGTAACATTAGAAAACATGTGCTCAAATATTTTTGAAAAATTGTAATAATTGAGATAGACTGTTAATTAGATACTTGGCTTCTATTCCCAGATTTAAAAACTGGTGCTATTCTGGATACTTTCCAGGAATTGGGTTTTACGAGACATGATTAAATTAAATATATGTAAGAGGGGAGTTACTAAGGCAAATCTACAATGTTTGACAAGAGGCCGAGAGTCGTAGTATAACTAGTTTTAAGGGAATTAATAGCTTTGCAGATGACTGAGGAATCAAGGGGTACGTTACTGATATTCACTCACGCTTTCAAGTTTGGCAGAGGTATGATACCTCTGATAAAAAACTACGAGAGTTTCTCATATACACTTACGTTTTGCTCCTATTGACATATGTTGATTCTTCAACCGTGTACAATACAAACACCGAAGTTTGTCACATAGAGAAATCGGATATATTGTTAATTTAGTAAAATATTGCACACATACTTTCATGAAAACATTACGTCAGGGCTAAGTATATTTTAAAAATGTTGAATACATTTTAACCGATGACATTTATGCACTGATAATATTAGTATGAATTGCTCTTGATAATTCAAAAATTTATTTAATGAACATCTCTCATACGCAGTATGGGAAATTCCACGCACAATAAATTCGGTACATATGTTTCGAGAGCACGTGGGCCCCCAGTCTCGAATTGATGTGGTGATACCAGACCGCGCACAGTCCTTGCAATTCTTCACAGATGAATACACCAATCTGTTATCGTAATACAGATTCAGATTCCCTGTATCTCCTGTGTCACGTTAATGATTACTTATCTTGCATAAATCGTTAAACTCACGCATTATAACAGCATTTATATATAGACTTCAAAATGCATCCTGATTTTGTCAAATTGAAAGTATTTTAAATTATTATGTTAATTGCAATAATAATAATGTATCGATTGGGATCCAAATTCTACCTGCATATTATAAAATGAACAATGAGTCGCATAGACAATTGGTAACCCAAGAAGTACAGTTGAATGTAGAACTTAACCGAGAACGCACGTGTTTGATTTTACGTTGATTTTACAATTAGCTTGTTTATCTTTAATATATGCAGTGATCGGCATAGTTAAAAGATCTCGAAACACATGGTAGTTGACACATCATAAATGTAGTAAGTTGTTTAACATAATAATAATAATTTGTGCAAGTGTCAGATTTTATCCAATCTGATAGTCTAAAGTATTTTATATACCAATCCTAATGTGATGTATCCAGGTATTTAATTCGAACTTTTGACAGTCTCTACGTGTTTAAAGACTCTTGTCACGAAAGCTATAAAAGTCAGAATCTTTTATCGACGCCATATCTTTACGTTGACGAATATAAAAACGAATGTTTTTTTTTCGGTTATTCAAATTGTTTTAATATAGTGTGCGACTAAAATGTATAGCTATAAGACAACATCGTTATTAGGATTAGTTAAGAGGATTTAAATCATTTGATTAAAATCAAAGTGATTTTTATTTTCAGAGTCATGATTTTTTCTTGTAATAGTCTTTTGGAATCGATGTGATTTAGCTTCCAACTTAATGACCACTGGTAATAATCCTGTACCAGAATAATATTTGGAAATTATTTCTGAAGCTGAAGTTTGACATGGATACTCGATTCATTTACTTCTAATAGGATCAAGTAGCTTGTTCATATCTTTTCATAAATTTTTGTTTTATGTTCTCTTCAGAATTTTTAAAAATGGCGTCTTAATTTTTCCATTCTTCAACTGCATAAGAGAAACCGACATGTTTTTACTGAATTCCGTCAAATGTCACAGTGATTGGTTTCAATAATTTTAAAGTCTTCGACTATTCTTTTAATTTGAATATATATAAGGATCAGAGTCATCTCCGTTTTCTTCACAAATTTGTAATAATTTCAACCATTCACTTGCAATATATTTCAAAACAATCAGAAAGTGTATTTCATCGTACATCTGCAGGTAGTATTAGTGTCTTGCCTCCTTTGTCTTTGAAGCAAGCATTAGGCAAACAGGTATTGCGAAAATATTTTACAACTGGAACTGAAATAAAAATTCAATTTAAAATTCCCTTGCCACCTTGATGAGTGAAAAACTCCAGATACGTATTTCCCAACAGAATCTACAAAGGAAGATAATGTTAGTTGTAGCACTCTGGGAGATATGCACCGCACAGAACACCACTTGAATAACACTGCTTCAGCGTTATGCAACTTTGATCCGAAAGAATATATAGAATGTTCCGTTGAAAACGTATGTTTGGTTCACCCTGGTGATATGAAACAGCCTGTATATATAAAAATAATTTTAAAATGTTAAGTTGAAGACCGTCTACAATTTTCGTAAATAACTTTTTTTGATATCTTATAGGATGACGGATATATCGAGCTTTGCCACACTAATGCGTCATCCTGTATCTACATTCCAGCTTTTACCTATTTCACACCGCTGCGCAATACGTTATCAGTAGGTTTTCATAAAAAATAAAATTAGATACTTATATAAAGTATGAATTTAATGTTTAAAAAGAATGGGCGAATATATTTTATAAGAACAATGAAAGGATTTTTTTGTATTACTAAGATCTTTCCCTATAATTTTGATTGTAGGTAAATAAATCTTGTTAAAAATGCACTATTCTTTAAAAAAATATATTAACTGATTCCCCCTAGATTTTTTTTGCTACACATCTTTTATATTCCTTTTATTTGAGAAATTCGGGGCAATAAACTTAATACAGGATACGATTACGATGTTTGTAAAAAAAAAACACACACCAGGATATTTTTATTACTTTTAGAGAAATGCAAAAAATGCGGAAATTTGCTAATGGAGTCCGGCGAACTCATTTATATTTAAGGTTAAATCTAATAATAGTTCCGCGTTTTTCACAACACAACACGGAAAAAGAAATTCGCATTAGTATCAACGAACTCTCTATAAACGCTTGTAATTAGGGAAATCTTTACGAAAGCAATGCCAAAACAAATTTGGCAGGTAAGAACGTCCGCGTTACGGCTTTCTTTATTTCTTTTCCTTCAGCGTATAAATGTGGAGCGAGACACCGTTACAACAACAAGATCATTATAGATATAGACGGACGCAGGTATAAGCAAAGGATAGGTAGATACAGATCTTTTTTGACCTTAAAACAACGATAATAGTTTTAATAGTTCTTGCCTAGTTAGTACACGTGCTTTGCTTTATTTGTGTAATGGATTTGTAGTATTAAATTACCGTTTATGATGAGATTGGGAAGTCGATGCGATAACATCCATGTTTATTATAGTGTCGTTTGTGTTGACTTGATGTCAAGAGATGTAAGAAAAACATTGAACGTCACTTTACGTAGCAAGTCCCTTAACAAAACGGCTACGGAAGATGCTTTTTGTATGCCCAAGGTGTGTTTGATGTAGATATTAACGCCTCATGAAGTTAACCAGCGTGCGCTCCTAATAAGAAAGAAAAGGTTACATTATGTTTGACAAATTCATAAGATGCAAGGATAAAATTTAAAATTATTTACATACATACGATTTTTCTCTAAATCTGTTTACGATTACATATTCCAATTATGTTAAAAATAACAAATAATTTAACAGCTGTTACGATAGTCTTGATTTGAATTTTATACACTGCTATGTTTACAATTAAAAATGTACGACATGACCTTTTACTAAATATACGGATGTTCAAAAATATGGGTTCACTGTTATTGCTAATTTTGTTATTGTTAATGTTATAAATTCGGTTAACTTAGCAAAGATACAGCATTTTAAGTGCTCATTAAAATGAAATTAAGAAAAAAACGATTGAATCAAGCCTATTTCAAATAATTTAATACTTTTTAAGAGAACACTGCCTACATTCTCCAACTTTTTGGAAGACCAGAGATTTTAGTTTAATACACGCATACAGTTTTCTAGAAACAAGATACGGGTTGAATGAAATTTATCAATAACTATAGCGAAAATAAAGTTATTTACAACTAGTGTTCGAATACATTTCCATTTTCTTTTATACATTTTCGGCACCTCTTCACAACGGATATTACAAAATGAAGAATTATACAATGGTCTATAGTTTGCAAAAAAAAATCCCTAATAGGGTTTAGGAGTTCTTGTACATTTCCATATTTCTAGCTCCACACAAAATCTCTCAAATATCGCCGTGCCGGCCCATTCATTGGACCGTTAGTACAAATCCATGTGTTTCTACAAATTTCGGTCAATATCTTTGCCGTGCTTACCGAATTATGTGCAGAAGCTCCATCTTGTTGAATATTGAAAAGTATCCTCTCTTCAAAATTTAAATTACTCTTTCTTTTTCATCGTCGTTTAGTGTCATGTGTTGTGGAGGTTTAGGCACAGGTAATTTCGGACTGTGAGGTACTGGTCTCAGTGCAGATGGAATATTAGGATATTTTACAGTATCTTTGGATTTAGAAGTCATACCGCTTACCTTGTTTTTTTATGTTGTGCAGCGCCCAATTTTGAAAAATTAGTCTTGTCACTCCATTGAATGTATTTCTACATATCCTTTGCCAAGATTTCAACAAATAACTGGCAAAATGCCATTTTCCGTTCAAAATCTGTTCCGAGCAAAGTCTTCAGGAATCGATATTGGAAAGGTACATACTTATGTTTTTTTTTTTTCAGAATTGCATGTATGTTCAAAAATAAACCTAAATATTAACTTTTATTCGTTCACTTTTGTTACCTGTTCCCACCCCACACTTTGTTTTAAATGTATTTGTATTTTCGCGAAATATTCGAGCCGTAAAAAGTACCCATTGTCTATCCGGCAATACTCTGTCGGGAAACATTTGACTGTAATATTGTGTTACAATTTCTTTGGCAAGCAACATATGCCTTAATCACATTTCTGTATATGAGTATAAGACATTGCGAGGAATTAAGTAAATAATCAAATAACAATTGAATAATTAGTAAGACAAGTACGGAATACATAACCAACAAATTAACAGTAAAAATTAAAAGTCCCAGCTGAGCTAATAAAGTCACTAATTAATTCCACTACAAAGATTATCAATACAGTTAAACCAGCTAAGAATCGTTATGACGCTTTCGTAGAATTGTATTCTTTACGATTTTTTTATGCAAGAAAACTGTATACTATACTGTATATTACAAAGGATTTTAGTGTATATTAAACTAAAATCCTTCGTAATATTTTATTATTCATTTTGGAAAAATATGGTGTATAGGGCTTTTAAATCACATGTAATATTGTCTTTCAATGTCAAGAACACTTCATTCGATTGCTTTTTTTTTTGTTAATTGCGTCTTAATCAGGACTAAAAACATCGAATTTGTAATATTAGTAATAACGTTATTACTAATGCGCCTATATTTTTTAACAGTCTGTATAGTAATGTATATAGAAGTATGGTAAAAGTTCCTACCTGTTCGTCTTCTTCACATGAGAATACTTCTAACAGTCATGATAACTAGAAATCTTCTGTAATTGATTATAATTTTATATTTTTCTGGTTGTTTGTTTTTCAGCGTTTGATTCTGCAAAATATCTGATGGAAGTAAAGATTTCGATCAGACAATACATGTAATCAACAAACGAGAAATCATAACTGTCATTTTTTTTCGTCCTATTTAAACAATTGAGGTTGAAGATGGTAATCGGTAAAGGAAACGTTATATAAGAAAAACTATTACTATAATTCAAAAGTAAAATACAGGTGGAAATAGCGTTAAATGTAGTGTTAAATGAAATTTGTGTAAAATCGTCCGTATTTTACTGATAATAATTTTAACCTCAGTTTATCTAGAACTTTTCTAGAATTTTTAAATCGCTTGCAGAGTTACGCCCCCTGGCGGGCATTTTGTAAAGTTAAAAATATTTTTGCTGAAATTCTTTTTGTCACCTTTATTATCAAGATTTTTGTAGCAAGGTTGTACGAGGAAGGGTTGTAGAGATACGGGCGGTGGCCGACCTTAAGCAGACACCCGGAATATTCGAACACTTTTCAACCAATGCATCTCCTGAACACTACATCATATTATTTATTTCTACGTCTAAATGCAACATGGCCGACTACATAAAGTTATTGTTACAGACTTTTGTAAAAAATGAAGAACGTGTAGTTGACAGTCCTAAATTTGTATTTACTTTTACTACAAAATCCAAACTATTTCGCCAATGTTACTATTCGCTATACTGATTTCCTTCACTGTGGAATCGGTGTATAATCTCCGCACATCAGAAAAAACGAACATGCAACATCCAATCAAAACAATTAGTGTTAATTCCCGTATTACATCGTCACCCCGGTGTGAGAGATTTATTTAATTTGTCAAATTAAAAAGTGCACTCAATTAAATAGAGCCGCAGCCGGCAAAGCGCGAGCACGAAACGGAAAGCGAGCGCCAGATGATTACTGAACGGGTTCCCGGTTGGCGTTAATTACTCTGGCTAGTAGCTAGCTCGCGCTATCATTTCGCTACTACAAATATTACGTCGAACGGACGGACAGACGGATAGTCGTATAATAAAAAATGGATAATGGTCCGTTGGAGAAAGGGGAAAAAGGAAAAACGTGCAGAGAGGTTTTAATTTCGGGAGAATGGTTTTTATTAAAGCCGAAAAGCATCAGTGATTGATGAATTGCTTTTTTTCCGTCCACACTCTGTTGCCTTTGGTAATCGAAGCGGGAAAATGTTAAATGGATCACGGAATTAAATATTGAAACCGTCAAGTTTTGTCCAAAGAATTTTAAAATACAATAAATGTGTTAATATGTTTGCTTACAAATAATGTAGGACATCTGTCTCATTTCTTGATCAATTTTGGGCCAGAGATGGATGGTTAATCTTTTAATTTCCGGTACTTACTCAATCCGATCTATCCTTATATTCGTAGATGCCTACTACTTAAAAATACTACTTATAAATAAAACAATAAATCAAATAGAATTTGTCTATATATTGGGATAATGTCCTCAAAAAGAGAAAACATTAGGTATAGTAACACATAATTCTCTTATTTTCCAATATCTTTTTACAGATAAAATATCAGTTTCCATATTTTTATACATACGTACAGTATTTGCCAAGTACAAAACTTTTTCTTTGTAGTTTTTATTATTCTTTTTGGTGTATGTACACTGCTAATTTTTATATACGTACTAATTTGCATTTTCTTAAGAATGTCCAAAAAGACATGGGTACACGCTATAAATACAAGAATTAAATCTCGAATGAAAAGATTCGCTTGCGTTGGCCGTTCTTTCCGTGGAAGAAGTGCATTACTCTCACATTTCTTGTGAGAATTTTACGTCATTGCCTATATGCTCTTCGAATTAATTCCTTCATATCTTTTACCTTAAATGTGGTATTATTCATTTTTATACAGTTTTAACTTGCCCATACCATTTCAATGGGATTTAACTCGCAGTGGTAAGGTGATAATCGAAGAAGTTCATGACCTTTTTCCTTTTTAAGTTCGTCAATCCTGCTTTCATCATACTGCGGTTTAATTTGTGACACGCAAAACAGCAAGCCCCTTTTTACCATGGTTGGTATTTGTTTCTCAGGCAGCCAATCATCAAGAACAATCACTGACCTCTGCGGTATATTTGGAAGCAATTTCTTAATAAACCAATCCTCGTAGGTGTCTGAATCCATCTCATGATGAACATCAGCAGTGTTATTCTTGCAGAGGTATATTCAGCACCAGGAACAAATCCGTTATCATCACCAACATGAACTAATGCAAAACGAGGTCCAAGCCCGGTTCGGGATTTCAAAACAATACTTAAACCTTGGATAAAAGTTTGTCGACTATTTTGAATTGTAGTGCCCGTCCAAGTTTTATTTACTGCATGCCCTGTATTCACTCATAATTCATCATTATATATTATAGTTCGACCTGAAATAATTAAAGTTACAGAAATGTCGAATAACAAGAACTAAATTGTACCTTCTTCTCTAAATTTCTTGATCTAGTATTTGTGCCTCCACCGAATAATGTCGTCTCGTTCGATGAGTATACTTTTACGTCCTACTTTTTTTTAATTGGAAACCCATATCGTGTAACAATCTATGTAAAACTAGATTGTGCCTTCTTCTCTAAATTCTCCACCGAATAATGTCTCGTTCGATGAGTATACTTTTCCGTCCTACTTTTTTTTAATTCGAAACAATGCAACAATGTACGTAAAGCTGCTCGGCTGAAGAGCTTGGGGAGATCATCAGCATTGACAACAGCAAGAATTGCATTTAATGTAGGTGACGTATTCTGTATAAAAAAACTATGCACTTTACGTCGAATAGGTGCTTGCGTGCTCTCATCATATGTTTGTAATCGGTCATTTAGTTGTATACCTTTCCTTTTCTTGGGGTTTTTGGACTTGATAATGAACCACTTTGTTGCTCCTGTTTTATATTATACATATATTGTACGCTCTGAGCAACCCAAAGGTTTACTTGCTTCTTGAACGGCAACACTCACATTCATAGTTTTATTAAAATAATTGAAAACATTTGCACTCATACACTTTTCCTTCTAGCTAATTTTTTTTTCTTACGCCGTTTCTCCATACAGGCTCCACGAATACAGTGAAAACTGTAATTAAATGTATAGGTTATACAATTTCAAAAAATCAAGAAATATACCCATATTACCCTGTGCGCGCTCGAAAAATGTGGAAGCATTCTGAAAAGAACGATTTGTACTACTGTATATAAACAAATTAACGTGGAATTTAACTAAAAATATTTTAAAACTACGACGATAACGATTGAAAGCAGTTGACGCTAATAAACAGGTAGATAGGTACTTTGCCGACGCCGCCATATGTAAATAACTTGCAACATAGCAATCGGAAGTGAAGATAGCGCTAACGACAGCAACTAAGGATAGTAAGAGATAGAAGTTGCTATTATATCCCATACTACATACGGAGGTTGAGACGATCTATAGTACTTAATGTTGCGGAATACCACGATATAGGAATTTCGCAGTGATTAATTTGCATATGGTCTTTTCACACTATTTGAAACAATTTGGCGTTCAGTTTTTCATTTACACCATGGTTGTAGTTGTTTGTCGTCATCATCCACATATAACTTGGCATCGCACTCTCTCACGCTATAATGCCACTTTAAACCTTTGATAATAGCGCCACATTGGTAAAATTTTTGGAAATTAAATAAATTAACTATTTTCAACGTTCCCTAAAAGCAACTTCCATAATGGCCACTATCGTTGTGAAGGTTATAGTAACTTAACGACTGTACGGAAAGTGGTGATAACCATTGCCTGTCTAGAGATACAACGATTTTCCGTTTTACGACTTAATAGTTTAAATTGGTAGAATAAATTAGTTAATTTGCATTCGTTAATATCACCAGACGTTTACAACTGGGTTCTTGGGATGAATATTATCAGATACTTGTTTTAAGTTGTAAAACCGAAAACCATTATTATATCTCTATACAGAGTATATAGAGAACATTAACCATATAATTAAAGGTGTAACCATTGGTGCAACCCGGTCGCTATTTGTGCGAGGCACAATTTAACATCGGTGCAGTCCGCCCCTGAAATTAGAAACGAACACTGACCATCGAAACAATCCGGCCACACCGAAATATTGTAGTTTGTTTTAAATATACCGCGACAATTTCTTGCCATGCTTACTCATATTTCATCCGCGAGATTCAATTTATTACACGATTCAACAAGAGGAGCATATTAAAAATAATCGTTTGGAATACTTTTAAGCCTTCTTTCTTTCATATCTCTAGTGGTCTGTTCGTCCTTTAATCTTCCCCTTCTCTGAAGTATACGCAACAAGAGGAACAAACAATCGCAGTTTAGTACACCCGGAGCGGAGCTCCTCAGTTGACAATTAACCGGCCCATTTTTCTTGATAAACGGCACGTTTGAAGCGCTCATTACCATAGATCACGACGAGTTCGCACTCGCTTACTCGTTCTCTAGTCCGACTTTTTACCATCGCCGTGTCGCACCGCCACTGGTCGTCGTCCTGAAAACAAAGCGCGTAATACCGCCGACTACCGACCACACGACACGAAAACCTCGTGAATAATTTATCACGGTCGCGGACGTAGACAGGGACGGTATAAAGCCGGGTACCGAAGGTCGGATAAAGACCAAAGCAGATAGTAGTACAAAACGAATAAAATACGGTGAAAAAATGAAACATCGTTACCGGAAAATAACTCTTTGCACCCAATTAAAACGGACGTCTACTGTACAAAACACCTATAACGAAGAATGGCGCTCGCACAACGAATGACTGTGCAGTCGTTGCGTGCATAGAAATCTTGGAGAAGTTCCACATAATACAGAACAGATTTGAAATCGGCATAGTTTCCCATTGTTTTAATGCATGAAAAATCTCAATATTTGTAAGTAAATATCATTGTGTTAATCTTATTTAGACAGGTGTTAACCTGATCTTACTTGGAGAGTATTAAATGTTACATTTTTAATAAAACTAAAACAAAAAATACTCTTACCACCTTAATGGGTGAAGAACTCTAGATAGGCATTTCGACAACTAAGCTGCCATCCTCAGTGCAACCTAGAAAACACCGTATTTTCTTACCTTAATCGTTTTCTTCGGGGTAATTTTTAGGGAATCACATGCTTTCTCATTGGCAGCAATTTTCCATTGTTGAAGCATTATGGCTGGCATATTTCCTGCATCTCCAACGTGCCCCACTGGAATATCATTTGGAATTGGAATGCATCTGTCTATATCAACTTACTGAAGCCAGTTGTTCGCGATGTTTACTCAATCGGGCGTTATCGTCCATAAAAAGTAATTGTTTTATCACTGCTGCTCCATACGGAGGAGTAATGGGTCGCAGATTCTCACCTAGATATTTCTGGTTAGTGAGAGATGCATTTTATTTGATAAAATAAAGATCGGTGTGCCCTCCAGTGCTTACCCCGGCCAGAACCATTACATCATCACCTTCTTATTGAAGCCTTTCTCTGGAAAATTGTAGGTAATTGCGTTTGCCAGATTCGCGCCCAATCAAAATATTATCCGGCTGCAACATATATTTGGATTCGACGCTGAGTAATACTGACCTCTATTCATAATGACCCCGACTGCTCATTAGCCCACGATGTACGGGCTGTGGGTAAGAGAAATACAACCAGTTTTTATTATTCTTTTTAATAGGGCTGCCAGCTTATGTTTGCTTATTTTTTTTTCTGAATTCCTTCCAGAAATACATCAGGACTTCCTTCTTTCCAACTTCATATTTAAATATATATCTGTAGATTTATAATTTTCATGTCAATATAAGTATCTAAAGCAAATTTAATAAGGCTAACACAAGATATATATTTAAGTTCAACATGCTATGGATTGCCACGCCAAAATTGGTTCAGGAAATACAACTACAATTTTGAAAATGTAGTGGGAGAAAAGCAGTTTTAGAGATGTGGACTGAATTCATTGAGAATTGCTTTCTGGTTTTACGTATTTCAAAAATTATAACTTATATTTCGTCTGATGTCAGATATTTTTGGATCTGATAAATCTGCAATTAACTAAATTAAGGACTTCACTCTTTGGACGTTAGAACATTTAGAAATTATGTAAACTTCATAAATCTAAAAGGTAAAACGAAGCAGATTTAACAAAGATGCATACAAGAGAACAGCTGTCACGTCACTACTATTTTCAAGTTCATTATTTAAGTTTCAACATCTATATATGGTATATATAGTAAAAACTTTAACCGCGAATATCTCGAAAACGGAAAGAGATATTTTATTCCGCTTCGGTGCACTCCAATTGTTATCTAAAGACGCGTCTCGTGGTGTCGGAAAAATTCGATTCCGTTGACTTTTTCCTTGATCGCGAATAACTCGAGAACGGTTAGAGCTGGAACGGCGAATGTTACGCCATTCGATTCGTCGTCAAAATACGCGAATTTTGGTGTATAATAAATGGGGGTTATCTTTATTTTTGGCTCGGAAAATGCGATATTGGTGTAAAAACTTGGAAAATTGGCTATTTTCTTCACACATTTTGGCTAATATATCGGAAACGGTTAGAGCTATCGGAATTTGGTTTTCACCAGTTGATGCGCCGTGGAATTGCGCTTATTTTGGTATATATATCCTTATGGTATCGTCGGAATGATCGAATTAATGCAATATTTACTAATTTGCATTTTTAGAAGGTTCGATTAGATCATGCATAAATAACCTTTTTAATTTTAATTTGGTAGATAATTTGTGTTTTGTCGATATTACAAAACCCTTCGATCGAGCTCGACTAACAGGCATAATAGAGATAATGAGAGAAAGAGAAATAATCCCAAAACTGATAAAACTAATCCAAGATCTTAATAGCCACTCTCGACCGATGATAAAGGTGGAGAATGAGTTAACTGGGGAAATACAAATACGCACCAGAATTAGACAAGGCGACTCATTTAGCCCATTCGTATTCAATATGATGGAAAAAATAATCGGAAAACTACCTAAATCAACAGGCTACAAAATGGGAAATGCTTACTACGATGTGGTACTAATCGCTAACTCCGAAGACAACTTGCAAAGATACTTCATTCCTTTAATCAATCAGCAAAACAACTGAATATGACTATTAACACTGAAAAAACTAAATGTCTAGTAACATCTAAAGAACCGGTAAGATGCAAGCTGGAGGTTGACCAAAGGATGATCGAACAAGTAAATCAGTTTAAATATTTGGGCGCTGATATAACAAGCTCTGGAAATCTAGATAGTGAAATCCGGGGACAAATAATGAAAGTATCCCGAATTTCAGGCTGCTTAAGGGACGTTGTATGGAGGACCAAATGCCTTAGAATTGAAAGTAAAACGAGAGTATACAAATCAGCAATAAGGCCCATAATGACATACGCTGCGGGAACAAGACCACATCCTCCAAGCATAAATGGGAAAACACTGCTTGACAGAATCAGAAGCGACGACCTACGGCAACAAAGCGGAATACAGAACGTGGAAAATGGATAAGAAATCGAAGAAAATGTTGGAAGAAACACCTAAGCAGAATGGGCAATGATAGACTGGTAAAAAGTGCCAAAATAAGTAACCCTGTTGGGAAAATAAATCAGGGCAGGGCATGGCAACCGTGGAAGGAATGCTGGACATCTACATACGAATAGGTATGGAAAGAAAACAGTCGGGAGCCTACCTACCACGTGCAGGAAGGAAGAATAAAAAGAACACGAAGAAGATAATTTGTTTCCATTTCCAACCCAAACATCTGTTCGATGGAATTATATACCTCCATTCATATGCAAGATGAAAACATTGGTTAATGATCTTTTTTCATTCATATTGACTCATTAGTTCATCACTCCACTTTACGATCAGTAGTCGTTTAAAAGGTGTAATTTTACTAATATAAGTATAGAAGTGGTAGCGTTGTAATTCCTCTCCAACTAACAAAAATCGTAAAAATGGAGGTAATTTATCGCTAATTGTAGCCATTAATGCGGCTATTCGTCGAACAAAATAAAATATACAACTGCCCATTTAGCAACGGCAAATAAACGAACAGTAGTAATTATATGCATATAATATACTCTCTGTGAAACATCAATTTGTACAGCAATCGGCATACTTAAGCCGGTGAATGTAGAATATGTTTATCCTTTTCAAGGAGCAATTTCTCTTTGTTGATACCACCTGTAAGTACAAGTATGCGCTGATAGAAAATGCAGATAGCAGTAGGATTTCAATCGAAATTATAAGATTATTATCGATTGCATGTATATAATTAAGTTTTGATCAATTGGGAAACCCATGTTGTTTAATCACCATAAATAATTAACTTCATTACGCTGCTGTTTGTAACTAATGAAATGGGAGGTTGGTTCAAATTATTCCATTCGTAAGTAGAGTAATATCAAATAAAATTTCATAACCACATACTTCAATTAAGTAACCACAAAGAATGAGATATTTCTTGCGATTTGGAGAGTGCTGGTAAAAATGAATGAATCGCATACTATTAATACTAGTTTGGTAAAAACTCTATACCATTAAAGAGAAATACTTAATAGTCGCTGTTAGTCTTACTTTAAAGAAAACGGTTTTTTTTTTGAACGAGGTAAAATTTCTAATTGCCCTAATTTATTCTAATTACCTAACGCAACAATCAAAAGGAAAACGAAATGGAAACCGCGATCAAAAATAGAAGGAAGACAAAAATTAAGATGGGAAGAACAGTTGATCAAAGACATAAGAAGCATAAAGATTGCAGGATGGAAAGAAAAAATGCAGGACAGACGAGAGTGGAGGAGAGTAGTCGAGGAAGCAACAAGACACGAAAATCTGTGAAAGAAGAAAGTGTGAAGTGAAACGGTGTGACGATCCATTGACGTTAGTCTATAGAACCCTTTAAGACGTGGTCGCAATTGCAGCAAGAATGAATATATTGCCATGATTTTATACAGCATCTTGCGGTGATTCGAAAATCCATAAAAATAGGTCGACCAGACGACGCGTGGGCATCAATCGGCGGTGTTTACAGAGAATTTTGGTGAAAGACTTGAAGTTGTTCCCTTACAAAGTGCAGACAGTGTATCAGCTGCTAGCCGTTGACCGCCAAGCGCGTGTAATCTACGCTCAAGCCATTCTGAATCCCGACCACGAGGAAGACAACTTTTCATCGAAAATCATCATGAGCGACGAGGCTCATTTCCAACTCTGTGGATACGTGAATAAACAGATTTATCGCTTCTGGAGCACCGAAAATCCGCGTATAACACACGAAGAGCCATTACACCCGCTCAAAGTTACTGTATGGTGTGGTGCTTGCGCTGGAGGCGTCATCGGGCCTTATTTTTTCGAAAACGCCGCGGGCCAAACGACTATTGTGAACGGCCAGCGCTACAGAGCCATGCTCAACGACTTTCTCCTTCATCGACTGGACGAATTGGGACTGGAGAACATGTGGTTCCAACAGGATGGAGCAACGGCGCATACTGCACGAGCCACAACCGAAATTCTGAGGGCTGCATTTCCGGGACGCCTAATCTCTCGTTTTGGTGATTTGCACTTGCCGGCAAGATCGCCCGATTAACCGTTCTAGACTTCTTTTTGTGGGGTTTCTTGAAGTCAGGAGTCTATGTCAACAAGCCTGAGACTCTTGAGGCCCTCAAAGAGAATATCCGTTAGGAATGCAGGAATCTATCGCCAGAAGTTCTGGCAAGAGTGATGGAAAATGTCATAAATCGGGCCCGTATAGTCATCAATTCTGGCGGCGGCCACTTGGCCGATATCATTTTCTCTACTTAATGAAAAAAAAAATTAGACATAAAATAAACACAATCCAAAAACAAAACTAAAGTTTTTCATTTATTAAAAAAAATACAGTCAAAGAACATCGAGTGATAACTTTTGCGCCACCTTGTACGTAACAATTACATAGTTGTTATTTTGTGAAACATTTACATTTTAACCATATTATATAATGAATGCTCCCCAATGCTTAAGGTCAGTAAACACATTAAATCGCTTCTGTGGTACACAGTTAACAATCCGAAGGATTTCCAGTTCAAGGCGATCAAGCCGATAAAGTAGATCTCCTTCCACTTACTAAAAATATCTTATTACGTGAATCGGGGCGCGCATTTCACCAATTTGCGGCGCCCGTATAAATATTTTTATCGCCGAAATTATAACTTAATATAATACAAAGTAAGGGTATAAAATGCTTTTTTATTACCGGAGAGAAAAACCATCTCGTACCGTTTCGCTAATATAAAATTCGCGCCGGCATAATAAAACCGCGCAACGGAAAATTATATGTAGTGGTTGCTGCTTTAGCTTGATGTATACGTAGAGCCCTATGGTAGGCAGGATTGCGGGAAAGAGAGAATAAAATGCAGTATGGTTTAGAAGCGTAAAACTGGGCGCAATAAAACTCGAAATTATGACAATGACATTAACGTGCGCTACGGTGGTAAATGGGGAGACGGGAATAAAAAGAGGGAAGATGAAATCTGACTGGTACAAACACACACACTCATATATTTGCATAGGCATAGAATATATGAACGTGTTAGTACGTGCAAAATATACGGGCGCGCTCAGTCACGTTCGAAATGCAGCTGGTCGATCTCTCAGTTGGGAAAAAAGGAGCGGTGAAAAGCCAGGATTTACAGCTACAACTTTCATTTAAGCATTTCGTAATCCAACTTTCATACGTTTTTAATATGATGATGACGGTATCTTGTTATGTGATGGTGATAACTGGGATTTCGGTTCTCGGGATTTGTTGAAATAGTGAACCTATTTTTTAATAATTTAACTCTAAAAGGAACAAAACAATAACTTTAGAGTGTTATTTTTTTATCAAAATAATTTTAGCATAGTTCTTAAACTCATAACGTCGTAGAAATGACGGAATTATCTGATGTAAATCTCCTTAATGCTTTCCAAATTCATTCTAGGACAGGAGATTTAAGTACGATCGCGATATATAGTACAA
The DNA here is from genome assembly GCA_031763485.1 of Osmoderma eremita. Taxonomy (NCBI): domain Eukaryota; kingdom Metazoa; phylum Arthropoda; class Insecta; order Coleoptera; family Scarabaeidae; genus Osmoderma; species Osmoderma eremita. The sequence goes on along the minus strand of JARFOC010000902.1, from coordinate 229,194 downwards.
TACAACCTCAATAATCCGGACACATAAAGTTTATGGTCTGTCCAAATCATCGAGGTTGTCCGGATTTTTTTCAACAAAACTAATAATCACATTCAAATAATGCAGTTTATGTAATTTTATTAGTAAATATTACAAAAACACAGTGTATTTATCAGACATATTAACTTTATTTAATTACATTTATTTAAAAAATGATTGAATCGTCGTCTGCTTTAACCTCGCATTCTGATTATATTGCGCCGTTTCTTTCATTCTTTTTAATAGGAGTACATCTTGCAAAGGGAAGTCATTTGCTTGAGCCCATGCAATGCAGTTTTAAAAGACTTGATGACTTTAGTGTGACGTACACTACGTGCTGCGATAAAATCGCTTGTATCATCTTCATCGCAGCTTTCGCCAACATTTGTAACCCCTTCAATAATATCCTGTTCTATTGTAGTTGGTATATCTTCATGTTCCCCTAAAGCCCAATTCAATATCTCGTTATTACTCACGTTTGGATCAATGCTCTTTTCTATATTTTGTATATCAGTCATATCCTTATCTGCCACACTGGAATTATACACAACTGACTAATTTCGGAAAGCACGAGATCGTCTTCTTCTTCCCATTTTGGTAATAGCTTGCCCCAACTATTCACAATCAGCTGCTGTGTGACACGTTCCTAAGCGTCGTGTAAAACGTCAACTGCTTTTTTTCAGGTTAAAGTTTTTCAAATGTTGTGCTATGTTGCCATCCTCGAACGACATTATATGCCTTAACAAACTTTTCTTGTACAACATTTTGATATTTTGAATAACATGTTGATCCATCGGTTGTAAAATTAGGTGGCATTAGCAAAATGCGAAAATTGGGATCAACAGTTAATTCCTCAGTTACTAAATGCGAAGGAGCATTATCAATTAATAATAATGCTTTTTGAGGTCTATTTATACTCTCTAAAAATTGTTTAACATTAGGAATGAAGTGATCATTAAACCAACTGGAAAATATTTTCTTAGTTATCCAACCCTTTTTGGATCCTTTATATATTACTGTGGTAACGATGCATTCTTAAATACACGGGGGGTTTTCGCTTTTCCAACAACAAAAACTGGAGGTTTATGCGTTCCCGATGAATTACAGCAAGGCATAAAAGTTAATTTATCTTTGGATATTTTTCTACCAGGAGCAGATTTTTCACCCAAGTCCCTAAGGGTAGTGCTCTCCAAAAGAGGGCCGACTTATCAGCATTACAAATTTGGTCTTCATGTAGATCCATTTCGTTAACTGTTTTCGCAAACTTTTGTTTAAATAGCTGTACGGCGCTCTTATCATTGGACATTCGTTCTCCACACACTTTTAAAAACCTAATTCCCAATCCCAATTTTGTGTGACGAAGTCACATATTTTTCGAAATTGGATTTAATGCAATGTATAGTATTGTAATAAGGAATAGGGTAAATTTTGAAAGCATATTGAAGTAGGCATAGAACAGATGATAACGGGTGACCTGGGTACCTAATGCCAATTTACAATTTGCACTTTTTCGTCAAACATGAACTCCATAAAAATGATTTATGTAACCCTTATCTTCGTAGAAACGGGAAAATGGCTATCCAGTTAGTAATAGTAAGGATGTTAAATATTTAAATTTGATTCTGCATTAACAATCTAGTAAGTAATTTTGTCTGTATTACCTTCATAAGTAATTGTAAATAACGTGTTGATCGGATTGACTTCAAAGCACCTTCTTAATTCCGCAAATCCTCCTTGAAGACCACCACATTTACAGACAACAAGAGAACGACTCTCTTGGCAGAAAAAATCCAACGCAGAGAAAACAGATATTCACAAGGCTAGTGAGTGTCGTTTACGCTACGTTTCGATTCCGCGTGCGAGAAGAGAGACAGGGTAGGAAAAGAGCAACCAACCTTCGCGTTATTCAAATGGGGACCTCGCAACAACCGTGCCGCGGTTGGTACACAAAGCAACTTTCACTGATTAATGCTCAGCGGCGACCTCAAAAAATCCCAACACTATGCTAACCTGTAGCAGCACCGAATTAAAACTACAAAAATCTAAATTAACCATACAATTTCATTTATTCGTTATGTACGATTTTTCTTTTATTGCATCGGATTCCTGCGATGCACAGATAGCGCGAGCTGTGCATTCCATGTCTTTATAAAGTGCTCGTCGACTAACTCGACGATAAATATGTATCTTATTATATTACATGCATTATTCAATAGGCGACTATGTTTATGTCCATCAAGAACGACGACGATGTAAACGAACTATGTATGTTATTCATTAATATACGTTGACGATTGTTGCTGATGGATCTAGTCAAGTAATGCGTTGACTTTGACGACGAAGTCATATCTTAAATATTTATGCAACATTCAACAAAATACTATAGATTTTATTTAATGACATCTCGATTTAATCTTAAAATAAAAAATGCGAAAATATATTTCTTCTTGTTTGTAAAATTCACAAACCCAGAAATTGGAAACCTGTTCACATAGTTTGAGCCTCTAGTTTATGCTATTATAAGCGCTGTGTTTTATCAACAAATCGGTTAGTAACACTATGCTTATATTGATTTACATTGATCTAATATGCATCACCCTCAACACGATCAAAAAGTTCAAATTATAATCACTATTAAATGTTCCATACATTTTTACTCAACTACAGTAAATAAATGTGTGTAACTCACCAATTTATGAATAAAACTTACAATTAGCGGGGTTTGCCCAACTTGTCGAGTGTTCTAGACTTGTGGCATTTCGTTTTTGTCGAACCTGACGATTAGAAGGTGAAAATTTAGGCTGGAAATAGCTCGTGAATCCTCATTTAAACGCGTATATATAGAAGTGATATATTTTATTTATGTTTTTATACTTTTATTCTTCTTAATAAATCTTGCAAATTGCTGAAACTGAAAATCGAATTGCGTAGACATTTTCAAGGCAATCTTAACGTCCCAATAATCGACCGGTTGGTTCTACAAAATAAAGTTCAATTGAAGCCACTAAATCACAATTGACAATTCCAAAAATTATAGGGCAAAATACAAGTTGACATTGCTTTTTAAAAAATAATTATCAAACCGCTGACAATCTACATATACATGTACATATAGGTATGCGTGCACTGTCACATTCACATATCGCACAATATCCGGCAACTCTGTGTCAACAATTCTATTTGTTTAGGTACTTATCTGTTGGCAAAAGATATAAAGTACTAACCGCAGTACACATAAAACATTTATACGAACCGGTTGCTGCTATAAATAAACTTTATCGAGCACGCATATCTGTGGTTTGGTTACTACGGCAATAATAACAAACAAAATGAAATTGTCATAAAATACAAACTCAGAAAAAGGCCAATACATTTGGAAACACATGTCATGTATTATGTATACTTTTATTTATTTTTAAAATGGAACTTCATAACTGTATTTGACATGATAGATATATTTGTTATTATTTTGTTTTTCTATGAAGCCATCCAATGGTACTATATTATGCAACAAAAATTTTGAATGATACTTGATTATCCTATTTCAAGTTCCTGAAAATGTTGGCAGCGCATTGTTTTGTTTAATTCCATTTTGTCCAAATGCTTTATTTAGAACACAAATTGATATATTTTGATTAAAAAATCTCATATAGATCATTTCAACCATTAATGTATATATTTATTATTTTGTCACATCGAACGTAAACTATCACAAGGTAGTCGGTCTCTCACACAAAATACCGATCCAAGATGACAATTAGTGGTCATTCGTATTCCACCCATGGCGTCGATAAATTAAATATTCGCGCGCGCAACTCCTCAGACGGTCTCGGGCGTCCGCGTTGTGTTTCCAAGTCTGCCGAGTTGCTCGCCCATTGTCTCGACACACGGACTAGAAACAAAGCACCAACAACAGCACAATACAGGTCGCGCGGTTAATAGAGCGTGATTCGGATATGAATTACCATAATTAGGGCCCCCTCTGAGGGACGGCCATCAACGTGGTCGCCGACAAGTAAAGTCAAGTCGAATAAAGACTTTCACGATTCCCTTTCCGGTCTCTCAGATTATAAGACCGTAAAATAGCTACTACAGCCAACTGTTTTCGGAAATGTTTATGTGTTTACAATATGCCATTTACACATTTTTTTAAAAACTATATATATATGAAGACTTCAGTGAAATTTTTTTTACAAAGACCTATAACAAATCTTTCTTCATTTTTGATTTGTTTATGCATTCTTCAACTATACCTGTGATTATTAAATTCTGAACGAATTCATTCCATCAAGCCAGGATACATCATGGCAAAAGAAACTGTTGAATATTGGCCACAACCCACCATGGAAATTGAGGGGTTGAAACTGAAATTGGACTTGAACGGTATTCCATAGATGCCATCTAAAACGTCAAAGGTAGATATATTAACAAGGTTATAAAGGCAGTTCCTTCTCATACATTAGAGGGCCGATAATTGAATTGCATCCAATACCCCTTTGATCATACTGAAATTTTCGAAAGCAATGGTGAAATGACGAAGATCAAATTGCTGGAAGGCTATGCTTCAATTTTGACCATTTTGATGAAATCGTAAAGCTTGTTTGAAACCTTGGAAAATCGCACCATCACCAAACGTTTCCTTCAGCATGTCTAATTAAGATATAACTTATATTTCTTGTTGGAAACGTATTGTATTATGTACATAGAATTATTTAATAGAGGTCTGTTGTACGTAATACATCAGGGGCATAATATTATAGTGCAAATATTGTTATTTGTAGACTATAATATCATTAAGGACGCATCTGGATTTCGATTTAATGGACACATATTATGGCTAGACCGAACGTTGTAGCGATTGCATTAAGATTTTTACAGTTGGATAACATCAATATCTTATATTGGCGTGCATAATTGCTTGATCTACCATCGACACGTTTGGAAAACATTCGGATGATTTTTGTACCTTTCCTATATCTCAGCTTACAAGAGCTGCATGACCCTACGGCAACTTGATTTGGTTGAGCTTCCTTTGAAGTATGTAGATATTTTATTCAACGAGGATTTAGCCTAAAATATATACTTTTACCGCCCGTGCTGTTCTTTAGTCCAGTGCTTTTTTTTATCTTTCCGCATAAGCAAAGCTATGTCGAAGTTGGGTTTGAAGGTCTTTCTTCCATATATCCCTCCATTATTTTTGATCTTCTGCTCCGTGTTTCACTTCACTCAATCTTACTCCTCCTTACCTTTCCGCAGCTGCTCGGACTACATCTTTCCAACTTCTTTTATGTCTTTTTCTCTTCTTTCTTCCCGACTCACTTGTTTCTTAAACTTCTGTCACTAATAACCTTTCTTCGTTATTTTTCATTACATGCCCTAGCCAGTGCAGAGGTTCGTGTTCTATAGTTGTCTCAACAGGATCAATATCTAGTTTTCTCCAGAAGAAGTTTCTTTGCTAATTTTGTTTCTTAATTTTTCTTCTATTTTTCTAAGGAACTTCATGTCAACATTTGTTCTCACGTCCATATGGTAGAGTTGGCTCCGTTATTTTTTCTTTTACTATTTTGGTTTTTATTTCTGTAGGTTTTTTTGCTAAGGAAATTTGTATTTTACGATATCAAAAAGTCTACCATGCCGCATTTGATATCCTTGCGTTGATTTCATCATTCAAATTTCCTTTATTATTGATTATTACTCCTATGCACTTATAATTATTTATTTGTTCTAATTGAACTTTTTTTATATTGTTTTTCTTCTTTCCTTCTATTATCGTGATCTTAGTTTTGTGTATGTCTTTCTTTAAGAACTTTTTTAAATACTTTTAATTGTTCTTTTCTATAACACTGGTCAACGAAATTTGAGATTTATTTTGCCCCACGAGGTAAAGTGGGTGAACTCGGTAGTAAGTACCCTTTACACTTATTTCAAAATTTTTCTATCAGGCAGGGTTTCAGAGTGACAAAGTAATGAAATTTTGTGAATGTATAAATCATGAAAAAATGACGTATAAGTGATATATTTAAAAAAATGTGCTGATGTATTGACACTCGGCGGTACTTTGCATCAGAAACATATCTCTTGAGCATCCAGCAATAGCCTGCCAACATAGCAGGGCTCCATTTGCCTTGGTATCATCAGCACTTTCATCGTCGCTTAGTGTCATGTTTTGTGGAGGTTTAGGCACAGGTAATTCCGGACTGTGAGGTACTTGTCTCAGTGTAGATGGAATATTAAGATATTTTACAGTATGTTTGGATGTAGAAGTCATACCGTTTATATTTGTTAGGCAAAAATAGCAATCGGTAATATGATCTGATGGTTCCCTCCAAATCATAGGCATAGCAAAAGGCATATGTCGTTTACCTTTTGCCCACGGTGTAAGAAGTCTGACACACGTAACACAGCAAATATGGGGAGCCAAGTTTTTGTCTTCATCACCTACTTTACACTTGGAATACTGCTCATAGCACTTTTTAAGGAGAGGTCTGTAAGACGTTTTTGATATTTAAATGTCAATTCGCCGCAAATGTAGTTCCTTGGCATTTTTAAGGGTGATCAATTGTTCGCAGTTTCACTACAATAGCTTGAACCCACAACAACGCAACACTCTTTAAAAGGTTAACAACGTCAGCGTATATGTTCATTCATGGAGCTCTATCCAACAACTGAAATAACAAGCGATGCTGTCTAGAAATGGGAAATGCAGGTCTTAACACGTCAAGACATGTCCAAACATTAACCATTACTTGCTGCTTGATCAGTTCCGAGCTCTAGCCGACAACTGAAATAACGTCAAGACATGTTCTCTTATACTGCATATCTATGCATGCATATTTTAGGTGGATAAGCGAATATCCTAGAACATAAAAACTAAGGGTGGTGGAGAAATTCTGGAAATATAGTGGATTTTGGCATGCAAAAGTATATGGAAATCAGGCATTTTTGTGCTTGGGTCAAAAATCTTGTTAACCAGTGTAATCCGTATCATATATCTGCTAATGTTTATGGCATTATCTTCCAATATCCTACTTTGTAGACACTATAGGACGTACTACAAACATAATAATGCTTTTAGCATGTCCGTACGAGGATGTCAGTTATTTTCCACCTAATAGGAATGGGAACTATATAAGACGGCAGACAGACACCGTTAATAAAGCGAGTTTGTGCAAGACGAGCACAACAAACTGAGATTACGGCCGGTTGCTTGCCTACCCGTGCTCGGCTCTAGCTCGGCACCGCTACCACGCCACTACTCGACTACTGGTATTAAACGTAATTATAAATGAGTTACGAACAACCCACTTGAAACAGTCTAGACGCCGTGGATGGATTATTACTTCTCAGCTCTAGGAGCTGACGATCGGATACTCCTTGATCGCATCATTTATTTGAGTATCATCACGATTATGTGTTCCCCTTCTCGAAAAGTGAAGATACTCATTTCGTCCGCTCTTCTATTATGAATAAATCCCATACTATTACCATCCAGAATAATAAGAACATATATATGACAGTTGATAGTATATGAATAATGGAACTGAAGAAATAATTAGCCTTTAATCCACGATAAGAAGCGATTGGTGTGGGGTCATCAATTAAGTTGGAGTGACACATTATGCGTGTAATACGCTTGTTCACAATCGAATCAATTGTGTTTAATTTGTTAAGCCGTATATTACAAGCCACGTTTTTAATGTTGATTCGGTATCAAGATAAATTGGATATGAGTATGAAATTATTGTATTCGTATTCATAGAAATTTGAAAAATACTTTGGAAAATTTGGATTTTTATCAACGTTATAGATGAGTTTCTTTCATCCGAAAGTATTTCTCTATATGCAAGTAAAAAAAAGTTTTAGAATATGAATTAAAGTCTGACTACGAGCCCTAACAACTATATGTTGGAACACGCAATTAAATTATAAGTAATATGTATATTCGGTTAAATATTTCAACCAATTTCATTAAAAATGTTCGGGGCTGATGTAATGACATTTTGTGCAATATTTTAAAGCATTTCCGGGAAGAGTCTTAAATATCCATCATACATTTTTTTATATTGACTTTGTATTATTATAATGACAACTAAATGTTGGAACAAGCGATATTTACCCTAATTTGAGAACAAGTTAGAGAGCCGTAACGGCACCTTTGGCCTTAACAACTGCCTGAATCCCAGCGGGCATAGAATTAACCAGACCTTTGCAAAGTTCTGATGTAAAACTATCCCAAATTTCTTGCTGTTTGGCACGCAATTGATGAACACTTCGCTGAGGATTGTTTCTTAAATGTTGTTTCATCTTATGCCTCGGAGTTTCCATGGAATTAAGATTTGGGCTGCTACTTACGTTAATAATATGATTCCCAAACCATTTTTAGTAGATTTTGCAGTATACGACTGCTCTGCTGAAATACAGAGTAGCCGTTTGGGTATAATTTCCTAATGCTTGGCAATAACGAGGTCTGAAGAATTTCTTGATATTTTATAGCATTTACAGAACCTACTATGAACTTTATAGTCCGCAATCCTTTCGCCGACATATACCCCCAAACAATAATGCCATTTGGAAACTTTACTTTTCTTTTAGGGCAGTCCTTATGAAATGCTTCCTTCTTATCCCGGTTTACACGTTACGGTAGTCTCGTACACAAATATCAAATTTCGATTCGTCACTAAAAATGATTTTACTCCAATCATATTCAGTCCACAAGAGCTTAGATTTTGCCCAGGTACAGCGATTTTTCTTTTGAATTGCAGTTAGTAAATGTTTTCCCTTGGCCTATTAACAAAACACAAAGAAATATGAACAATACCTTATAAAAGTGCATACTTTCAACAGCATTTTCGAGAAATCTTGAATCCGTTTCTTTATTCCATCGTGCGGTAATCTCTCGTAACGTACTTCTCCTTCGTGACTTGCATATTTTCTTCAAATGTCTTAAATTTCTTTGAGAAACTACCTTGGGTGTTCCTGAACTTTTACCACGAACGCCTGTGTTTTCAGTTTCGCCATACTTTTTTATTATTTAGAAATTGTTGTCTTCCCAATAGCGAATTCAGTCGCAATATCACTCATTGTCTTGTCTTTATGATATTGTTTAATAATTCAGTAGTATTATGGCAAAACATGCTATCTGCCTTTTTTTCAAAATGCACTTTTTGGTATTAAATTGCCCCACATTAAGTATAAAGGATTTAATGATACAAACATGAATGTAGATTACCAAAACTATATCCACCATTATAAATAGAAAATTGTTTTTGCTTCTCCTGTAAAATCACAAGAATGGCAGATATCATGTTTTGCCATAACACTACTAAATTATTTGGCGTACCTTTCATTTGTAGGCTTGCCACTTGTCATGTTTGTAATTAAAATTATTAAACTTATACTGAAACTGTCACAAGAAAACCAGCTACTGATAATTTGTCAACAACAATAAGCTAACAAAGCATTACTTGTTTTTATTTCAACGTCTACTTGGTCGCATATAGCCTACACAGATAAATAATACTGCGATAATACTTGTTCCAACATTTAGTTGTCAGCATATTTGGACACCAAATTACGAAATAATAGCAATAAAAGAAAGAGAAAGTTTATGCCCTAATTTTTTTCAAAATAGCATCAAATAGGTTGTATGATAGCTCTCTCGAAATTTAAAAAGTGATGTCCACTCTTGCGTACAAAAATTACGTGCAATACTTGCTACTTACTTATTTCGATATTTGCAATTCTTCCTGATACACCAAGTTTAGTGTATGGTAGGCATTAAATCCATAAAAAGTTTAATTATGGCATTTTTTTTGTTAAGGACCCAATCCAAGAATGGCTATCAAAGGCTTTCGATTCGGCAAAAACCTGAATCCTTTGGATTTAGCAAAAACCGATCGGCTTGCAATGAGATTACATGTCTTCAGTTTATAATTTCGCACGTCGCACGAACATTCCGTCTGTTTAATACTTGAACCTCCATCGTCTAGTGTTCAATTTCGTTAACGCCCGTAATGATAAGCGGCCTTGGACGGCCTTTATAATTAGAAGCCTGCTTGCTAGACAAGGGAGATGTTTGGGAGAGTCAGCCGTGACAACGTCTGTATATATCTGGGTACATGGCACCGACATGGTCGAGCCACACGTCAATATATCGTACGCAATAAACGTTATAGGCACGCATTCACTTACGGCCTATTAAGCTTTTAATCGGTGGATTTGGACGTGGTAGAGCACGCCGTCGGAGCGCACACCAGCTCTACTATTTATAGAACACAAGTACTCGAGATAATGCCAAACGAACATTTCCCTTATTAGGCTTTGAAGTCTTGTGGTTCGTCATTGCCGAAGGACGCAATAGAATTGGTAATCATATTTATATTGACGTTTTGTTGGGAAGGCCACTAGAAAAAGATGTAAGATCAAAAGGCGTTATGATAAGTGGAAGATAAAAACTATGTGCTAAAGTTGTTTAACCATTTTTTTGATATTCTAACTGCGAAGGTATATGTACATTATAAATTCATCTGTCTTTCAGGAAAAGAATATGTTGGATCAAAACAATTTTGACAGCTCAAAGATCACTACTAACTAAATCGAACCAAAATTCCCCTTTCCCCAATAGTATCGCAATAAAATAATATTCTTAATATTCTTGCTTTAAAGGAGCTTGTAACCAGTTGAAGTTGTAGGTTATTCACTGGTCAGGTTTGGAAATTGAATTCTAGGCATTGTTTTGTGATACTCCAAGAAAAGGTTTGGCGTTAATGGTACAAAATTAAGAATCTAATCTGAATACATTCGAATTTTGAAGAGGCTCGATATTTTTGGATTGAATTTATTTAGGAGCAATGGCACATTATGTGGTATAATTTACGTCAACCATGCATAAATATTTTCCCTGAATCACCTCACTTCCCAAATCACAAATCATTACTATACAAACAATGCTCAAATAGAAACATTTTCATGAACAGCATTCTTCTGTCTTGTAAAAATGACGAACACGTTCTGGCATGAAGTTATTGTCTTTCCTGTTGGGATTTCACCACTGTGTCGAATTTTTATGACATTTTCTTAATTCAAATGCGGGGCGTGAGTGTGATTTGCGGAGAGGACAACAGAACTACCACAATTGGCTGTTATTTATTTCCCGTGGAATTTTAACTTATAATTACATGTTTGTGAAAGCAATTGTTACAATATTAATCTTCCAAAACTGAACACCTCTCGCAAAAATTCCGTACCTATATTACACGGATTTGTCCTTCTATAATAAATTATGTTTTTTTTTATAATAGACTCTCAAAATCTAAATATATTTCGACGTAAACTGAAGATTAGATTGTTGAAACAGCCGTTTTATTCTATTGACTAATTTATTAATTATAAATGTTAAATCGCTTGCCTTCGTTCTGAACATATTTTTTTGTGATTTAATCAATATGTATTTAATCAATACTTAAATTTAATTATATATATCAACTACAAAATGTTTGATGTAACACAATCATGCTTATTATTATTATTCATAATGCTAATGTTAATTGAAATAATATCTTGGGGTAGTCTATGGTGTTCAAAAAAAACACAGCCTTGTTTCGGTTTGAAATGAATTCAAAACCTCACAAGTGTATTGATTACAATATTTCCACGTCCATCTTTATAAGCCTATATAACCTTAACCGAAATTGAATTGAATGAATTGAGATTCAATAGGATTAGCTTCGATAGCTACAAAAATGCTAATATTTTTATGGCATTCTCAATGTAGGAACTACCAACAACCCAGCGTGTCCAGAAAGGGTAGCGGGTATTTGTAAATTCAATTAAAAAAATACTACAAATCAGAAAAATTTTTTTGTTATTTTTAATCATTATACAAAGTTTAGGGACATGAAGTGCCAAAGATTATGTTGTCCAAATATTAGCGGCAATTGTTTGTTTAAGTCACCACTTAAGTGAAAGTTCGGCCCCACAAATTCAAGGTGCCCGTCTCCAACATAGCTCGGCTAACACCCCTCCTACGCCGCATACCGTGTATCAAGCGCACACATGAGTGTTGGACCATTTGTACTCTTCTCGAATCTTCTTTGGTGATGCAACTGCCATACAACACATCCCCATAATTAAAATGCGAAAGTACCAGGGATTCACAAAGAAGCTGTCTGGTGGCGGTGTCAAAGCAATTCCGGTTAATATAAACCGCCTTTAAAGATGAAATTGCCTTCATGATGAGGCGCGAAGTATTACAATCAAAGCGCAAGCGGTTGTCCATCCACATCCCCAAGTTCCTAACTAATTTTTGTGGTACAAGTTGTTGCCCTCTAACAAGGATCTGAAGATTAAGCTCACTCCAAAATCAATGCACAAAGAGAACTCAATAGAAAAATTATAACAATAAAGAATTTTTAATGGAGTTCGTTTGTTATATATATTTATTTTCATGCAAAAGCCATTCGTTACCAATTGATTACAGGCGTAATAATTAACGGTGAAGGTAGATATATAATCTATCTTGTGAAAAACTGTGTCTAAAAGTCTCTTTGTCTGCAATTTTTCCTTTTAGAACCTTGAAACCTGCTACATTCTTTGCCATTCGTATATTCCGTTCAAGATAGTTAAACTAACTGATAAAGCAGAGCTACAAAAAATATATAATAAATACACAAACAAACACACGCAATAACATCCCTTGTATTCGGTTAAAGCAAATTACCTACCTACACCTACTTCAATACTACCTTATGTCGAGCTTACATACAATGTCAACAAATACACCACGTTTCGCCATAATTTGGTTTTGTGTCTCTTGTGATGAGGTTAGCGGTAAACTCAAGCGGCTTACTACATATGTAGTTAGAGGCGGCCCACAACATTCCCCCTGCAGGCTGGCTAATTTGCTGAAACATAATGAGAAGCAGGCGTTAGATAATGACGATAATTCCGGAAGATTACTGGTATATTTCTGCAGTTATAGGTGGCTATTTGTAACTACCTAATGGACTGCTGTACTCGTCCTGATGTTCGACCGTCCCCACCTTATCTTAGGTAAAAATCACCCTTGCTGAAACTGTTAGTATTTGGTTGGTTTCGAAATGCTTAAATAATTTAGCTATTAAATAAATACTTTGGCACACTCCAGACTGCACCAAATTTGATAATTTCGATTTGATATTCGCTGATATTTTTAAATAAATAACACTGTTCAACAAAATTTCAGATTTATTTTGTCGCACGAGGTAAACTGGTACACTTATTTCATATCTGTTTTCAGAATTTTTCTATCAGGCAGGGTTTCAGAGTGACAGCAATGAAATCTTGTGAAAGTATATATTATAATAATATGTGTATAAATCATTTCATTTCATTTCATTTATTGTCCAACAGATTACCAATTACAGCACAAATATATTTACAAAAGTGAGTACATACAAAAAAAGAAAAAAAAATAATACAGAGATATTTAAATTAAAAGAAGTTATAATAAATCATTAATACTATCATGAAAAACATCCTCATAGTGCAGATCAGCGGAGCGGCACATCGTCACTAGTGGCGAGCCTAGCAGCAATAGCAGCATCATGAAATAATGACGTACAAAGTGATATATTTACTTGGAAAATGTGCTGATATATGACTTTTGGCTGTACTTTGCATCACAAACATCTCTCTTCGGCGTCCAGCAATAGTCTGCCAATATAGCAGGGCTCCATTTGCCTTGGTATCATCAGCACTTTCATCGTCGCTTAGTGTCATGTTTTGTGGAGGTTTAGGCACAGGTAATTCCGGACTGTGAGGTACTGGTCTCAATGCAGATGGAATATTAGGATATTTTACAGTATGTTTGGATTTAGAAGTCACCACTTAAGACAGAAATAGCGATCGGTAATATGATCTGATGGTTCCCTCCAAATCATATTTGGGTAAAAAAGATAATACATTTATATATGTTGAAAATTACTTACTTCTTTGTAAAATTTACAAAGAGAACTGAGTAAAGGTCTTGTAATATTACAGCCACTTCACTGAAAACAGTGCATGTTTGAAGAAATTAGCAAACATCCTAAAATAAATCTGTTAGACTGCGTACGGATTACGTTCAAGGGTTGGGCATGTAATACAACAAAAAATTGTTTCCCAAAAGCTGGCTATGGACGAAATTCATGTTGGGACGATGAAGATTTACTACCCTTATTACAAATATTGTTAAGGAGTGTGAGATGAATCAGAATATTTATGGAATCGACTTTTGGAACACGATGTGGATGTGCAAAGAGGATCTTTCCAGTATCATGGTCGTATAGACGATTGAGTGATAGTAGTTGGCAGTACTCCTATTGATGCAAAGATTTTGGACAACAAGTGTAACTGAGAATCTGGATTCGAGCAGTTCGGAAGACGAAGTCATGGATGTTCCCCAACAAACAGTTATCCAAAGAGCGCTAAGTGTTTTACATTCAGCTCTGAAAAGGTATGAAAATGTCCCCGAAGCCGTTTTCACAAACTTGCAGAAGGTAGAAGCATACTTTGAACAACAAATCTATAGCACAGTCTTGAAACAAATGAAAATTTCGGACTTTTTTAAACCTCAGTAATTAAATATTTATCATTACATTTTATATTTTGAAGTGTATGTTATAAAATTCTCCTTTTTCTCTTTATATTACAAATTACTCCATATATCATTTTTTGTCTCACTTCCTTTAATTCAAACTCTCCCTAATTTGAACAAATTGGAGCACTACATGAGAATTCGATATAGAGAGTCAACTGTAACATAAATAAAGTTCGTTACTAAAAGAACTAAAAGACACAAACAAATGACACAAATAGAGATACTAATTTTGCTCGACGCCAGCGGCATTTGGAAATTGGGTTTATCGCTTTCTAAGTCTACAGAAGAGGGCAGACGTGTCGCCATCGAACGTTCAATTAATAGACGCAGTTATTTATAGAAAATATAAATTGACAACAGTTATACACGTACAGTTTATTATTACTTGTATTGGTCAGAGCTGTCAGTGCAAAAATGTACATACATACAAAAACTTAATTACTCGAAAATTTGCTAATTATTGATTAGAATGTACAAACAAATATTGACACATTGTCTCTATTAAATATAGGAAAACATAAATACAAAAAACATTAAATTGATAAATGAAAAGGAATTCTTATAACCTTAGCGTACCATGTGGTAGGTATTAAGTTTCATTATAGCCTAAACGTGATGTGCATGCAATAAACCGTTGTATTCTTAAGAATACAGGCGGCATACGTACCTTTTTCGTTATATTCCGCGGCATTAAAAAAACTATACTCGTATAACTTTTCTATTTATTGAATTAAGGCGGGGCTTAAAAGGCGGAAAAAATTTCATGTATACGCACGTCGTGTGATTCTGATTATGTAAACACCGACAAATGATAAGCAAGCCATGACGCACGCTTATAAAAAATATATGTGCGAGCAAAGTCAAGGTTAGGCCAGACAATTATTGCAGTTGCAATAGTATCGGATCATAAAACAGCCTTATCGGTATACAAGTATTAGTATTATGCATAATATGTACAATGAGACAAAAGCAAACTTGAACGATTGCCAAGCGGCTAGGTTTCATCTGAAAATATGTAGATTAAAAGCGATGTTAAACCTTATGCGCATTCCTGCATCTTGTTTATATTAAAATCTTGGAAACTATGCCGAATTGGACGAGAACTAATGCCTCATGTCTTGAACAGTCGCTGAACCATTGCGTTTCTATTACACTACAATCCAGTGCGTGTCAGATGTGTCATGAAACTGTCATTCAGTCATAGTTTTGTTAAAATGGCAGGCGGCTTAAGAAGTAGTTATAAAAGAATGTATTTGGTTGGTAAGGTATCTCACCAGATAACTGGCTGGAGGTTACCGTCCAATCGACAGCTTTTATGGGTTTCATTTTATGACATACGCGAGATGAAGTTGGCTGTTAGTGAAAGTGGAAATTTAGCCTCACGCGAGTGCCCTATATTTTGGGAAAAAGCCACAAGAGCTTTACCACACTGCACAAAAAAATTATTCACATATATTTATAATGGTGCACAGACAGAAAAAATTACATGGATCGAAAGATATTCACACAGAACAGAAATTCGTTCAGTTATGTGCTGAAGGAATTATCTCTTCGATATTGCTCATGCCAACGCCTTCAATATGTTAAATATAAAAGAAGATAAATACTTGTTATTACTTCAAAGAGAACCAGGTGCTAAAAGGTATCTTGAGGATTAAAATTCGCGAGAGAAAAAAGAAAGAGTAAAGATTAAAATTATGAAAGATGAAGAAGACGGTTGAAAGGTCACAACAACACTGGATTTCTGGCCATTTTTATGGATTCTTCCGATGAATCAAGTGGCGCACTAAATGACCCAGATTTCTCGCAACCTTTTACGACCTTGGCTGCTTCTCCGTCTCGTGAAAATATAGACGGTAAGAAAGCTAAAAACACGAACAAACAAAAGTATGTGAACGCGGAACAAAGTGCTTTATGTCTCGAAAACTAGCAGCTGTTATCGATAGATACCAACTTAGACAGAGAGATACGGTATTTATTCTTGAATCAGCAGCTGTAGCTTTGAGGCACAATGTTGATGCATTAGCAATTAACCGTAGTTCAATCTAAAGGTATCGCAAAAGATTAAGAAAACTACAAGCGGAAAAAAATTAGGGACCTATTTAAAGGAAAAAATCTCAGTTTTTTTTTACATACTGAGACGACAAAGTGCTATCTGCTTTGAAAACTCAAAGACTTCCAATCATCATAAGTTATGAAGATCAGGAACAACTGCTTGGTGTATCCGCATTACCGAATTCGCCCGAAAAAGAGCAATCCCAGACAGTGTGGGATGCTTTAAAAGATTGTGGGTTGGCCGATAATGTACAAATAATATGCTGTGGTACCACTAGTTCTAACACTGGCGGTTTTAGTGGTGCTGTTACTCTTCTTGAACGGCTTGCAGAAAGATAGATGGTATTCTTTCCTTGCCGTCACCACATACATTAACTGGTGTTATTCGAAAATCATCTATCTCAAACAAAA
Source organism: Osmoderma eremita (assembly GCA_031763485.1). Taxonomy (NCBI): domain Eukaryota; kingdom Metazoa; phylum Arthropoda; class Insecta; order Coleoptera; family Scarabaeidae; genus Osmoderma; species Osmoderma eremita. The sequence continues at coordinate 212,093 of JARFOC010000902.1, read as the reverse complement.
ATTAGTCCAGATACAATTGCTTATTGTGCTTCAGTGTTTATAGTCTTTATGGGCAACACTATCAGACTAAATATGTTAACGTAAGATATAGACACCTAGAAAAGATACAGGTTTCGGAAGCCACATATCAACCAGTGCAGGAAAGTCAGACTTTGGTTCAAAATCACGGACTGAGTAGCAAGACTCAAGCAGCACAGATGAAGTTCCTAATACGAATAAAAGTAGTCGCAAGAAGAGACAAAATCAGAAAGTAGCAACTAAGAGAAGAATTAAGAACAGAATCAGGTATAGCTTTTATTAATAAAAGACTGCTGGATTAGTGCGGTCATCATCAAAGAATGATTAATTCATGACAGGCTAAGCTGATAGGGCAGGCACGAGCGAAAACATGAAGAAAAAAATAAATACTGGAAACGAAATGATCATCATGGAACGAGGCCAAGATATTGTCAAAAAATGAGAAAGAGTTGTACAAATTATGCACAATTAAAAGAATAATTGCCATATTATTGTATGGTATAGAGAGAGGTATATATATATATATTGATTATATATATATATGCGAGGATAGTCTGAAAAGTTTCCAGCCTAACACAGAAACAAGTAATTTTTTTTATAAAATTCAGTTCTACTTTTCAATACAATCTCCTTGTACACCTATACACCATCCCCAGCGATGTCGCCATCTCTTTAATCCGTCCAAATAGTAGTTGGCATCTTGTTCTACAAAATAGGCGTTTACGAATGTGACGGCCTCTTCATTCAATTCGAATTTTTGCATGGCATGGTAATTGAATAGTGCGACGATGCATGTCTTCATGGACCAACACTTTCTTTTCCTTCGAATGCAGCCATTTTCCCACAATTTATGCCTTCAACTTGTCAAGTAATATGCCGCCGTTATTGTTTTTAGTTTTTCAAGATAGTCGATTAGCACAACTATATGACAAGAAACAGTTTCCATAACTTTTCCAACCAATGGGACAGTCTTCGCCTTTTTCGGTGCCGAATCATACTTTGCAGTCCGCTATTTCGACTGTGTCTTGGTTTCAGGAGTGTAGTAGTCATGGCAAATGGTCATTAAAATGCTTTTTTGGTACTGATCGCGGAAACGCGCAACCCAACACGCAGTTAGCTTTTTCACGCTCAAATCTTCAGTCAATATATGACAAACACGTTCTTTCGACGTGCCCACAGCCTCTGCTATCTCTCTTGTCTAGTACCATTTGCTAAATTTCTTCAATGTTTTCGGTAGCGCTTGCAGCTTTTTTGACCGGCCCGAACGTTGTCCGAGCGGGTACTTTCAAATTCACCTGCCCAAAATTACCTTTTAAATGTAAGAATTTAATAACGACTTGATATTCTTTTTTTTCATTTTACCAAAAACACTAAAATTGACTGACGTTAACGACTGTTAAATAGCAAGCGATCATCCGAAATGGATGGAATTTTCAAAAGTATCTTTCTACTCATGCGCAAGTACATTACCAATATATTTTTGTCAAATAATGCCATCTTCATATTGAGGTTAGACACTTCCCAGACTACCCTCGGATTATACTTGTTTCGGCCTGAAATAAGTACATATATTTGTAGTTCATAGTTTATTGCTCTAAGAACTAGTGTGCAGCAGTTGATTCTGGTAACTAAAAACACTAATTTTTCTTCACTTACGTACTATCGTATCTGAAAATATAATACAATTTAACTTATGATGTAAACTTGAAATTATACATATGTTAATGTAAGTGTATATAAAACTAGTTATGTTATGTAATGACAATAATTAAGCCATATTACGTATTTAAACTAATTCAAATGGGTTTTAACAATACTAATATTATTGAGTTTAGTTTACAGAACCGTACCCAACACTATTTTCCTTACCAACCCAGAATTTCTGGAAAATGCATGCCACCAATGTCGAAAGAACTCGATTTAATTTTTAAAATCCTCGCAGATGCGGCAGTCATTCACTGACAGTCGACCACACGACGAAGCCTAACTATTTTTAAACGCAACGCATTCAAGGTCTTCTCGCTGTCTTTGCCGGACTGACCGCTTTCTCATTCTTGTATTGTGGTGTACTATAGATGAACGCATTTTATTATCATTCATTCCGAGCGTAATTCAATCGGTATTATCACAATGGTCCTGTTTGCGGTTTCAAATAATATGTACAATAATACAATAGCCCGAACGTATATCCTGTGATCCTAACATCTGCAGTTGGTCAATAAGAACCTGGACGTATTTGTTTAAAAAGAAAATTATTTTCTTGTAATTGTAGGAAATAAGGGTCGTATTAAAGGTACATTTAATCTTAACCCGTTGTAAATAATATTTAGATTTTGCAACTGAATATCTGGCCGACGATCTTCTGCGGACAGCATCAATTAATATCGGCTTACAATCGCCGCCTTGGGCAATGCCATGTTCCATTTTCCTCGGATGCATTATGTATGTATGTAATATGACGCTATATCTAGAGTTGGGCATTCATCACGATACCTCGCCTCGGGATTATTATCTAACGTGGCTTTAGATACTTTTCGTAGCTAATTGTCGAAATTAATTCGAACATTAACCGCGCAACACAATTAAGTGAATACCGCGAAGGTCTCAGGCTGTATATAATTACCGATAATAAAGTAAAGTAAGTTTTGTGAAAGGTGTCTTGTCGGCTGTCTGTGTCCACAAACTTACTATGCCGAACGACGAAAGGGATCCGAATAGTCGGGTGTTGCATAACGAGCTTACGGTATTAACAGCCACTACAGAATTTTTTTAAAATCTTTGTGCGCAAACCATAGTGTTACATACGGTATCTCTGTAATTACGTACAGACGTAAGATTCTGACAGCCAAATTCGATCTTGTCGCTTGAATCATGAATATTTCTGATTGAATACTCCGCGACTTTATCCAATTTATTCTCTCTCACAAGGAAAGGTACCCAACTCGCAATCTCAGGAATTGAATACAGCTTTGCAAGCCTGTTGATCTAGTATATTAAAAAAAAAACTATTTTCGATAGCTCTCTCGAACTGGTATATGACCACTACATTATCGGCACTAGCGTAACCACCGTTGTGTCGATATGGCGTCGACAGGAAGTAGCAAGGGCAACAATGTTGTATTAATCTGTTAATACAACATTCGTCAATTTTCATCGAAGAGGTTTCAAACATTTTCCATTGCTGTCCAGAGGATTTCTTTGCTGGTAGGGACACTGAGAAAAATATATTGTAAAGATTAACAGAATTGTAGAAAAGTTAACTCAACTAGCTGTTAATTATTGTGACAACTGGGTGTGGTAGATTTTAAAATATGTTGGTTGCGAAATGATTGAAGTAGGTTTTCATACAAGGAATGGTAGAGAATACTGTAATATTGACAACAAAAATGGTAATATCGATGCCTTAATAATGTATATTTTACATGAGTCACTTGTAAAAGTTACCAAAAAGAATAGTAAAAATTTATCAACTCTCAAATTAACCTGACCGTTGTAATGTGAAAATGAGGGAATGAAGCAAATAATTCTATTGTCGGAAACCTTCACATGCCTGAACATAACACGAGCATTTTGTAAAATATTGCAAATTAGTTTCTGAAAAATACATCATATGTAAAAGTTAACACAATCGGCTAACACCAATATTTCTGTATATTTTACCAGTGCATAAGCAAGATACACTGACTTCGAATAGCAATTCTGACTACAATTGGGGCAATATTTACAGTAATAGGAAACACCGGTATTGTTATTTTAACAGTAATATTTTTAACGAAACTCGATTATATCCAGTGGTGTGATATACCTTTTTCGTGATTTTTTCTGTATTAATTTCTCTACGATCACCACCAAAAAACGCCCAAACCATCACGTTTCCATCGCCATGCTGAACTGATTTCACAACACAGTGATCTTTCACTTTCTGTGATTCTTCCCCCCATACATCGGCGAACATTTAAAGCTTGTTACCGCAAATTTCGAATTTGAATTCATCCTTTTAAAGTACCTGTCTCGATTTCGATTGTTCAACCGTTCAGTTTTTGTAGGTTTATGTCTAAGCAAGTTTCTTTTGCATATCTTGTGCAGAAAGAGGTACTTTTTTCCTTCAACAGTTCACCTTCTGACTCCAGTTTCACCCCTAACGGAGCTTCGCCGCTTCCATAAGGAAGCTTTCCATATCCTCCCTCCGGCTGGATCAGGGCCAAATCTTCTACATTACCCAGACGCTTTCCTTCACTCTGGCTCCTACCTCCTTCCATTTTTTTTCTATCTTCGACAATCGTCCTCCATCTTGTTCTTTCTCCCGCTTTTCTTAAATCTTCTTCTACTTCGTCCTTCCATTTGATCTTCCTCGTGCTCGCTTTTCTCCCAATTACCATTCCGTTATTGCTCGCACTTGCTCTTCTGGTCTTTTCCTGTATATGTGTCCCAACCATTTTACTCTTTGCATTTTTATAAATCCTAACACCGTTTCCCCATTCAAATCCTCCCGTATTCCTCAGTTCGTTCGTTTCCTATATAAGCCATTTTCTAATTTTCCTCCCACCATACTTATTATTTTTCTCTCTGCCGTTTGGAGAATATTTTCTCCCTCTTTTGTTAGCGTCATTGTCTCCGTCCCATAGGTTAAAATAGGCCTTAGGATTGTGGTTGTGCCGATATTAAATTCTGCAGCTACATTAGAAGCGGTGTAATATCAACCCAAAAACGTTTACAATATATTTCCACTAGATCTACAAACCCGCAAAGTTTCTTAGATTCCGAGTTGGGTACCTTTCCCTGTTGACAGTAATAGCAATCAATTTATAAACGCGGATCCTGTAGAAACGGCTGTATTCACTTTCAGAACAAAATTACAATCCTCCTTACATTAACACCAGTATCTAATTTGATTGCGATGACGCTGACAGCGAACTTACAAACCGTAAAAGATCCCGAGTTCTTCTCGATTTCTTAGCAAGTTCTCCCGATTCACTCGGGAAAAGTACAGACCAATTTATGCCGGCGGAATGCAAACTGAATACGAAATCGGAATTGATGATACCCTGTTCAACCATATAAATCTTGGCGAACACTAGTAGCTTTCTGCGGTCACAGAGGAAGGTAGTCACTGCCACAAAAACGATTCCATCTTTAGTTTGTCAATAGCAGCCGAGTATCGTAATATAAAAGGACGATTGAGTAATTAGATTATGAAATAATCCTGAAATTTGGAGTAAAAAATACGTGGGATTAATTTATGTGAAGTAGTAAAAATTATAAGATATTTTTGGCCTCCGAATTTAAACGCTAACTTGTATTTATGTGTACGTGCGATCTCATTACATTAGGTAACAATAAAATGTTTATTGTGGAGATAAAATTTTGATAACTTGCATTGTATGAAATACGCTGGTGATAAGATATTGTGTGTTTAACGTTAATCCCTATTGTGCACCTTTCGTAAAAATAGGACCACGCTAATAATAATGTTGGCGGATTGTTTTCGTTAATCCATAGTGTAGATAAGGCCAAATCATGATTTCGGAACAAACATATTATAATAGAAGTTTTAATGTGTAGGAGTTAATATATCAATGACAGAAATGCCAAATATTATTGATACATTTAATCAATTTTTTTTAAATAAATTTTGGAATGTTGTAAAAAATATTATACCGAGAAAAGTATTTTGTAAAGATTAACACAATTGTGGCACAGTTAACTAGAATTTGATTGACTTTACCACAATCGCAACTGCTTTTTATCCTTATTGCAGTTCGTTGCTAGTAATACTAACCGTTGTTTTGCCAGAACTACCTATGCATTATACTATTATTGAAAGTAGATAATTCAAATCCCAATCAGCCAGCTTGGCACTACTTCGTAAAGCAGTCGTCACTGGTCTTTAGAGTCAGTTTTCTTTTGATTACCTTATCCGTTGCCACATTGTTTCACTAAATAGTAAATAGCAAATACAGTCATGGTCATAATTATTAGACACCCACCATATTTGTCAGATTCTGATGTCATCATCATCATCATCTTCTTCATGGATTAGGCCGTGCGGCCTGTTCCGTCCTAGCCTTCCACCTCGTCCTAGGTCTTCCCACGTCTGATGTAATATCATCAATGTTGAAACCTTTTAGAATACGGTTTTCTTGTGTGTTTCTGGCAAATGCGATTTCAATCCTCGTAAACCCATTCGTCTTCTTATAGTACGTGCAGAGCCAGGTGCAGAAACTTGCTCCAAAAGCCGATCCTCCCTCGCATATGTTACGCGTTTTCGGCTGTTTCATGGTTTAATATGAACGATTCAATTTCCTGGTTTCGTTTGATTGTAATAGGAACTATACATCGAGAGCACTTAATTTTTCTCGCAATCGCAGCCAATGTTCACTTCTGTATATGCAGTACTATTATCTGCCCTTAGTTGGAAAATGTGCTGATATATAACTTTCGGATGTGCTTTGCATCAAAAACATCTCCCTTCAGCGTCCAGCAGTAGTCTGGCAACATAGCAGGGCTCCATTTGTCTTGGTATCATCAGCACTTTTATCGTCGCTTAGTGTCATGTTTTGTGGAGGTTTAGGCATAGGTCATTCTGGACTTTGAGGTACTCGGTGCAGATGGAATATTAGAATATTTTACAGTATGTTTGGATTTAGAAGTCATACCACTTATATTTGTTATACAAAAAATAGCAATCGGTAATATAATCTGATGGTTCCCTCCAAATCATAGGAATAGCAAAAGGCATACATCGTTTACCTTTTGCCCACTCTCTAAGAAGTCTGACACACGTAACACAGCAAATATGGGGAGCCCAGCTTTTGTCTTCATCGCCTACTTTACATTTGAAATACTGCTCATAGCACTTTTTAAGGAGAGGTGTGAAGGACCGTTTTTGATATTTAAATGCCAATTCGCCGCAAATGTAGCAAAAAGAGTTCGTGTGATTTACACATTTCCTTGCCATTTTTACAGGTGATCAAGTGTTCGCGGTTTCACTACAATAGCTTGAACGCACCACAACGCAACACTTTTTAAAACGTTAATAACGTATATGTTCATTCACCGAGCTCTAGGCGACAACAGAAATAACAAGAGATGTTTTCTAGGAATGAGAAATGCAGGTCTTATCACATCAAGACATGTTCAAACATTAACCATAGCCTGCTGCTTGATCAGTTCCGAGCTCTGGCAGACAACTGAAATAACGTCAAGACATGTTCTCTTATACTGCATATCTATGCATGCATATTTTAATTGGATAAGCGAATATCCTGGAACATAAAAACTAAGGGTGATGGAGAAATTCTGAAAACATAATTGATTTCAACATGCAAAAGTATATGGAAATCAGACATTTTTGTGCTTCGGACAAAAATCTTGTTAACCAGTGTAATCTACACTTTGGATGCTGAACCTTTGAAAGGATTTCTCACCAATTTAATCGTAGATATAGACATTTTTTGACATTTGATCATTTTTGACATACTCGGTTCTTTTGAAGACTATTGAATGCTGGATTATGCAGATAGCCTAAAAATAATTTGCGTAATCCGTGTGTGGTAATAGATGACTGCATAGTCAACACACTTGGGGATATGAATATATCAATGACAGCGGTGAAAAGGCGAAAGCATGATCGGAACTGTGTGTTCCTAGTAGATAATGTGAAAGGTTTGGGCATCTTTCGTTCTGCTAGGGGGAGATGAGATCACAACCACGACATATGCTTTGTATCTAAAGATGAACCAAATGAGCCAATACATTTTACATTCTAACCTGTATCTAAGTAAGTCATACGAAATAAATAGTAATACTAACATTGCGTTTCATCAGGGGCGTCCAATACATATGAGCATAGCTGTATACACATTTCGTAATTACATTACGTACGTGTCGAGTTGTTTGTTGCTAAAATTAATTTCTATTTCAATGTGGCACTAATAATAGGACAAAAAAACAGCAATTTCTAGATTCCGAGGATGTGTATTGGTGCAATGTAGAAGCATATTTTCTTTTCGTGTTCCGACTGAAATAATAAATAACTTCCTCCTTTTAACTACGAATTATAATTCTTATTAAAACATTAATGTTGTGTTACTATAACTATACCATTATCCAAAATAATATTTAAAAATCAAGAATGAGATGATATAAACGAGCATAATTGGATGACGAACAGGGCTTCGAAACGGTTTGAGGTACTTATTATATCAGCTCATCGCCTGCTTAAGTCCAATTCCTTCTGCCGTAAATATCTCTTTACCTCATTAAGAGCGGACGATGACAAGTCTTTAAATTTTAAGTGACTTCGGCTAAGCTACTTCCACCGCACTTGGCGCGCGTTCTTCCTCCGCGAACTACGGTGACGTGTGAGAAATAAAAACGACCCGTAACAACCGCTTTACGACACGTCAGCGAGGCAAGAGTGCGTTTTCGTCGGCCGGACAGATGCGGTGGGTAGTTAATGTTCGATAATAATTTTCTACTGTTGTGTTTGCGTTGCTTGAGCGGCCCTTCATTATTATTTTTGCCGCCAGCCCGTCGCTTCTTTGAAGAGCAAAGCGCGCACGTTCCTCATTATGTAATTATGAAATAATTAGAGGCTGCCTCGACAGTTCGAGTATGAAATGGGTGCCGTAAATTTTCACCGGGTTATCTGCCAAAATCCATTAGGAGTCGCAGATCTTTCAATTAAGACCTGTTTTTCCATAATTATTAATTATTTAAGGAAGCGTAAAATTTCATTTTGTGTATTTGGTAACAGTGCTCTTTTATTTTTTGTATCATAATGCAGAGGCTTAATACTGCGGCCTTGAGGCCTATTGTATCACTCTACATTAGGTTTGTGTACGTGTGTGTGTGTGTGAAGTGTATGGCTTGTTGCTGCCTCTCCTCGCCGTAGAGGGTAGCAGTGTTGATTTATCCTCAACACTGAAGGGTACCGGAGGGTACCGACCACCCTTGCTGCAACCGATCTTTAGAAAAATCGGCTGCCGCAACGGAGATTCGAACCCCGACATCCTGTACAGGTGCCTAGCGCTCTTACCACTGCGCTATCCCGGCATCAATAGTGCTCTTTAGTGCTCCTATTTGTCGCTGTTCGCGAGCATTTAATACATTTACGCAACGGTGGACCATGTTATGCGGTTAGGATAAAATTAGGAAAAAGAATATCAAAAAACTGTGTTCAGATAATCGTGTAATATAAAAAAAAAACACTTAAAGTTCTTTGTTGTAAACTACTTTTAGTAACTATTTTGTTGCTTCACTGTAGACACTTATTGTAAATAAGAGGCAACATTTCATTAAATAATTGTTTTATTTCCTGTATTTTCTTGAAAAGGAAACAATACAAACGTTAAAAATTGACTGCAGTGTAACAAATTACACTAAACACATTCGGATTACTCTTCCCGCACGAAGTATTAATTAATTCGGGACGACACGTGTTTCGGGAATACGTGGATTCCCATTATCAAGTCGAATAACCGAATGAGCACGAAAATAACTTAAACTAGAAACACGCACTCCCTTTTCTTTCTTCATTCCCTCTACCTAGAAATAGACATATACAGAAAAGAAACCAACACAGATAGATTCACAATGGCCGCTCCAAACCACTGTCAACAACATAAGACGTCCACGATTAATTTCCTGGTAAATAGATTAATTAAATTCCCGGTAAGTCAAAACAGATTCGAAAAAGAATTAAAATACGTAAAACATTGCAAAACACAATGGTTACTTCTCTGTAGATGTTGATCGCGTCCTTAAGAAGGTCCAAGATAGACAACACCTTAGAAACTCCACAACGCTTATTCGGATAGAACCCCGCGACAAAAATCAATTTTTAATATTACCTTTTCATAAAATAACGAAAGGAATTAGCCGAGTCGTAAAAGACGAAAATATGAAAATCGGTTATAAATCGTCTAACACACTTCGTAATCTTTTCATTTAAACAGTTTCTTGAGATTTATACTGGTGTATGTTGACTTTCGTGAGCAACTGTAGATAAATCCATTTCACCTGCAATTTCTTCTCAAAGAGTAATAATTTTACCCTTGTTTCTAGAGACATTTCTTGTCGTTGGTTTTTGTACTAATACATATTAACGAAAAACTCTAATCTACGAATTTAAGTTAAAAAATATCCCTTACCACCTTGTTGAGTAAAGAACTCTGAATACGCATTCCGGCAACTAAGTTGCCATCTTCAGCAGAAAACCATTCAAAACATTCAATGTTTGATAGTGGCGTTCTAAGAACAGGACTGTTCTCGGAGTGCTACGCTTGACATTATATTTTTTCCTTTATGGTTTTCTGCTGAGGATGGCAACTTAGTTGCCGAAATGCGTATTCTGAGTTCTTTACTCAACAAGGTGGTATTTTTTAACTTAAATTTATTTTAAGCCACCGTATCCTATATCTAACCTATATCTAATCTACGAACGGCACAAAGTAAGAATTAGTATTAGGAATTTTGCCGATCCGCAAACAACTCCTAATACTAAAATAAGCAAATACGCGGGAGAATGAATATGATATACCCATCATCCACTTGAATTTATCGTTACAGTTTCTGTGACATATTTTTTTTCTCGATACCCTCTTAGATTTCGTCAAGTGGTAGTGAGCGAATATTTAGTTAGACCTTTTTGTAGTTTAAAGGAGATCCCATCTTATTGTTGAGTAACAATGTTTACCTTCATCCACTCAAAAGAGTTGTGATACCTTAAGGAGTCTCCTACAATTGCCAAACAATTTTGTTTTACAAATGATACAGGGAAGTTTTCGATTTCCACTACATACCCGCATTTTGCTCAAACTAAAACTTCCACCAATTTTTTTATTATCACTAGACCTGCAACTATAAGTATTACTATAAATTTGTATGTTGTTCTCAATCTAATAACAATAACTACGACACTACTAATTTTCTTCTGTGAAATTTACTCAACTTTTAATAAGATAATATTAAGTTTAAAGTCAACAATCCTATAATAGTGCTGACAACTTAAGCTAATTCTAAGAGAACGTTTAGAATTATGTACTTGGAACGGGCTTGCAAAAAGGATAAGAACGCAATTGGAACAACGATCTCGATATTACATCCCATTCAGAGTTCACTTAATAAAATATCGAACCGCAGGATTTATACAATTCTACTAAAACCACCAATCAATGTTATTTTATATCTTCATTTAATCTAACCTCATTTCATTTTTAATTCGCGCTCCACAAGATTTAGGCCACCAGGTCTCTCGCCTTGCCTTACTTCGTCGCCACTCCTCCTCGACGGCACGGAATGGGCTCCTCATTTTCACCGATATCAAAAACATTCGCATGCCGAGAAATGTCGGTCAGCGATTGTTGTTCCGCGACCAACTCCGTCTCCTCGGAACCCCCTCCGACCCCACCGCTCCGACTTTATTTAAGCTGCGTCCTCAAAACTCGACTTAAAACCTCCACCTGAGCCGTCACATCGAGACGGAGACTGAGATTAAGCGACCTCGTTCGCTTTAAAATACGTAGAGAATCGACTGCTACGCGTCCGTCACGAATGAAAGACGTAAATCCGAGAATTATGGGTGTTTTCGACGCGAGCGCTGATACGGTGCATTTAGTTCGTTTGAACTATTTCCAGCCGTGAAATGTATGTACGGCCGGATTGAATGCGCACGTTGTTAAGGAATACGTATCGAGCATACGCCAAGCATCGATGCCCAGGATTTATTTGAACATGAATACGCCGATGGGAGTATAAATCACGGATACGTAGACTACTGAGAATGTGGGGCATTAAAAATGTTGGAAAATCGGATTAAATCAACGCACGTGATTACACTGATATTGATATATGACCTGGTTCTTCAAATATTTCCTTGAAAGAAAGATATAACTATCAAATTGTATTTTACCGAACTTAATTCACAATCGCTAACCGTTTGCGTCACTACTGAGACAATTAGTTACGCCACCTATGCACAATCCTCCGTATCAATCATTTCTAAACTCTAAATTCATTACTAAGCATACAGTTGCGTTTAAAACAATAGCACTTACTTATAAAAGTTTTAAAAAAATTCTTTTTCGTTCATTCACTCTTAATAGTAATAATATACGTATATTGTCCAACACATAACCAATTATAGGACAAATAAAAAATACAATACACATACACATATACGTCGCAGGTGTATCATTTCAACCAAAAGTAAACATGAACATATAAAGCACATAAAATTGCTCTAACGATATACACTACTTCATGGCATCAAAGAAAATATCATAATAATTGTGATTTGCCAGGTTACACATATTGAAAAAGGAATTGCGTGTTACGAAAGAAATCTAGTGGCGATTTCCAAATAGCATCAGTAATAATCGAGGGATCTCCATTTTAATGCAAATAGCGGACTAAACAAAATCGTTCAAAATAATAGCAGTTGTTCCCATATTATGAAGCTGTCTGCTCAATATTTCTCAAGACATTATGACAAGAAAGTGTGTACGTCAATATTTTGCAAAATGATGTGTTTCCGCGTGCATAATATGAAATGTCCCCCAAACACACGAATCAGTTAGCTAAAAGCTGGTTGAAGAAGAAAGGATTGAGATTCAGAAGGGGCCAGCACAATCTCCAGACTTCAATCCAATTGAGAATCTTTGGGCAGGTACAATATTAGAGACAGCCAAGGTTAAACTAACAAGAGCTGACGAAACGGAAAATTATCCCCGAAAGCTTTTTTTCAACAACTTGTAGACGGCTGCACAACGTCGCAGCATAGATTCCACTAGTTGACGACAGCGAGTAATTGAGATTGATTCCCAAGCATCTAGACAAACTTTCCACAACTGCTTGGTATTTTGTGACTTCACTGCTGGAACGGCATTTTTTTAAATCGCCCCATAAATGCTCTATAGGGTTTAGGTCTGGCGATTGTGCAGGTCGGACCAATACTGTGATATTGTCCATAAACCATTGGTTAGCCTTGCGAGCAGTGTGTTTAGGGTCAATGTCCTGCATATAACCCAATCGTAACGGCATTTCTTCAGTATACGGTAGCATTACATCTAATACAGCAGCCAGCGTCCAAAATGCTGGCAATTTTGTACAGTGGTCCAACACCCTACCAGGAAAAACAAACCCAAACCATTATTTCGATGATGGAGGTCTTCTGTTGCTGGGACGCATGAGCGTCAAACAAATTGATCGCTCGCGCAGATTGATCGCTCCATAGTATATTGCGCCAGTTCATTGAATCCCATATGCATGTAGACGTGCAAAACCCAATCTGTTTTTTACTTGTCCTTTATTTAACAAAGGCACCTTACTCGACCTTCTAGCCTGTAAATTTGCTTCTAAAAGCTTCTGTCTAACAGTTGAAGTACTTATAGGGAGACAGAACTCCCGTTTAATTTGGCTGGACGACATAAAGGGATTCTTTTTTGTAATCCTGAGGATGTTTCTGTCTTCTGGAAGCGTAGTTTTTCTTTTGCCGCCACGATTTTCTTTGCGTTCTTTCAGTTTTTTTGGAATGTATTATCATCTTAACTGAGCATCCAAGCGCTTCTCGTATAAATTTATATGTTTTTCCTTTTTGAATGAGGTTAAAATAACTGTCCTCTTTTCTTGGGTAGAATGTTTAGCTCGCCCCATTATAATGATTTACATTTAACAGTCAAAATGAATATATTAAAGTGTTCGTACAAGTTAAGACTGTCTAAATCTAAATGTTATATATCATGTATATAACACGAGTGTTCAACGAATGCTACGGAATACTGATATTTTGACGAACATCTGCAATTCCCACATAGCTCTGTATAATTGGGGAATTCCCCGAATATCTGGTTGTTTCTCTACCCAAAGCAATACATATGCATTTCAAAGCAGATACAACGTATTTCGTTGACAACGCTTATATACCAATTCAATTATGACACTTCATGCAGGACTGCTATTTTAACGAACATGACTGTATGTTAGCTGATGACAAAGCTCAGTAAGCATTTGCGGTTAGCACTAGCGCATGCGTGATACTCTCTAATATCAACTATTTCTATCTTGGTCTACCTTGCTTCAACTGTTTCCTTTTACGCTCAATCCATATATTGCATACTCAAAGCTCTTTACGAAGTCCATCCGCAGCTGGCAAGGATTCACGCTGTATATCTACCGTGAAATAACGGTGTACATTAACTGTCAAAAACATTTTGCGTTCCGCAATAAAATCGAGTCGACATCGAAACGGCGCGGCGGATAATAAAGGCGACACATTTTCACCGTCCCGTATTTAATGGAAGGTAAAGCCACCGGGTAAATTAGGCATAAAGTTTCCTTCGGCCACATAAATTTGCGCAGTCGATTCATCCTGGGAGGTGTAGAGAGAGAGGCCTTAATACGCCGCCACGTTGTTTTATGGTAATTTCATAGCCGAACATGAATAATGTAAGATCATTTAGGTATGTAGCTTGTAGTCTGCGATGCTATAATTTAAAACGCAGTAGAATAATCGCGTGCTTACGAGGTTAAATCTAGTAGTAGTAGATAGTTTCGATTATTTGTTGATATATTAATCAACTGAAAGGTGTAGAGAGTCTCACGTCACATATATATTCGGAACATTAACGTTAATACCAAGTATTAAATTAATAAGTTAATGCACTTTTCTAGCGTAGACAAACTTCTTTCGACACACCATCAAATTGAACCAAATATAAAATACATACGAATACACTCAACTGTTACTTGTTACACAAAGATTCGTCTTCTATCAATTAACTGGTTACTGATTAATTATCAGTGAAGGAAACGTACTCTATCCTAAATGATTCACTCCTATTTAAAACGTTCACAGCTTACAGATGTTTGTGTAAAGAAGCTAGAATACGCCTCTGGTACGTGTACAGACGGAGAGCACCCAGTGTTTGTTATTCAACTGTCAAAGATGACGAGTTACACGTGTTGCGTTACGGGGCAATGTCAAGGACACGTTTGCTTTTATAATGCTAAGCTGAAATTAGATACATAGTTCCACTCGATTGCTTCCTTTTTTTCTTATACAGAATCGAAATAATAACAGAAATATCAGTGGAAATTTACATGTTGAATTACGATTACTGTTAAATTATAATTGCAAAGTTTTAACTAATAAAATAATCTATTTTAGAAAGATGCTATGTAACAATTAGTAAAATTAATAATACAATCAACATTTTTCTTTTTATTAAATCCTTTTAAAAACATTGCAAAAAATTCAAACACCAAACCTCGGAATAGGACTGATTTAACCGGATTACGACAAAAACAAAGAAAAATGTTATTCATTGTTTGTTGCTAGAACATTCAAGCTCTCAGTACCAAGTGCAAAGAAGTTTTTTTGAACTTAGAAGACTTTCAAACAGATGTGGCAGTATGAAGCCACACTAAACAGAAGGAAAACGGAAACCAATATGTATATGTAAATATAATTATACACATTTCTATAATGACGTTAATAAAGAGAAAAAATATTTAGAAAAAAACAGTGCTGACATCAAAGTGACTTCACTTATCCGGTGTGGATTGTCATGGTCACTAGATTGGGCAGACCTCAGAAAATTTCGGGTTTATGTTTGCCCAACATCTCGTATATCTTACTTGCCGCACAGATTAGTGATATGCCACGGCAATTCGAACATTCCTTCCTGTCTCCCTTCTTATAGGCTGGAACAATTATTGTGGTTTTCCATTCTTCGGGTATTTCTTGGACTTTCCATGCTTGTTCTATAATACTGTGCAATATTTTATTTTCTTCTTTTCCCATATATTTTAGAAGTTCAGTTCTTATATTGTCACCGCCTGCTGCTGTCCCATTTTTTAACTTCCATATAGCTTTTTCGACTTCCTCAATATCTATATTATTATTATATCTTCCCGTGTCTACATCTGCATTTTCCTTTGCATTTTCGATTTTTCCTACATTATCTTGTATATCCGTCCTCTCCAATATATCTTGAAAATATTCCTTCCATCTGAACATTCGGCGATTCTGTCAATTTTACTCCATCCTTATTTTTTATTTGTTTGGCGTTACATTCATTACCTTTATTCCTTAAATTCTTTAATACCTTTTAAAACAATTTCTTGTTAGTTTTACTATTATCTTCCATCTTGAGCCCAAACGCCTCCCATGTTTGAGTTTTTGCTATTTTGACATTATCTTTAACCTCCTTCCTAATACATTTATATTTCCCATATTCTTCACTGGTTCTCTTCATCAGGTATCTTTTCCATGCGATCTTCTTTGTTTTAATAATATCTTTAATTTGCTGGTTCCACCAGCTAGTCTCTCTTCTCTTTGCTCCTTCATTCGTTGAAATACCGTAGGCTACTGTAGCAGATTTTAGTAGAATATTCTTGAGGGTCCTCCATTTCTCTTCCAATGTCATCCATGGTAATTTATTTTCCATCTCCTGCGCTTCCGTTTCTATAAGTTTAACATACCACCCTTCTCTCCCTCGCTTTATTTATTTATTGAACGATATCGTATTTTAGACATTTTATTTTATGTAATAATATTTATATCGTTATTTGTAGTATCTACACATATGTTAGACTAAGTGCAGACACAACAAAATGCCCTTCGTACTATTTGCATAGTTTTAACGTTTGGCAAGTTGTCTGACAAGTGTATTCCTTTTCACGACCAATTATGTTCAATTTTATTATTTAATTCGTTGCAAGCATCCATGACCATGTTGCGAAGATGATTCCCTTGTATGGAATTTAAATTTAACATTAGTCCATTGCAGAATTTCTTGCAAAATATCTTGTGTAAATATTAAATTCCATACAGAATCACATCTGCTCGATGCCGCTTGCATCGCTACTATCTTCTTCATACTACTTCATAACTATTTCTTCAAAATCCGGATCATTAAAGCGCACTCGTTTAAAAGGACCCTGCCATGTTTCTTACGAAATTGCATATGTTAACAGACGCGTGGCGTCTCACAGATTACGGAAACTCGAACTAATTTAATAATTCCTCTACAAAAGCGAGTATTACTCTGAAACTGGGGTGGCGAATAGGTATCCTGTAATAGGAGGATTAGATAGTGTGTCACATTCGTGGGGGTTGTGTAAAAAAATAAAAGGGATAATGTAAAGCGCGTAGGCTGTCAGACGCCATCTGTCCAGTTAAGGGTTAAATAAATATATGTTTTAAATTTTAGATAAAATATACTAGAAATAAGAATAAGATTTAATTGAATGCGAGAGTAATTTCGAGAAACTAATAGATTTTTCTTATAAGAATTACCGAAAGATAATGATACCTGATTTTCACATTTTACAAGGGAAACATTTAAAATTTTACACCCATAAATGAAAGTCAAATAGGTCTGTATTAATAGGAATATTACTATTTTTATCACTTTTTCTTCTAGACAAACCAAATTAAACAGTTTTAGATTAAAAAAAACGCTCTTTATAGTCGTAAATATCCAAACTATTTTAAACCACCATTCGCTAGGCCTTCATAAACTTCCCATATTTGATAGCGTGAAAATAGACATACCTACGAACTCCTGAGACTTCTATAGTCGCTTTTGGAGCATATTTCCAACAAAATGGTTTTAAATTTCGCATATGCAATAGCCATCTATTTTTTCGTAACAAATATATGGAATTTTCCATGGAGTGTAATACGATATATTTTTATTTACACCGTGAAAACAAGATTGAGAAGCAGAGTATTTCCCTCCTTCTCTGTCTCCTTTTGATATTACAATAGCAAACAGATTGTTGTTCAACACAGCCAATAAAGGGAACGTCTGCAGCTGCACTAACATAAGTTTGCTACTCTACTTAAGTCGCCCACTCCACTTCATCACAATTTGTATTCTCTCTCCTCTTTTCTAACACGGTGACAAAAAATCTGTTAGATTGTATTGCCATAGTGTCGGTCTCACTTTACAAATAGGCGCAGACGTGGCACGCGAATAACCGGGGTGCCTCAAGGTCGCGTTCCTTTAAAATAGAATTGTCGAATGCGTAGAAAGTATGTTCCAAAATAGAAATTGGCACTCGGAATTGGATGAGTGGAACGTTTCTACGCGAGTGGGATAGAAAACACTGTTCGTGCATATATTCAGGATGTTATTCGACGCACCAGCGACCCGATGCGCATCTTTGTATGACCGAGATAAATGAAAAGCGGTCGGGAAAATTTATTCCACCCCTTTTCTCATATCGCCGCGCAATGTTTGTCTGTCTGTCTGTCTTCAGGCGGGGGGAATTGTTGTGCGTTACATATTTATGTACGTACGTTTGGTGAAAGTTACGATACCGTGTTACGGTGAAATGATGATATTGTTACGGATTCGGTGTTCGCTGTTGCCGCGGCATAATATTTTGATAAATATTTATGGAATCGCCTCGTAAATTTCGTGCGGATATAATCTTTTCGGATTTCGCTGGGGATAAATGTAAGATGGGAGACATTTCGGATATGACGATGCGATTTATTTGATAGTAGTAGGCACTACATTTGAAATGAAAATCTCATTCTATGGTTCATGTAATTTTAAAACAATTGTAAAAGTTGAGAAAGCAGCATAAATTGCATTTCAATTAACCAGCATGGTTTTAGGTTTGGACCGTTTAAGAGCTACCAATTTGGCAATAATTACATAGTATTCTGGGGAGGTTCTTGATTGGATGACAGGGTTGATTTATTCTAGAATGATCTGTCAAAATCGTCTGAGAGTAATACGTAATATGTCAACTATAATCTTTTCTAAATAGAAAAAGTAAATTCAAGTTAAATTTGAAGTTGCTGCTTTTCAAAGTGACCGTAAGAGCTAGGCTCACGTATGCTGTTTCAATTTGGGGTAATGCTGCAAAAGACACACCTCCAGAAAATTCATAGGGAACAACATAGATTCCTTAGAATGATTATTAACGCTCCCTGGCATGTCAGGAATTTGATTATCCATAGGGACCTAAAAATCCCCCTTTATTATACATTAAAGAACTTGCCAGGAAATATTTTGCAACAGTTCCAGACCACGAAAACCCAACAATCGCCACATTAGATAGTCTATACAGGAAAGGGAAACACCGAGGACCTCACCACACTTTATCCGAGGAATCGGGAAACTAAATTCATTATCTAGAAAGCAGTGATTAAGCCACAAGTATTCGATAAGAATGGCTCTATTTCAATATGGGAAGAGTACAGAACTAGGTACCACTCTGTTTGTCACGGATTCAAGAACAAGAAGAAGATAATACGTAGTCTGTCCTACTCTGTTAGAATTATTAAGATCCTATCTAGATGGTAGAAGCAACTACGTTTTATATAATGGTTATACATCTCATGACTTCCATCTCTGCTCGGGAGTTCCCTAGGGTTCAAATTTGCCACCCCTGTTCTTTGTGATTTTTATCGTTGACATGGTTACTTCTTTTTCGTGTTGCATATCAGCTTATGCCTATGATGCGATAATTTTTGAATCCACTAAATATCCTGCTGATAAAGTCTTTCAAGATAATTTACTCCTTATACATACTTGTTGCAATACATAGAAGTTAAAATCAAATCTAAAAAAAATTCTATTACTGTCACAAGAATGGTTCATTTTCTTAAGGAAATTTTACAAAAAAACTTGAGATTGTAAACAGCATTGGTCACATTCGCTTGTTAGTTCGGATTGCATCTCTTTTCTATTTAGTTTTACAGTTCCGTACGTATCTGTCTTATGTCTTAGTAAAATATCGACCAGAAGTGAACTGGTATAAAAGTCATGTGTCGTTAAACAATAGCCTTTATTTAGCAATGGATTCGTCAATGACAATACCATTTGGGTGAAAATCGGGCATATTCATGCTCAAAAACAGTTCGTTTCCCAGTGTAGATTATGATCGACCTAATTTATGTAGATTAACATAATAAAACGATTTTATTCCATACCTAGCAAGTTGTATTGGAATGTATTGCCCTCACGCAAGGCTAAATCTGTATCTGTTATGTAAATATCTTAAAATCGCCTGTGTAGCAAATTAAAGATTGGCCAAATCTTTTGAGCAGAATTTCAGCGTTTCAAAAAAATCCTTACCCAAAAATAATCCCATAAATTTCACTACATCTCTGCATAAGTTTTCATCTGTGTGAAAATTCAACAAACTTGCAGCAGTAAACTCAAATCTCTGAGGCTTTGGAAGTGACTGAACTCACGGCATACCAATCTCTTGCTGCAATGATATCCGAATTTTCTATATCAAACGTTTCACTGCTTACTTCGTCATTGGAAGTTGAGTATCCATCATATTCTCCTTCTGAATCCGCCATATAATCGCTATCTAGCTCTGAATCTTCAAAACCCATTTTCTAATTTATAACATCGCTGCTAATGTACCTATATAAACACAAAATTGCGAGAAATCATTTATTTGCTGCAAACTGCACCCGAGTGTAATCTCTCTCACTCAACCCACTAAACATTTATATTTACTCCTAAACGTACGGCTACCAGTTATTAGGGAATAAATAAAAATATGTATAACCACCAAATGTCGACAAACCCGTAATATTATGGATCTGGACTTTTTGCACTATGATTCGATAATGTAATATTAATCATCTATCATCATCTATCTAGATCTAGAGGCTAATGTGGTGAAGACAGTGCGGTTTGTTATGCTTTATGCTACTCGTTTGTAATGAGTATCTCGATTATGTATCTTTGGTCTAGTTACCGCATTACATTTACAACTTAACATATAAGTAAAAAATTTTAAAAATGATCTGGAGCGAGATATTTCCTCACATACTACACTTTTAGATGAGCATAGCATTGTTCCTCGCTAATCTTAAAGTTATCCCTCTACTTTTTCTCTGCCTTTCTCGCGAAGCAACGCCCTACCTGCATCTCTTCTTGTTACAACGGCTCGAGCGGGTAATCTTCATTATAATGACAATCAATTCATCACATTAACTTTTTATTTAATTTTTGCACTTTGTTTCATATAGGTATGTATTTTTTTATTGGCCTATAATCAGTTCAAGTAACTGTTAGACAATAAACACCTATTTATTATTATTAGCTTTTAATCGATCATGAAATCCCTCTTAAATAAATTATCCTCTTTTTGACGTTGTTCCTTCTGCTCGAAACCTTCTTCGCTCGTATCTACTTATTATCAAACCCGGTGTTACTTGATCTATAACCTATCTATCTAAATACTTTATTCGCTGTTCCAGAGTTCCCCAGAGATCAATCCTTGGATCTCTGCTACATACTGATTTTTGGATTTCTTGTGTTAATGATGAGATAAATTATAACATAGCTTAAATACTCTTAAAGAATGGTGTGAATCACATAAGCTTAGATTAGATATCGAAAAATGTTCTGTAGTTGTCCGGTAAATACATTCCATAATCTGCAGGATTGGTTTAATATAGTTTGCGTTTGGAGAACTCAGAGATTGTCAAAATTTCAATTTGTAGTCCTTCAAATAATATTCCATACACATGCAATTAAGAGTTACCTAATTAGGTCCAAATTGTTCTACAACCTTTACAAAGTGATCTCTAAAATTTCATAAGCGTCGTCCGGTCTGAAATTACCGATGGATAGTAACTCTTTCTCACACAGGCGAAGCGTTACGAAACCTTTCATTATTTAACTGGTAATTACCGTTTTCAAAGGAGGCGCTAGGTCCGTTGTCTCTGTCTGGCCTACGAACTGAACGAACGTGTTTAGTTATAGGCACTTCTAGCATACAGTTTATAATATATTCACGGCATCTATCTCATTCGGTTGAACGCGACGCCTCCTCGAATGTATTGTTTAGACTGGATCGGCGGACGGGATTGAGTCGGAGTTATTATAAACACGTACACACATTAAAAATGTATGGGATATATTTACGTAGCGCGCTCTATACACTTGTAAAATTGAAATTTACGTACATTGCACATACATTGATTGTCGCTTGATACGTTTGGCGAACTATTTCCATATGGTTCTTTCTGCCCAACACCTAACACGTTACAGCAGGCAAGTTCAAGGTGTTTTGCATAACATAACGTCGAAATTTGTTCCTTTTGTCAATGGTTTTAGTGCTAGGAGGGATGCCTTTTATATTTCGGGAATAGGCGTTCCAGATGCTGCCACCTGAACTACACTTGTATCGTAAATTTCAGCCTCTTTGACAGTATACTTGCTCAAAACACTATATTTGTGTTACTTAAAGTGGCTCCAAAAATACGATCACGGTACTTCAAAACATGTCTATGGCATCGTAGCAGGTGGCGAATCATGCCTATGAGCTCGAAAGTAAACAGCAGTCGTCGGTATGGGTTTTTCAAGATGAGTTAACTCCAACCAAAGTTGTTCGCGCACGAAACACTTCGAAGCAAATGGTCACCTGTTTCTTCGGAATGTACCCTTGGTGCAACGTCGGACGGTCAATTCTGAATGGTAGACAACCATTTGTTTGCCAGAAGTATTCGGAAAAATGAAGGAAACCAACCACCGAAGGCGGATCATTCTCCACCAGTACAATGCGAGCTCTCGCACATCAGCTCAAACAAGAGAGTTTTTGGCAACTGAAAAAGTTGAATTAATGGGTCATCCGCCGTACAGCCCTGATTTGGCACCCAATGACTTCTTTTTGTTTCCGCACATCTAACAAAAATTACGTGGTCAACGTTTTTCGACGGCTGAAGAAGCGGTTGATGATTTCAAAATGCATATTTTTGAGGTACCTCAATCGGATTGGGAAAAGTACTTCGAAAACTGGTTCAAGCGCATGCAAAAGTGTGTTGATCTTCAGAGAGAATATTTTGAAAAACAATAAAGCCATGTACTGTGATTAATTTTAGTTTCTGTGTCCTATTCCCGAAATATAAAAGGCATCCCTCGTAGTAACCATATTTGTCAAGTTAGGTTAACCCAGATTTTTGTTTTTGAATCAATAATTATTATATTGTTATGGCAAACAGTGTTAAATGTTTTCTACCACAAATTGCTTTGGTTAGAAATATGAAATTACTGCATACAGCCATCGCACTGTTTCCCTTTGCACTAACCAAGCATTATGTTTGTCGCAAGAAATTGAGTTATTATACATATTTAAAATATCACAGGAACCGCAAGATACTACAACTGTTATAAGATCTGACATTATCAATATGTGACGACTCTGGGTAACCATTTTCCAAATCTGCCGATTTTTTCTAAGCGAAATCTGCGATCTGAAGAATTTGCTTTTTTTATTATTGTGACAAGCTTATATTGTAATTATAAGAAGAATAGAATGACTGCGTCCCTCCTTCAAAATCAATATGCAAATTTAAAAAAAAGAGGAGAGCCAAATCATTGATAGAGATTAGAGATGAAAAGGCTCGCGAAGAATCGGGAAGCATGGAAAAATTGGACCTACAATCCGACATCCTAGGGCGTAAGAGGATAAGAAATGAAGAAGAAGATTCTGAAGAAGCATTCCAATGATGAAAATAACGTAACCAATTACCACGTTTCGGTAGCGAAAATCTCCTTTCCTCAGACTATGGTAATACAGTGCAATATGTCTAAATGTTTTTCACATATTGTACTATATTACCTGAGGAAGGTGGACGTTTTCTACCGAAACGTAGCAATTGATAGCAAAAGTAGTTGTTTTCCTTTTCATGAAAAGGCCACTTAATTATAATTTCGCTAACAGTTCTGGCTTCAGAATTTTTTTTAAAGAAGATGTCCTGCCAATATTCCACTACATTATCCTATAGCTCTCTGTTATTCTGTAACCATTCAAAACTTTTGTCCAGGTCTACTAAAAACTTTTACAAATCCAAAACAGAAAAAGATTGTTCAATTACCTTACAGAGTCGGGATGGATTTACGTTCTCCTTAATGCCATATTACATCACGGCACGTGATTTAAGCCCACAAAAGTGGTGATGGTTAGACCTGGGAGAAGAAGAATTTCAACATCATAATTGCATTAAATTATCTGCAATATGAGTTGCTTGTTAGTTGAGCAACCAAACAAACCCAATGAGCTAGGGTTGTCTTTCCTTCGTTCTTATTGTTTGATTAACCATAATTCAGGTTTTCTTAACAATATTTCTTTTAACAAAACCTGTTTTGTCGTTCCCCCAGTCCAGTTTCGCACAATATTGCAGTTTTAGAATCATTGAACGTTTTATCAAAATTAACTTTGCGAGATGAGGGAAATCTTCTGTTGGACTATTTTTACTCCTGCACTGAGAAAAAGGAATTTGTTAAGGCAATTGGAGTGTTGATCATTTTTACGCGAATTCAAACAATTTTTGTTTAAGCCAAACGCTTGAAGTGGTTACCTTTAACAAAAATTGTTTGCGTTCACCTAAAACGATCAATAGTTTGATATTTGGTTGACTTAACAAATTCGCTTTTCTGGGTATGATGTTTAGCAAAATGTAAGCCAAATTTACGCAACAAAATCCTCATCTTTCCAAACGCCGTTTATCCCAGCAAACATTTATTGATAGTTGGTCTGTTTATCTTTAGAAATACCCTAAAAATAAACACATTCATTTGCATCCATATAAATTGTAGACTCGTCCTAGGAACTGTGACAGGTGACTCACACTCGAAGAAACTTAAAAACACTCCACCCCCATAAATATATAAACTGTATACGTATTTCGGCAACAAGTTGCCAAGAGTGCCAGTAATTCCGAATATTTTAATAGACAATTTCGCAAAGCTTTAACGAATTGTATAACCAAATATTTCTATTTATACACATTTAGATTTAATAACAATGTCTTTTACTTTTCTAACCTCCCGTATTTTTTGTTTCAGGTAAGTTACCTACCAATGGCTTGGAGAGCATAAACCTTCTCTGCTGCATGATCGCCTGGTAAGTTTGGTAATGCTATTTTACCACTTGCCCTAAACAGAATTCCTGGAAGCCGAATTTAAGATTCGCAGCACGACAAAAACTCAAGAACACCTTTCTAGCTAAAATCAAAGATGTTTGTTAATTTCTGTTTTTGAAATGTCCAAATTGATGTTTTATTAAATCGGAAATAAATATCTTGTTTTCTAAATTCCCTTTTTTTTTCGTAAACAGATTACTATCCCAGCTGTTTGGGCTAAAATGTTTATTATAACCGGTATATTTTTATATATTTTTAGGTGTCAAATATTTCATGAATAGTCAAAAAAACATGTTTTGATATAGCCAGGCGTTAGTGTGTTAACCATTGCAGAAACAATAGTGAAATTTTAAATTCTTTAAACAAAATGTATCGTACATTTATTTTGTAGTTGCTAAGTGTCTTGAAAATTACTATGAATTATGGACAAGACATTTTGGTGCAAACAGAATGTGTAGCAAATTTTGAGGAAAGCAGACAATACTTTTATAAATAAGATCTACAGTTACATACACCTTTTTTGCGTTAAAATCACTTGTTTCTCATGCCTTGCATTCCAGGCATTTCCAATAAGTCTAATAATTTTACTAACTATTTAACAAAAACTCCGTTTCGATGAGGAGTTTAGTATATTTTACCAGATAAGAACAAAGCCAAGCCAAAACACTTAAGTTATCGACTCGTGTCTTATGTCTGGATTTGATTATATTTATAGCAATTTATTTTCAAAGCTTCTAATGCGGTGTATATTAAAGAACTTATTTTGATTGAAGGAAATCAAGTTTCACCTAAAGGTCCACGTTTTAGATATTTGCTAGTTCAAAACTCTTTTTCTCAGCTACTGCATTCCGAAAACTAAATAATATCAAGTGCCTGTAAACAAAAAAATTCACATCCTTTTCTAATGAAATATATACATAGTTAAAAGCCTTTTCCTCTATATTTTTAGTCTTAAAAACTGATGCTAATTTGAAAACTTATTTTCGTTGATTGTAGCTAATAATAAAAAGTCTAATTCTGTGAAATTAACTATTTAATTTAGAAAAAAGAAGTTTTTTGCTTCAGCACCACAATTCAACTTTAAATGCTTTCGTTCCCGATTAGATTAATTAAGTCACTTAGGAAGTTATGTTTCCGTTACTCTCGGGACGATCTCGGAATTCCCTTTACGAATCTCACTAGCAGATATATGCAGATATGTGTAGAATCTGTTCGCATTCGACGTCAGAGAAAAATATATAGAACAACTAAAACAGGGCCGCTGCTCCGTGAATCTCCGCATATTCCTAGCGTAATGAGTGCTACGAATACGCGGAGATTCAGGGAGCAGCGACTCTCGTTTCTATAACAGGATGGATCTAATATAAACCAGATTTTTTTTAGATTTATTTTACAGTAATAAAAATACCGCTTCTTTTAGCGGGCGTCAAAATAAAGGTACAATATATATCTGATCAACCCTCGTATTATTCCCTCTCTTCCAACGTTAGTTCGTTGCGCACTTCTCGGTCTCGTCGCACTATTGCGTACACAAGAACACGTATGTATATGGAAGCGTCATATTTCATAACCGCAACCACTCACTTACAATAAAATAATCGCCGTCAAATTTGCGTGCTCATAAGCGACCACAGTAGCGCCATGCATACATGCAACTAACTGCATAATATGTATCACACGGACCAGTTTGGATCTCGTACTTGTAGTATGTATGCAGTAAATCGAATCTATGTTTTAGCGTTACGGCATCAACAATAGCAGAAGCGTACATGGCGGTTTCTCCTGTATAGTAGTATAGTACCTAACGCAAAGTGAATATCTCCAGGGAAGCGTCGCTAAGCCGGAGACAACTGTTTGAAAGTTGAATTAGTTGATAGTATGTAGTCATGTATGTACGTGTACATAGAATGTATACAAACTATGGAAATGTATGTGTGTGGAGAACCACAGAACCTATCACCCTCATAAGGTTGGTAATAGAAATTTTTTACAACTTCAAATTCTTTTACAATCTAGAAATTGGTTTTGGAATAAAGTATTGGAAGCTCTAATATGAATGATGCTGATTTATGTTAAACTATGATGTTTAAAACTAGAAGATCGATCTTTTGCTTGTTGTAAGGGTTGCAACACTAGATTACCGTTACACTCCACGAATGATACACGTCCTTATCTCAAAAATAACCTGCAGATTTCATAATTTCAACAAAATAGTCCTCTTGGATCTTCTTTGGATAAATAGAGCAGGCAGCAAATACCTTCCTCTTTAACAACCATCTGAAAAGCAACTCAAGCTTACCCTTCTTTAATCAGTACTAACGTAAAATGACCTATCAAGGTAAATCTGTATATACCACCCACCGAGTACTTTTGTATTTTCTGCATATGACTAGCAAAAACGTCAAACGAACCAACTGGTTTTCACTACATCCGTTTGCAACTAATACCTCAAACCTGAAAATAACCTTAAACACTGATTTGATCAGTAAACAAAATTTTTCAGTCGACCGCATTGTGCTCCACTCCACTGTGTTACACTATACGGTGAACTGAAGAAAAGTATATTTCCCTCTAGAGAAATCTACTCCTTTACATTCTGTTATGACAGTTAATGTGGAAATTCCAACACTCTCAATGAAGCTAAATATACTTCAATATAATACCAATTAGAGAAGCATCAGTCATAATAATAATTTGCTCTACAGGCCGTGAAGGCCTAGAATCTAATATTAGGAACACTCTAGAAGTGCTCTACGGACTACATTTCTCCATTTTCGTCTGTTCCCTACCGTCTTTTTCCAATTTCCTATTTTCATTTTTTTTTTAGATCTTCATTCACTTTATGCATCCATCTCTCTCTTGGTCTCCCCTTTCTCCTTTCCCCTATTAGCTTTCTGGTAAGGGATACCTTCGGCGACCTATCTCTGCTTAGTCATGCCCCAGCCATCTTATTCTTTGGGCTTTGGCAAACGGTACGGTATTGGGCCTTTCATATGTTTCTTCTACTTCTAGATTTGTGCATCTTCTCCATCCTTCCTCGGTTCCTACTCCGCCATATATAGCACGCAGCATTTTTCTCCCATCTTTTTATCTGCTCCTCTTCCACCTTATTCAGGACCCACGTCTCAGAGGCATATGTGGCGGTAGGTCTTATGACTGTTTTATAGATTCGCTCTTTTGTTTTCTTTGATACACATTTCGATTTCATGACAGCCTTGAGGCTTCCGTATTTCCGGTTTTCTTTTGCAAATTTTGTTTCGATTTCTTGTTCTTCACGCCCATTTTCTTCAATATAAACTCCCAAGTAGACAAATTTACTTACTCTCTCGAAAACATATTTTTTTGTTGCTCACCACCAGGTTATCTTCTCCTCCCAGGGGGTTTTCTGTTTTTCCCATCACCATATATTTCGTTTTTATTTGATTTATTTCCTGATCAAACTTCCTTGCCTCCTATTCTAGTATACTTGCAATTTTCCTTAGTAATTTTGTTTATTTTGCGATTATTGTTAGGTCATCTGCGAAGGCCATAACCTGGTGTTCATTATTAAATATGGTTCCCGTGGTCTTTATTTCGCTATTCCGTATTATTATTCCTAATGTCAGGTTGGAGAGTGTCGTTGATAGAGGATCCCCTTGTCTCAACTCTTTTCTTACTTCAAATTCTCTTGATTTGCCTCCATTCCATGATATTTTATTCTTTGTATTGTCACCATTCTTATTAATTTTCTTGAGATCTTTAGTTGTAGCATTGCTTTATACATTTCGGTCCTATTTATTCTGTCATACGTTTTTTAGGTTAGGTATAGGATACGGTGGCTTAAAATAAATTTAAGTTGAAAAATACCCCTTACCACCTTGTTGAGTAAAGAACTCTGAATACGCATTTCGGCGTAATGCGTATTCAGAGTTCTTTACTCAACAAGGTGGTAAGGGGTATTTTTTAACTTAAATTTGTCATACGTTTTTTTGAAATCTAAATAGAATGTATGCAGTTCAGTTTTGTACTCATAACTAGTAGCTTGAATATCTTTTAGTGTGAATATTAGATCTGTCGTAGTCCTATTACTTCTAAAGCCCGCCTGATACTCCCCTAGACTATTCTCGGTGTACGCATTTAGCCTTCTCCTTATTAAATGACCCAGCACTTTATAGCAGGTGTCCAACAGTGCAATGCCTCTGTAGTTCTCACAGAGCGATGCATCTCTATTTTTATGTATCGAGCATATTAGCGCCTTTAGCCATTAGCCGGCATTTGCCCTTTCTTCCACATACGTTTTATCATTTCAGTAAGTTCCTCCTGTAATTTTTTAGCATTTCCGATGTTATAACATCGGAATCACCAGTCATACAACGCCGAATATTCTTCAAAACCTCCAACAATTGGCCGATCTACAAACCCCTGTAAAACAACCTTCCTGTTGCGCCTGAAACTGCTCAGCATCATTTAACCTTGTAGATAACCCAGGTAAGACTTTACGGCTAAAGGACGTCCAGTAGACGGCATCGCTTTGGTCTAAAAGACGTCATTTCTCGTCAATAATGACGTCTAAATTAATGCGGTGTGATTTTTTAAAGCTTTGTTAAGTGTATTTAGGTACACGGTTTACTGCATTTATTCAAAGTCAACAAAGTCATCTTTCTTAAATTAAACCGTTATTACATATCTTACAAAATCACATTTATGTACTTAATTCAAAAAGAAAACTTTATAAAAATTGAATTACTTTTACAAATATGTATATTCGCTTAATTTTTTTTTATTACAAGCCAAGGACGTTAATATGACATCACATTGTGGTCATATGCCTTATGACACCAATGAGACCAAAAGTTGAAGTCATATGGACGTTATGTCTACCTGAGAATGCTGGCTCCCAGTGAATCATTTATTATTAAGTGTAAACAGAGTCCTTTTAACTGATGACTCATTCCAAGTGCTTACCATAACCTACCTATGCAGTTATGGTTAGAAAAACCTATAACCTTAATCTTCAAATCAATCCAAGGTAAATTGTCGAGGCTTAAGTTTTGGTGTAAAGTTGACCTTTTACTTTACACCAAAACTTAATCCTTGTTAAGCTAGAAGCCAGAAATAACAAAAAATCGTTTCATAATAATCGACGTTGTACTTTGTATTTACAAGAAGTAGTGATGGGTTGCTACGAGCGAAGCTGCTATTTTGTAGCTG
Source organism: Osmoderma eremita (assembly GCA_031763485.1). Classification (NCBI taxonomy): domain Eukaryota; kingdom Metazoa; phylum Arthropoda; class Insecta; order Coleoptera; family Scarabaeidae; genus Osmoderma; species Osmoderma eremita. Next base: position 181,969 of record JARFOC010000902.1, on the reverse strand, counting down.
CTATCCACCGATAGCAGTTTGTAGCAGCTCCGGAATTCCAAAAGAAACTGCTACGTCGTAGCAGTTTTCTGACGTAGTAGACAAATAGACATTTGTCGAGTACGCAA